>CM053783.1:97849752-98349752 GCA_028749045.1 Cupressus sempervirens | reverse complement strand
ACATGTTGCTCATGATAATTGGACAAGGTTAGAATCACTATATGTAGGAGATAAGTATGCAAAGAATTCTAGGTTGTATAATTGGAAATCTAGGCTTGAAAATACAAAGATACAAGAAGACGGTTCAATTAGAGTATTTTCTCAAAGGATCATTGAGATTTTTGCAGGCATTGAACGTTGTGGTTGAAATATAATATAATATGAGGTGTGTGACAAAATTTTAAGATCACTTACTCCTTATGAGACTAAGGTGTTAACTATTGAAGAAGTTATACCAGTTACACCAAATTTATATAGATAAACTTTGATTAAAAATTTGCAAGAATTTGAATCTAGATTGAAGTCTAATCAACTTAGATATGAGACTACTTTTAGAACTCGTGTGAATAAGGATGAAATGACACTAACCATAAGTGCAAGCACTAGTTTTGATTATGCTAGAGAATGGACAAATATATGTGAAGAAGAAAAGACAATCCATGAAGCTCTTTCATTGATTGCAAAGAAAGAACCTAAAGGAAAGAAAGATTTTGCTTGTTGGTGTGGTAAATTATTTGATCATTTTTCATATTAATATCTTGAGAGAGAAAAGAAAGTGAAACCTAGAAAGCCTTACAAGTCAAAAATTCCAAAAGATTGTTTTTATGCTAGTGATAATGATTTTGATTTCAACTAGATAAACTTCTTAGATAGTGATTGTTAATCTTAGATTGGTTTTGACATATGAGTGATAATACACTTAAGTCATTTACTTAGTTCATGTGAACAAGTAATACATGTTGAGCATAAGTTGTCAGATAGTATATGTGGAGTGAGAGATATACAGTATGTGTTCAATAACTATTAAGTGTTGAGTCACTCAGGTGCCAAGAAAATAGTAATGTCAAGTCATTCAAATATTGAGTGATCAATGGATGTTGAGTCACTGAAAGGTTAAGTTACAATATTGAAGTTACAGTTGATGTCAAGCATCAGGGACTTCAAGTGCTGAGTAATATAGTTTTGGCATAGTTGTTTGTAATGGCACAAACTACTATGTAAACCATTTTGTAGCCAACTTAAGGATTGTTTTGCAATCCTAGATGATAAGAACGAATCTTAATTTAGAATCCCTATGCATTATGTGAAACCAATCAGTTAAAGGGATGAATTGAGTAGCTAGATGGATGAATCACAATCATTGATTCATACCTAACCCTAAGTCACCTAGGTCTTCTTAAGGAGGAAAAACCCTAAACTTTTTATGAATGTAGAAGGAGAAAAAGAGAGAAGTTTGCATGCACAAACAAAGCATTCATGGTGACTAAAGGAGTTTGGACTTGAAATACATTACAAAATCAGTTAGAGGAGAAGTAAAGGATCAAGGATACATGCAAAGAGGTGATCTATTATCTAGCAGCAGAGTGTTAACTGCAAGATCATTGCTGAGACATTCTAACAGGTGAATCAATTAAATCTCTTAATAGAGTACTCTTAATAGGTTGTTGTAAATGTTTTAATAGGGTCCTTACTTCATTGCAAGTCAAATTTCTTTTACCATGCACACTTCTAATAGGGTGTTGAAATCCTTTAATAGGGTAAGATCTAACAATCTTGTAAGCCTTTAAATGGGCAGAACTTTCACAAGGTAGATCAAGTTTCATGATCAAACATTGCAACCTCCATTGGATACACTTTATTATTGCAATAGTGGAGATTTGTGGGTGTCATCCCCACCTCATTTTTACCTTCTCATTGGAAGGTTTTTGGGTAACCAACTATGTTATGTCCTACTTGTGTTGAATTTTTACTTATTTTCAAGTTATGGATGTATATGCTTAATTTGGTATTTCAGTTTACATCCATATATTGTGAGATGGATGTGTGGTGAATGATTTTAAGGTTGAAGTTTTAAGTATTGATTCATCGCCACACCCACACCCACCCCCCCCCCCCCCCCCCCTCTTAGAGTTTACTTTCCCTATTGTATTTACAACAATTGGTATCAGAGCATAGTTCTATGGAAAGTAAATCTTTACAACTTTGAGGAAAGATCTTGGAGATGGAAGTCTCCAAGTTGGGAAAGACTATGGAGAACTAGAAGATTGAAATACAACTTGCCCTACATTAGTTGAATTAAGTTAGAGATGAGTTAAAGTGATCATTGAAAAGAAGGAAAGAGATAGCTATTGAAGAGAATGACACACATTACCAAGAGATTGACACTACTGAATTACTTGCAGATGGAAACACAGGTGAATTTGATGCAGTAGTTGCAGATCTGATGGAAAAGAATGGAACCCTAACTAAAGAGATCAAAAATCTCAAGATAGAATAAGAATTCCAATCAATATTACTACATGAAGTGACTAACCAAAAAAAGAAAGCTAAAGAAGAAAAAGTCATGATTGGAGATGACAAAAGGACACTGACCAATAGACTAGAAGAGAAAACATTAGAGGTGAATAGGATTGCTCACATGCAATTGGAAACATTGAATCAAATGATGATTGAAAATCATGAATTGAATGGAAAAGATATTGAGATCACAACACTAAAGTTACAGAATGAACAATTGAGAAATGATCTAAAAAGAGTAAAAGAGTTTTTTGAAAGCTTCAAAAGACCTAGTGAAGTTATCAAGTATTTTGAGAAATTGATGAGATCTCCTAGATCCAATAGTGATTTTACTGGATTAGGATACAATAGCACCTGAAGAAGAAGAATCATCTAAAAGTGGTGAAAAGAAAAGTAACAAATGTAAGAACTCCAAACCTACTTGTCATAATTGTGGCAAGATTGGTCATACTACCAATGTTTGTAGGACCAAGACTGTAAATTAGAATCCTAAGCAAAAGTTCATTGGTCACTTCCACAAATGCAACAAACAAGGACATCAGGCACATGAATGTAGAACCAAGACCTTGAGAAAAACAAGATTTGAAGGATACTTCTAAACTATTAGAAGTACAGACATAGAGCATTTGAATGTAGATCCAAGCCCAAATGGTCATCAAACAAGAAGACAAAGGTAAAGCACAATAAAAAATCTCATAATTGGGATTATAATACTAGCTATAATTGTCACTATTGTCAAGAGTATGGAAATGTTGTTAAGAACTACATAAGAACACATTTCAAAACTGACTACAAAATATGGTTGAGTCAAAATACATGTCTTAGTTTCTTAAAGATTGGTCACATAAGTAGGAATTTTCCAACAAGGTCAAGAGCTTCAAGCAATGAATTCAAAAAAGGTAGAGAAAAGGCAGATGTTGAGAATGTTAAAGATGAGATGAACAATGCATGGAAGAGAAATGAAGATTGCATCACATCAAGTTCAAATGGGATCACTTCACCCAATGGGTCAAGTGATCACACCACCTCTAGTTAACCATTCAAGAGGTATGTGTGGGACTGATATTTAAAAGATATACAATACATTAGTTCCAAGGATTTAGTTCTAAAAAGATTATATTTGCAAAGTGTTGTTTGGAATATGGAAGATACCTTTTAGTTTTTCATGTTACTACCAAGCATGAAATGTTTTACTTAAGTTATCGAGTGAAATCTAGTTGATGTCGAGCTATCGCAACTGATAGTGTTGACCAAGCTTGTAGTGTTTGTCAAGTGTAAAGGAAACTACATGGAAGCCGAGTGAGTTGAAATTTATATTCAAGATGAGCTTATAGCTATGTAAGCATTAAGAATTAATTGCAAAGTCTTAAGGTCTATTTTTGACTCATTTGACATCATTCAAATATAGAGAGAGCACAAAGAGCTAAATGAAAATTGAAGAGGTCATTCCAAGTGTTTGCAGAGAGAATTCAACCATTGTTTGACACCATTCATCAAATTTTTGAAGGTATTTATCATGTGTCGCACTACATTGTTTGAATTTATGAAAACCCTAGGTATTAAATATGGTATCTAGTTCTTCTTCTACTAAGGTCAAAGAGGGAAAATAAAAGGTCTTAAATGTACAACTAATCAACAATGAGATTAAACAACTAAATTTCAAAGTTATTGTTGACATTTCTTACAAACAAGATCCATCTGGTGCATTATCCATGATACCACCACAAGTCTTAATGATTCAAGATGTGATATCATGTTATACATGCAAGGTAGGTAGCATTGTTAACATGGATATCAAAGACCTATATGGAAAACTATGTGAAAATGGAATACTAAAGGAGGAATACAAAATTCTAGAAAGAAAAGGGTTAACTCATGCCCTAGAATTTCCAAATGTTTTCAAGATAGAATGGATTAAGATTGTTTTGAGCAGAATTTATGACAATTTAGTATGGTTCGAGAATGGACCTATAAATATTACTAAGAAGATTGTGCAAAGGGTAATAGGGTATCCAACCCTAAATAGATCCAAAACCATGAGAAGTGATTCAAAAGAAGTTATTGAGAAAAATACAGCGGCAGTGTGGAACAAGAGAGGAATGACAATTGACACCATCAAAGATCCCCTAATTGGTTTTGCAGCAAGGATTATCTCACACAAATTCTTTCAATAAAGCAAGTTAAATAGTGTACCTTGTATTGTTGTTGATGTAGGATATAAGATAGTGAAGAAGGGTCATACTTATGACCTTGCTGAGCTACAGTTGCAACAATTATCAAAAAACTTGGGAGCAATAAGGAAAACCAAGAGTGCCCAATGCAAGTTTGGATCAAAACTTGTATGTATGTTTTTCTATGCTCAGAACACATTTCCTTCCTCTGGTAAAATTGCATGAAAGAAAAACAAATCTATTACAGTGCAAATAGTGAATTAATTAAGAAAATGGGAGAGAATTTTGAGTCTATTATGACTTGTTACTTTGAGAACTTCAAGAAGTCAATGAAACAAAGGCATAGAATTCTAGTGTCACTAGTTGAGAAACATTTTAATGATGTTTTCTTCCTAGTTGATATTCATTTCACATATGTACAAGCTACAGTTCCAAGGGTAAGATGGTTAAGACCTCTAGGATATGAGATCAGTGTGGATGAGGCATTACAACAATTATAGCTTTGCTTATAGAAGAAGTAGATAGTAAGGCTAATGCCTTTAGCAATTATGATGTTGCAAAATCAAACATCACTATGGACTTGAAGATGGCATTAGTGATAAGAAAGAAGAAAAAAATTATTAAGAAGCTCAAAGAAAAATTTGGTGAAGGAGCAGGGGAAGATGAAGAAGAGGAAGAAAGTGAAGATAATGAAGAAGAAGATGTTCCTACTCAAGCACCACTGGCCCTAACACAAGGTCAAGGAGAGGATCAAGGTGAAGATGAAGTTGAGCTTGGAGAAGGTGTTGATGGAGAAGAAGCTAGTGAATCACCTATAGCCATAGAGAAGAAGAAGAGAAAAGCTAAAGCTCTAGCAAGCCAAAGAAGGTTGTAAAACCTAAGCCTACAGTACTAGCTACCAAAACTAGCATAAGGGCTACTGCTAAGAAATATCAAGAAGTGGCAAAGCCAAAAGAAATGAAGGCTAGGAAAGCTATACAAGTTGATGAGTCTAAGAAGAGACAAAGGAGAAAGTACATTTATCTAGCCGAATCAGATGAGGAGAGGAAAAAATTTGATGATAATAACCAATTCAAAGTGGTAAGTCACAGTCCTTCTAATTTGGATAATCTATGTGAAAATATAAAGAATAATGTAGTTTTGGGTAGACCAATTAGGGGTCGTGACATGAACATGTATCTAAGCTATGCCCATGCATCATCCCATACCTCGATCATCCAACTGAGCCCACCACTTCTCAGTCTTACCCAAGGAAAACTAGGTCATTTGTCCTCAATATCTACAAATATATTGCTTGTAAGGATGCCTCATGTCCTCACAAATTGGTCTAGTGATGGGAAAATGCTCCCATGCCCATATATGAATAACATAGACACCTATCACCATGTTATTTGTCTCTCTATAGGCGATCTCGTGCATGTCATGGAACATGTGGGCCAACATGCATTGACCCCACCTAAAATGTGTTGGCTGCTCTAACATCTGTTGTTGCATGTGATCCCATCCACACTCTAGTCTATGTTGGCCTTTGTCAGGCATTAGGTAGTAACCCAGGAATGTACCAAGTACAACTGCTAATCTGTGTGTCAAACCATATAGCTACATTAACTCCTCCTATAGGATGATACTACCCATAATGATGTCATCTTGGAATATGGCCCTTAGTGTTAATGTACCAGGTCTTGATTGTATATCATACTCTATAAATGGATTATTGAATGATATTCTAAGTTTCCTATAGATATCCTCAGGTATAATGGTCATCTCTCCCAATGGAAGGTGGAAAGTGTTCATCTATGAATGGAAACACTTCACCAATGTAGTCAATAAGTCATGATTCACTTGAACTTCTAACAAACCTCACACCTTGGATACATAGTTTTCGTGCGAAGAATCTCCTTGGTCTATGTGAGGAAACTCCATCGCACGAGCTTTCTCCATGACAATGCAAAAATAAACCCAATCTGAGGGTTTCACGCATGAGACATAGGTATGTCTCACATGTAAAATCCTTGGCACCTATGCAAGGTTGTGCTCTAGTAGCACTTCTTCACATGAGATCTTTCAAGGGCTCGCACGAGAAATTAGTTCTTGAGAAAAGACACTAAAACTATCAAAATTAAAATACCCAAATTTGATGGCAAATATATCTAAATGCATCAAATTTGAAATGAATAAGAGGTTTACTAACTACTCACAAGTGGTCCATAGTTTTTCAGCCAACTATATATTGCATGGATCACTCAAAACAATGAGAGTGCATGAGGAGCTCTTCTACAAAAGACAAATGATCAAATGATTTGAAAATGACCCTTTGGGCCCTTATATAGGTTTTGACATAATTTTTCAAAATGCTCCAATGGATGTGAAAATCACTTTTAGCTAACTGGACCACTCTAAACTTATTTTTGGGATCAAAATCACAATCTAACACACTTAAGCAACTCAAAATCACATTTTAAAATTTTGGGACTGATGTGATCAAACACTTGTGCAGTCTATTTTTGTGATACCATATGAATCTTGAAATATTCTCAATTCATCATATTCTCAACCTTTTCTAAACTTTAAAAAAAGTCAACTTTTTTGACCTATGGTCAAACTTAGTCAACCAGACCTTCAAATCACTCTAAATCACCTCAAAATTTTCCACATGCTCTTTTTGATTTGTTATACATTCTTCTACATCTCTACTTCAATCCATATCATCACATATATTGCTTTACATTACTATTGTTGTGTCATCTTTCGATCTTGCTCCCGAGGGGGCAAGATGATTACATCATTGAATCTTTCAAATCTGGCTTCAACTTAATTTGAATATAATTTCCTAATCACTAGGGGCATCTTTGTTCCCTCTATATAGTAGCATATGCTATCTATTCTTACTTATTAATCAGTTGATCAAACTCATAACAATCTTTATCATATCTCAATGGATAGGTATCTAGGTGTTCTATATGGACTCCTGAGGATTAAGCCTCATTCTTGGGATAATCCTATGACTCATGATAGGTCTTGTTATCTTTTCTTTATGGACCAGTATTTATGTATTCTATCTAGACTCTAGGGGATTAAGCTTTGTTCTATAGATAATCCTAAGTTTTCTTTCAATCACTATTTAGTGGATAGATATTGGGGCATTATAACCCTGACTCCTAATGATTATGCCTTGTTCTAGGGATAGTCCTATGAATCATGATCAATCTTGTCATCTTTTAAGGGATAGGTATTAGGGCATTCTAACTCTAACTCCTGAGGATCAAGTCTCATTCTAGGAATGATCCTATGAATTTGAAAATCTTTGTTCTAATAAGATCAGTATCTAGGTGTTCTATCTGGATTTCAAAGGGTTAAGCTTCATTCTGGAGACAATCCTAAAAGTCTTGTCAATTAGTTTCTGTGTCATCAATCTTAGTTCTTTTTCTATATTTTAGACTTCTAATTTCTTTGAATCAACATGTTTCTTGCACATTTATTCAAATAGGGGCAAATGTAATACCCCTAAATTGGCACATTGGCATTTTGAACCAATTTCATTGCATCAATCCTACATCAATTTCTTGATCAAGTAAGTCCTATTGTAATAGGAATTTATAGTTCTCACCATCCTTACTCAACCTAAATGTCAAATGCAAAAACATTCCTATTCTATATTAATCACATACTTTATTTAATTCCTAAATATTGATTGAAATTGGATAAATTAACTTCCTAATTGAAATAATTTAATTACAAGTCCTAGTACTTTAATTAAATTAAATCCACCCTCTTTAGCTAATATACATGAAAAGGGAATTAAAATATATTGATTTAATTAAATATACACATTATAATTGTTGAAACTAATTAATTAATTAATTGGGATATTAGATTATGATGTCATATTTGAGTAAATCAATATTCTTTCCTAATTCATCTCACATGGAAATAGAATTAGATATATTGATTTAATCAAATATTCTCATCATAATTGTTGAAACTAATTATTTAATTAATTAGAATAATAATTATGAGCTTATATCTGAATGGATCAATATTATCCCCTATTTCATCTCATTCAACTCCATAAAAAAGGAAGACTCAATCCCTCATTTGATCTGAACCATACACTCAATTTAATCTTGACCATTGATTGGGTCCAAGATTCTATAAAAGTGACCCTCAGCCTCTCATTTGAGAAGGATGCAAGTGAAGAGTATTGAATTGTTGTTGGATTGATCACTCAAGCATTTTGTATTCAAATCTCTATTTCTTTTATATGCTCATCATCTAGATTACAATGCATTCATTTAACTTAATTTTCTTATCATTGTTCTTAGATTAATTTGAATACCATCTAGATTAATTCATATCTTTGCATACAAAAATCTCAAAAATATAGATTAATAGTGCATTTACATCCATTCAAATCCTTCATACTAGTTTGATCTGGTTACTGAACTCTTGATTTTGAGAGCATATAGTAAAATCCCATCTAAGTAGAAGGAAACAAATCACCTTCTACAAACATGTTGGATGAATAATCTCATGTTCATTCTAGGATGTTATTGACAAACAGTGATCATCTTGAAGTGTGTGGTTGAATTAGAGGCCTATATTTAACACTTACAATTGTCATCCCTTAGGTATATCTTTATATAAGATCATGTTAAGTTGTGTTTCAATGAACCTTATTTTTCAAGGTATTTGTAGAGATGATCACTAACCTTAGATTTATGTTTTCATGTAGGCACTATAGGAGGACAAGGAGGTTTAGTTGGGAGAAAGCTTTAGAACTGGTGACCTCAATTGAGGTGAGATATCTAAGATTATGTTTTCCTTCTTGATTTGTGAAGTAGGGTGATCCTTTCTATCCAAATTGTTTGAATAATAAAGTATTTTCTTATTAATTAAATCATATTGATTTAATTAGTAAGTCACTTATTATCTCTAGTTTACTTAAGCTAAGCTTTGGGCATATAATAATTAATTATTATCATGCAACCTAGGTTAGTTACCTATTAGGGCTTTGATCTCCTTTATAAGGATTATTCTCTTTGTGATTTATTAATTTAGTTTTGATAATAGAATTTTCTCTTTTTGCACATCAAGAATGTCTCGTCTATGGATTTGGGAATTTCAGCCTCCATACCTTTTGCTTCTCTTTTTCTGTGATAGGTGCTTGCATGTAAGTGATTCTTGGGAGCTGTAGGGTTGATCTTTCATCAACTTCAACATGGTATCAGAGCTATGGATCTTCATGCTCCTATTATATTTATGAGAGGTTTGGCTTGGCTTTTAGATCTATTTTTTTTCTTCCAGAGGGTTTCATTTTTCAAATCTTTTTTGTATTCAGTTAGGGGTGGGGGTGGGTCACCTTTTTTGGTGCACTTTGAGCTCAGAGTGCCCAAAAACCCTTCTTTTAATATAAAATTTGCCTAGTTTAGACATAGATGGAATTTGAGGCAAAATCATTACTCCTAAATTGGACATGTTTCTCGAGGTGGCTATTTTATGATCTTTTGGCATAGAAATTGGGCTTTTTGGCACAAAAATTTAGGAAATCAAAACAAATTAGTCAACAAAAAATGAGATTTTTTGCCACATAAATCAAGGTTTTCTGACATAAAAATCAAGATTTTTTCACATAGAAATTGAGATGATTTTTTGTACAAGACAAACATGCTTCTTGAGGCAATTTTGGTACAGAATTGACATGCTTCCTAAGGTAAATTTGGGTGTAGAATTTGTACACTTCCCAAGATAGTTTCTGGTCTAAAATTGGCATGCTTTCCAAGGTAATTTATGATATTGTTAGGCACACTTCCTAAGGCATTTTGGCACATGTCTCGAGATAGTGATTTTTTATTTTGCCCTTCTGACTCTTTTTTGACCTGCCTATGGTTTTTTGGCATGACTTGCTCATCTAGACTTCATTTTTCGCAAACAAGATATCATTAGAAAGATAATTTTGAGCCTATTGTGATGGTGTAGTTTATTTGGATTTTTGGTGTTGTTTGGTTGCTATTTTATGCATTCAAAGTTAGATGTTCTATTTTGCACTCCAAGAGACATATCTTGAGACATTCTATTTTTCAGATTTTGCTCCAAGCACATTCCATTTAGTTTTTTGATTTTTCGCATTCTGGCGGATATCTTGGTTGTTTCAAGTCTAGAGATCAATTTTGTTGCTTTAGATGTTTTTTTGTGAGTTGTACTATCTCTTGTATCAGCCTTATGTCTCTTTTTATCTTTGTTGACATCCTTTTATAGTATTTTTGCAAATGCACTAAGATAAAGTGCCACCCTATTGCATTTCAAAATCTTACACATATTTTTGTTTTGTTGTACTTGCACTATATTACAAAATGGCTTGGGGGGTTTCATGTTGGCCATATTCATCATCTTCCTTTGTCAAGTGTGTGTTCCTTGCATGACATTAGCCTTATTATGTGTCAATGACACGTGCCATTATAGGTGTTTGCACTTTTTTTGCACTCCCAATGTTCCTAGTTCTTCTTTCTACAAGAGATATTGCATTTAGTTTTAGTGATCATGTCTTACCTCTCAATATTATGGGGGGGCTATGTTGTTCTATTGCTTTCTTGGTTCGATGAAGTGACCTATGTATTCATTAATTGATCTTATGTACTAGGTGATTGGAGTGGCTAGATACCTATGCATTTCGGTGAGATGGATCATGTACCATATATACATTCTTTCATTCCTATTTTTGGAGGCCATGAAGATACCTTCCATCTTCGATTGATCATCTCTTTACACTTAGTATTCTCTACTTGGTAATGTTCTATAGAGTAGAGTGGAGGCTCTTCAGAACAACAATTTGGCTATGTTTGTAGCTTCATGCTTCAGTGGTGTTCTTCATGATCATGTTTTGTTCCTATCTTCTAGGACATTCCCTAGTTTGGAGGCTTCTTCAATCCTTCACTAGATCTTTCAACATTATTTCTGTTGGAAATGATTGAAAAGATCATTGGAAATGATTGAAAAGATCATGAGGGAGATTGTTGGAAATGATTGAAAAGATCATACATAAAAAAGTAATGGAAATAGTAAAGAATGTTCTCAATAATTTTTTTGGCATTGATTTCAAACTTGCTACTTGCAGGAATGAAAATTTCTTTAGTGATCCAAATACTATCAATTGGTTGATTGACATGGAGGAGGAAATCAATAAGATGTAACTAGAACACCTAGAGAAAGGTTGAATTTATGATGTTGTAATGAAGTACAAGGATCAGCTAAGCCATTGATGAAAAAGTGTATTGATGACATACTCTAAGACACAGAGAATGGGCACACTGAAACATATCAAAGATGTAAGGTTTTAGCTAAGTCATTTGTAAAGCCTAACTAAGTTTATTAGAAAGAGAGCCAAGCAAGCTAGTTAGTGCCAAACAGATTCCTAGTTGAAGCCAAGCAAGTTCAACTTCAGTGAGTGCTGAGTAAATATCAAGTGCCAAGCAAGAAACAAGTGCCAAGTGAAGATCAGATTTTGAGTAGGATTCAAGTGCCAAGTAACAAAGAAAGTGTTGAGTGAAGATCAGATGCTGAGAAAGTTACAAGTGTCGAGTAACACAGAGGTGTTGAGCATCAGTAAACCAATAATGCTGAGTTGTTGCATTATCTCAAAGATCAAAGATTTGCCAGATCTGAGCCAACAAGGTTGTTATCTAGAATTATGTGAATCAAATAGAAGATAAGAGTAATGAGCTGGTGGCACAAAACACCATGTAAAACATTTTTGGAGAATACAACTAGACTTTAAACGAAGTTTCTAGATAAGAGCAAGATATGGGGTAGATACATTGTACGCTACCTAATCTACCCAAAACCCTAAAATTGGAGAGGAAGAATCGAGCGAGAAAGGGACTCCAAATTTATATTTAAGGAGTCATAAGGTCACGAAGAAAAAAGGAAGGAGGTCAAGCACGAAAGCATAAAGTGCTGAAGGAGGTGCTAAGGAGTAAGAGAGAACAGTTACTCTACTTCAATAGATGACCAGAGATATGGTTGCATTGGTATGATGAGTAAGAAGACTCAAGGAGATGAAGCTTGAGATGACAAGTTGTTAGAGCTGAAGTGATTAAAGCCAAGCAAAAGGATTGAACTAAAGTGTGATCTGAAATCTGCAAGATATGTTATAAGTTGTATCAGATCAAAAAGCCATTATTGTTACTCTCTAGCAATTGTAACAAATAGTTTAAATCCTACGGACTTAGCTTGGTTTAATAACAAGGTGACATTCCAAGAGAATGTTCTAAAGCCCTTTGACCAGGGCCATTCCTAATAGTATGGTGAAATCCTCTAACAAGGTCACATTTAATAGTGTGTTGTAAGCCTTTAACAGGGTAGGCTTTTAACAGGGCATCACTATGGAAGAGTGAGAATTAAGTAGCATGTTACTGGTGGTTTTTTCCAAATTGGGTTTCCACGTAAATCACTATGTCATGAGTTGATCTTGCATGTTTTATCCCTGCATGTTGATTTGCTGTAACTTGCTAGGATGATTGATTTAAGCTTGGATGGATGAAAAGTTTATGGATTCACTATAATTTGTGAAAAGTATTATTAGGGCATTTAGACCTTGGATAACTGATTCAAACCACCCCCCCCCCCCTCTCAGTTATTCTAAAGAATTCTAACAATTGGTATCAGAGCCTTGCTGTTGACTTAGTTTAAAGGGGCTAGAAGCAGAAAAAGATCAAAATGCCTAAGAGAGAAGTTCCCAAGCTCAACAAAGAAAACTTTGTTGCATGGAAAAGTTTGATGAAGCTACATCTTGGATCCATAGGAGATTATGCCCAAAATTCAATTGTTACTGAACATGTTGATCCAACTGGTATTCTTACTATAGAAGATTTGAAAAATAAACAAGAACACAATCAGACAATGCTGGAAATTGCTTCTACACTCAACTATGTCGAATTCGATGATATCAAAGGATGTGACACTACATTCAAAATGTGGAAAGCCCTATCAAACATCTATGGAGGAGATCAAAATGTCCAAAGAGAAAAAAGAGAAAGCCTCAAAGGCAAGTTTGATGATATGAAAATGGAGGAAAGTGAGAATGTTGCTCAGTATGGCGCTAGAATAAAGAAAGTGGTAAGTGCAATAAGATGTTTAAGTGGTCAATTGGATGAAGATACTGTTAATAGTAAGTTCTTAAGAACCTTGCTCCCTATCTATGCTATCAGAGTATCAGCAATACAAGAGCTAAGATGTGTACCAGGAAATAATCTAAGTTTTGAAGGTATAGTGGGTAGACTCACTGCATTTGAGCTATCTAACTTTGACAACTACAGACCTGAGAATGTTGAATCTGCTTTTAAGGCCAAGCTATCACTGAAAGATGTTGAACAGGTGAAATCAAAGAAAGGAAGAAAAATGAAGTATGTATCTAGTGACAGTAGCACTGATGAGGAAGATGTGGAACAATTGGAAGCATTACTAGCTAGAAGATTTCACAGAGGCAAAGGGAAAGTCAAAGGTAAGATGCCTATCATTTGTTTCAATTGCAATGAAGTAGGACATATTGTTGCAAGGTGTACATAGAAAAAGGATTACAAGGAAGGCAACAAGTACAAATACAGAAGAGAAGATGATAGGAGAGATTACAAAGACAAAGACAAGAAGTGCTATATTGTTGAAGAGAACTCTGATGATAATGATGATGAATTTGTTTATGTAGGTATGAAGGACCAATCTGATGAAGAAGAACCTACAACACTGGTAACATGTA
This sequence comes from Cupressus sempervirens, assembly GCA_028749045.1. Lineage (NCBI taxonomy): Eukaryota > Viridiplantae > Streptophyta > Pinopsida > Cupressales > Cupressaceae > Cupressus > Cupressus sempervirens. The sequence goes on along the minus strand of CM053783.1, from coordinate 98,335,496 downwards.
TGAACAAGAATGACAGATAGATCATAGATAGTGGATGCTCACATCACATGACAGGAGACAAAAGTAAGTTTGTTAACTTTACACAGTATGATGGAAATAGTGTTAGATTTGGTAATGATGCTCCATGTCAAATGAAAGGAAAATGCTCCATTAAGCTTACAAAAAAAATTTCATGCGATAATGCATACTATGTTGAAGGACTAAACTACAATTTTTGTAGTGTCTCACAATTAGGCAATGTAGGATGCAAAGTAGAATTTGGAAACAAAACTACAAAAATCTATGATACTGAAGGTAAACTGACAGGAAAAGGAGATCAAACAAGAAGTAATCTATTTTACCTTGATATGGATGATGTTTCTTGTTTTGTTGCAAAACTTGATGATGAATGGTTATGGCATAGAAGACTATGTCATGTCAACTTTGACAATCTGGTCAATATCAGTAAAATGAAAAAAAGTCAGAGGTTTACCTAAACTGAAGAAGCCTGACAATATCATGTGCAAACAATGTCAACTAGGAAAGATGATAAAGTCAAGTTTCAAAAGTAAAAACAATGCATCTAAAGAAGTACTTGAGTTAGTCCATATTGACTTATGTGGTCCAATGGAAGTACAAAGCTACAAAGGAGATAAATATATAATGTTGTTTGTTGATGACTATTCTAGGATGATGACTGTTATGTTCTTAAAACAAAAATCTGATGCTTTTCAAATGTTTAAATGGTATGTGGCTAGAGTTGAAAAGAAAACAGGAAAGAGTTTGAAATTCCTGAGATCAGACAGAGGTGGTGAATTCATATCAAATAAATTTGAGATATTTTGTAATGACAAAGGAATCAAGAGATAGACGTCAGCTCCTAGAACTCCCCCACAAAATGGAATTGCTAAGAGAAGAAATAGATCTTTGATTGATTGTGCCAAAACATTAATGATGGAAAAGACTGTTGCTTTAAAATACTGGAGAGAAGCTGTAAGTTAGCTGTTCATACACTGAACCGAGTACAAGTCAAGAAAGGTACAAATACAACACCTTTTGAATTATGGTATGGTCACTCACCCAATGTAAAACATTTCAAAGTATTTAGTTATAAATTCTTTATCCTTAAAGATGCTAGAAAAGGAAAATTTGATGCAAAAAGTGATGAAGGCATATTCCTTGGTTACTCCAATAGAAGTAAAGCATATAAGTGTTTGAATACCAACACTAAAAAATTTGTGGAAAGTGCAAATGTAAACTTTGATGAGCATACAAAAGTCCAAGCTAAAAAACTAAAGAGAATGGATGAATACAAAACCTTTGTGTATTCTTATGAAAGAATTCCTATTGACAAGAATGATGTCAATCAAATTGGGATTCAACAAAAAATTTCAGTTTCAGTCGAGTCACAACTAGTGAATGCCGAGTTACATTCAAAAGCCGAGTTGCAGAATGAAGAAAATGCACAATCTGATCTTGAAGTCAGTACACATGAAAGGGATGAAGAACAACCTGACAACTCAATGCATAGTGACCTTGAATCTAAAAGATCAAACATGGACACAAGGATAGAACAAAGATTATCCAAATATGTAAAAAGACATCACCCTACTGAATAGATAATTGGTGACAAAGATGCAAGACCAATGACAAGGAATAGACTAAGACATGAATCACGTCTAATCATCAAATTCAAACCTAAAATAGTATATGGTGCATTACAAGATGATGACTGGTATAAAGCTATGGAAGAAGAGATTAATCAAATAAAAAAGAACAAAACCTAGAGTTTGGTTCCCAGACTAGTTAAAAAGAATGTGATTGGCACCAAATGGGTATTCAGAAACAAGCTAGATGAGAATGGTGAGATTACTAGAAACAAAGCTAGACTAGTATGCAAGGGTTATGCTCAAGAAGAAGGATTAGACTATGGGGAAACATTCGCCCCTATTGCTAGAATGGAAGGAGTAAGAACTTTACTTTCATATGCTGCATATAAAGGTTTTTAAGTCTATCAGATGGATGTAAAGTCTGCTTTTTTAAATGGTATAGTGGAAGAGGAAGTCTATATTGAAAAACCAAAGGGATTTGTTGATGAGAATAATAGGGATATGGTTTGTAAATTACATAAAGCACTCTATGGTCTGAAACAAGTACCCAAAGCATGGTATGAGAGACTTCACAAGTATCTAGTGCAAATAGAATTTGGAAGAACTGATATTAACAGCAACATGTACATCAAATCAGAAGAAAGTAAGAATATTATTATATCTAAAATCTTTGTGGATGACATAGTTTTTGGAGGAAAGGAAGTTCTTTGCAAAGGTTTTGCTAACAAAATGAAACATGAGTTTGAGATGTCTATGTGTGGAGAGATCAAATTTTTTGTTGGATTGCAAGTACATCAACTAAAGCATGGTATATTTATGACACAATCAAAGTACATCAAAGAGATACTTAAAACATTTGGATTGGAGGAGTCCAAACTAGTTAGCACACCAATGGCAATAGGAAATAAGCTATCCAAAAATGATGTATCAGCTGAAGTCAATCAAACAATGTACAAATTCATGATTGGAAAACTACAATATGTTGTACATAGCAGACCAGACATAGCATTAGTAGTTGAAATAGTGGCTAGATTTTCTGCTAATCCCAAAGAAAATCATCTCATAGCAGTAAAAAGAATAATGAGGTATCTTAAAGGAACTGATAACTTTGGTCTATATTACAAAAAGAATGAGAAGTTTGAGCTCAATGCATATACAAATGGAGATTGGGGAGGAAACATTGATGACAGAAAAAGCACAAGTGGAGGTGCATTATTTTTAGGTAAAAGGCTAGTTACTTGGACTAGCAATAAACAAACATGCACATCCCAGTCCACTGCAGAATCAGAATATATGGCAGTAGCAGTCAATTGCACAAACATTGTGTGGCTCACACATCTATTGAAAGGGATGAAAGAAGAAGTAACCAAACTTGTGATATTGTATTGTGATAATACAAGTGCTATAATCATATCCAAGAATCCAGTAATGCATGAAAAAACCAAGCATATTGCAATCAAGTATCACTATGTCAGAGAATTGGTAGAAAACAAACAAGTGAAGTTGGAGTACATTCATACAAAGGAACAAACTACAGATGTCTTCACCAAACCATTGCCCAAGGATGCTTATGAATATCTTAGAGGCAAGTTGGGGGTAATGCCCCTAACTCCAGCAGTGTAAAACAAGAAGGAAGTTGCCCTGCATCAATAGGAACAAATCATTGAAATATCAGAAGAATGATGCAGAGGATGACAGCAAGAGCAGAAACTCCAAATTAGTCACAAGCATGGTGACAGAGGGAGAAGACATCAAAGCCAAAGCTTATATTTTGCATGATAAAGATGCTACATCTTTGGCATTTATGTCAAAGAGGGAGATATATGCAGAAACTGATCAATACAAAGCAAGAGGGAGATATATATGAAAGAGGGAGATATATGAGATCAGTAGTAAAGATGCAATAGTCAAGAAAGAAGCAAAAAATGTATATAATTTTGGTGGTAACTAAGTTGATCAATTGATCAGTTTTGGTTTGCCATCAATGCCAAAGAGGGAGATTGTTGGAAATGATTGAAAAGATCATTGGAAATGATTGAAAAGATCATGAGGGAGATTGTTTGAAATGATTGAAAAGATCATACAACAAAAAGTAATGGAAATAGTAAAGAATGTTCTCGATCATTTTTTTGTCATTGATGTCAAACTTGCTACTTGCAGGAATGACAATTGCTTTAGTGATCCAAATACTATCAATTGGTTGATTGACAAGGAGGAGGAAATCAATAAGATGTAACTAGAACACCTAGAGAAAGGTTGAAGTTATGATGTTGTAATGAAGTACAAGGATCAGCTAAGCCATTGATGAAAAAGTGTATTGATGACATACACTAAGACACAGAGAATGGGCACACTGAAACATATCAAAGATGTAAGGTTTTAGCTAAGTCATTTGTAAAGCCTAACTAAGTTTATTAGAAAGAGAGTTGAGCAAGCTAGTCAGTGCCAAATAGATTCCTAGTTGAAGTTGAGCAAGTTCAACTTCAGTGAGTGTCGAGTAAATATCAGGTGCTGAGAAAGAAACAAGTGCCAAGTGAAGATCAGATGCCGAGCAGGATTCAAGTGCCGAGTAACATAGAAAGTGTTGAGTGAAGATCAGATGTCGAGCAGGATACAAGTGTCGAGTAACACAGAGGTGTCAAGCATCAGTAAACCAATAATGCCAAGTTGTTGCATTATCTCAAAGATTGAAGATTCTCCAAATTTGAGCCGACAAGGTTTTTATCTAGAATTCTATGAATCAAATAGAAGATAAGAGTAATGAGCTGGTGGCACAGAACACCATGTAAAATGTTTTTAGAGAATACAACTGGACTTTGGACGAAGTTTCTAGATAAGAGCAAGATATGGGGTAGATACATTGTACCCTACCTAATCTACCTGAAACTCTAAAATTAGAGAGCAAGAATCAAGCGGGAAAGGGACTCCAAATTTCTATTTAAGGAGTCATAAGGTCACAAAGAAAAAAGGAAGGAGGTCAAGCATGAAAGCATAAAGTGCTGAAAGAGGTGCTAAGGAGTAAGAGAGAATAGTTACTCTGCTTCAACAGATGACCACAGATATGGTTGCATTGGTATGATGAGTAAGAAGACTCAAGGAGACGAAGCTTGAGATGACAAGTTGTTAGAGTTGAAGTGATTAAAGCCAAGCAAAAGGATTGAACTGAAGTGTGATCTGAAATCTGCAAGATATGTTGTAAGTTGTATCAGATCAAAAAGCCATTATTGTTACTCTCTAGCAATTGTAACAGATAGTTTAAATCCTATGGACTTAGGTTGGTTTAATAGCCATGTTGTAAATCCTTTAACAAGGTGACATTCCAAGAGAATGTTCTAAAACCCTTTGACCAGGACCATTCCTAACAGTATGGTGAAATCCTCTAACAAGGTCACATTTAACAGTGTGTTTTAAGCCTTTAATAGGGTAGGCTTTTAATAGGGCATCACTTTGGAAGAGTGAGAATTAAGTAGCATATTACTGGTGGTTTTTCCCAAATTGGGCTTCCATGTAAATCACTATGTCATGAGTTGATCTTGCATGTTTTATCCCTGCATGTTGATTTGTTGTAACTTGCTAGGATGATTGATTTAAGCTTGGATGGATGAAAAGTTTATGGATTCACTATAATTTGTGAAAAAGTATTATTAGGGCATTTAGACCTTGGATAATTGATTCACCCCCCCCCACCCCCCTCTCAGTTATTCTAAAGAATTCTAACATATTTCCATATCTTTTTGGAGTAGGGTTTTTCCCATGTGATTTTTTCTAATTTCTTCTCTTTTCAAAGATTTGATTGTGCTTGGGTACCTCATCAGGCCTTATTGTTGGGACCCAAATTTCCTTCTAGTAGTAGTTTCTAAGTTTTTAGCTACTCCCCAAGTTTATCATAAGGGGGACTATTAGAATAATAAAGTATTTTCTTATTAATTAAATTATATTGATTTAATTATAAAGTCACTTATTATCTCTAGTTTACTTAAGCTAAACTTTGGGCATATAATAATTGATTATTTTATTAATTATTATCGTGCAACCTAGGTTAGTTACCTGTTAGGGTTTTGGTCTCCTTTTATAAGGATTGATCTCTTTGTAATTTATTAATTCACTTTTATAATAATAATTTCTCTTTTTGCTCATCAACAATGTCTCATCTATGGATCTTGGAATTCCAACCTCCATAGCTTTTGTTTCTCTCTTTCTGCGATAGGTGTTTATGTGCAGGTAATTCTTGGGAGTTGTGAGGTTGATCTTTCATCAACTTCAACACAAATTATACCATTATCTTTTATTAGGGTTTCTCTCTCTCTACCCCTGCCCCCAATTTTCTCTCTCTCCTCCCTTGACCTTATCATTACTCTATCTCTAGATATAAAGTAATTGTAGATGCAATGGGCATATCTCCTCCATTGACAAATATAAATGCTTCTAGAGACTTGTTGGCTCTAATGTGTTGAAATGGGTCATGAGGGGTCATAATATGTCAAAAGGGAAACTAGTACCCCTTAAGATACTGTAAGATCTCATAAGGTCCCTTAAAAAAATTATTTTTGGATACATGTGCACTAAAGACCTTTTGTCACTACTTGAGTGACTAGTAGATGGTGAGTATTCATCATCATCATCATAATCATCATCATCTAACATAGGCTCAAATGCATATCTTACTTCTTTCCTTTTTTTCTTTCCCCTTCCTAACTCTTTAGGTCTTTCTATGTAACTTTTTTCATGGGTCCAAGAAGCTCTTCCCACTCTTTCCCATTAACCAAGTGGGCTTTGTATTTGAATCCTTAGTAGTTCATTAATAGTTTAATTATTAACAAAATTCATAACTAGGTCCTCCATAGCTATTTTTCTTCTTGATCATTGTATTATTTTCTCCTCAACTAAACATTTTGTAATTAGTTGATATATAGTCACTATTTTCTCTTAGCCAATCATTTAGGCATGTAATTAAACCTATAGTTCCACAAAAGGTGTGAAATATAGATCTAGTGGAATAATAGTATTAGATCCATCAAGTGTTTTCTAAGGGTTCTTATGACCCTTTAGGGCACACTTTATGTAAATAATGTGTCAAACAGGGCAAGGGGTTCTAGAACTTCTCAAAAGGGAGATTACCTAACCCCTTATGACCTCATATGACCCCTTGAGACACATTACAACCATCAAGTGTGCCTGAAATACCCCTTAGGGCACAATTGATGGATCTATTACCATTCTTCCACTAGATCTATATTTCAACCCTTTTGTGGATCTACAACCTCAATCATGAGCTTAATCGATTGACCAAGAGAAAACTATGATTATATATTAATTAATTACAAAATGTTCAGTTCAAGAGAAAATATTGTAGCAATCAAGAATAAAAATAGCTATGGAGAATCTAGTTATGAATTTTTTTAAGAATGAAACTATTAATGAATTACTCAAGATTAAGGGACAAATCCCACTTGGTTAATGGGAAAGAGTGGGAAGAGCTTCTTGGACCCATGGCATAAGTTATAAATAAGGACCTGAAGAGCTAGGAAGGGGAAAGTGACAAAGGAATGAAGTAAAATATGCATGTGAGTCTATATTAGATGATGATGATGAATACTCACCATCTACTAGTAGCTCAAGTAGTGGCATAAGGTCTTAAGTGCACATGTACTCAAAAAAAAAAAAAAAAATTAGAAAAGTGACAAGTGTCATGGAATTATCCATAGAGTAATGAGAACTCTATCATCCCCCTACTCTCTCTCCCTTTATCTCTCACTCCTCCCCTGCATCTCGTCCCCCTCCTCTCTCTTAATCTCACTCGATCTCTCTCATTTCTTATGGTTCTAGATAACACAGTAGGGTTATGGAGAAATAGATGCAATGCTTCTAGTTCTTCATAACACGATCAAGTTTTATCAAGCATAACATAATCACATTATGGCTAAGTTAAAAAATTTAATGTTATTTTCTTGGCTCATTAATGAGCCAAGCCCCATTTTGAAATTTGATAGTACACAATGTGATCACGTTATGTGTAGTTTTGACTTCTTCTTTTTTCATGTTGTTCACTTTTTTGTACACCATCTTGGTGCATATTCCCTAGTTATAATATGCTATAATTTCAAAATATTCTAAGTAGATTTTTTAACATTTGAGAATATGCTACCTCAAAAAAAGGAAAAAAAATAGTAAACAAATACTTTATAAATTAAATATATTTATATAATCTAATTTGCATCAACCATGTAAACTACAAACATAAATTTATAACACATAACACAATCATTTGCTCATGTTGAAACCCTTGGTCAAAGGGAAAAACATGGTGGGGATAATACTCATAAATCCATCACTATTGCAATAAGAGGATGTTTCATTAGGGCTACAATGTTTGTCTCTTTTGGTGACTTACTCTATTAAGCGTATACAATTAGATTTGCTAGGATCTACCTTCTTCAAGGATTTTACAATAATCTTCTAAGCATGTACTTAGTTAAGAGATTTTACATAAGACTGTAAAGTTTACCTTTTTCAAGGATTTGGAACTACTATAGTGATTAGAAAGTAGCAAAAAATGATCTTTATAATAGTCACTTACTTTGCATGATTAGATCATTCTTCTATTCACTGATATATCATCTTCTATGATTGGTCTGCAAATCCTCTCAACTCTTCTTGAATCTCTAATCTCTAAACTTGATATACTCTATACTTTACTCTATCATCAAATCTCATTTTTCACCTCAATACTTCTCTCACCAACAACTTAAACTGTTATAGTTTGGTCCTGTTATAGTTTTCTTTTACCTCTTTTCTATTTGACCTAATTAGGGTTTAGGAACCCTCTAGAATGCATCCCTGATCAAAATCAATGATCTAGAAAGGTCTTTCTTCTTTACTTTTCCTTTATTCATTCTCATTAGTCTTCTATACCTTGAAATCATAAAATAGTGAGGTCACATTCATCAAGAAATCTTTGAAAATATTTACCTCGAAAAGTGTAAATCATTTTTCCATTTGATATGATCATGTAACATTAGATTTTGTGCCAAATCAAACTTGTATCTAGTATCTATTTTACTTAGTACATACTTTCATTTGACGATAACACTGCTTGGTTATCACCACTTTTCTTGGAAATATCTCTACTCAGTGATCTTTGTCTGGCTTGGTGAGGTCTTATGCTCAGTGAGTATGTAAACACTTTGTAAATATAGAATAGCTCCATGAGTACTGAGCTTGGTAATTATTGTATACTTAGCCTTCTCTTCCTTTATGATCGGGCATTATATAGACTCGATTATCTTCTCTATCTTATTTACACTAACTGGAAACATAATTATTTATGGAGATAACATTCTCCCTCTTTGACATTAGGGGAAAAGCAAGATACTTATGAATACAACTCCCCCTATACATATGCTTCCTTGGTATGACCTATTTTTCAAAATCTTTTTCAAAATTATTTTTGTTTGTTGCATTATCTCCTTATAACTCCTTTCATAATCATAATACAAAATATATATAAACAAACAAGTATATCATTTTCTCCTTTTTTTTGGCACCAATGTCAAAATAACTTCAATAAGTTTTAAAAAAATTCCTACTTTCAATGTAATCCAAAGTGATCAATGAAATCCTTGTGATTCTTTAGTATAAAAACAACAATAGTGTCCCAATTTGTCTATATCAATTCAAGTGTCTTCTTTTAAGCAATTAGTAATTTTGCAGCCAGATCAGTCATGTTGGAAGTCTTATTAGGGAATAAGATACTGGGGGGGTGAATTAGGATCTATAAAAAATTTCCCTCCTAGAACCAAATAACAGATTAACTGCATTCGCTCCTAATCCATCTCATATCTTATGTCAGATATGATACGCTCACAAACTATAAAACTTAAATGAAATCTATCTAAGCATAACATCCATCAACATGAAAATGTAAACAAATATCACAAATATTTTGGTAACCCAAAAACCCTCCAATATGAAGATAAAACTAGGGTGGGGATGACACCCACAAATCTTTACTACTGCAACAACAAAGTTCACCTATTAGGGCTATAATTTGATCACTTTTGATTATCTACCCCATGAGGGGTCTGCTCGATTAAAAGCATTACAAGACTATTAAATCTACCTTGATTAAATGATTTAAACTTACAATTAAGTAGGCACTCTTTTAGGAGATTTAACAAGGTCTATTAAAACCACTCTATTAAGAGATTTCCCTTGATTCACTGGTTAGAATGTCTCAGTACTTGATCCTTCAATTTTCTCTATCAAAGTTGATTACTAATCTTCTCTCTCCAATGTCCAAATCTAATCTCCTAATCCAATTCATTATGGTCTTCCCTTCACTGCCAGGTTGCTATGTCTGATCTCTCTATCAAACTTAGCCTTCCTTGCTCTATCCTCAGCTAGTTTGCTCCTCCATGCTTCTATCTCACTCCCATAATGATTTAGGGTTAGATCCCTTCATAAATAGATAATTGTAGAAAGTTATAGAGCATAGTTAATGATCCATAATTTATCCTTTTGACATTTTACCCTTCTGATTTCTAATTTTTTACTATGTCTTTCTTCGGATTAATACCTTCTGAAAAAACATGTAATTAGATCCTTAATTGTCTCTATAATCCTTAAATTTCATATAGAAGTCAGCCAAAATAATTTACATAAGTGTTTGTGCCTTTATAAACACATATGCCAAAACTGGTTTACTTGACAATTGAATGTTCTAACGCTCAGTCATTACTAACATTCATGTTGTCTCTTAGCTTCTATAGGCTTGACATATACTGACTCACTTGGAATAAGTTATATTTACATCGCTTGATCTTCATAATTTTTACTCAACATGTATAGTAGCTTGCTCTATACTGGGGTGCTCAACAACCTTTGACTTGCTTGACATATAGTGAAATATAAAGAAGTCCATGTAGCTCAACCTTCTCTAGATGGTGTTGAAAATAATTGAAAATTTGTATATTGTCTTTGATTTTGCACAAAATTCCATATCTTTACCAATCAATGTATGTCAAGTTTACTTGGGCGATGAAGATAGTTTCCTATGTCTACCGAGCATTCTAGTGTTTACCAAGTTTAGAAGATAGTGTCTACCGAGTTCACTCAGGCATCAAAGAGAAGTTTGTAGAAGTTCAGTGTTAACCAAGCTCATTCAGTTAATAAATGAAAGTTGCATGGAACTAGTGGTAGTCAAGCTCACTCAATTACCAAAGGAATTTTACAATATTTCAATGTTAATTGAGCTCACTTGATTAACACAGGAAAATCATTTAAGAAGTTAGTGTCTACAAAGCTGGGTTAGCTAATAAAGAATTTTCTTATTTTGGCATATTGAGTTAATGGATTTGTTTGTTGGTTCTAGCCAACTGAAGAGATGAATAATTATTGTTATAAGTTGTATTCAAGATAACTTGATAATGTATATGATATAAGTATAAGGTCAAGTTGAAGATTGAAGGTGTGTGAGAATGCGTGGAAGATACGAAGATGCTTAGAGAAAGTGAATTGGAAGGATAAGTAGAATATCCATGTTGGATGGAAAAGATTAATATGATGGGGAAGGATCAAGTATTTGAGCCAGAATTGAGATCTAAAATCAACAATACATTTTTGTCAGCAATCAGGTCATATCATTGTTACTCTCTAACCATTGTAGCAGTGTATCAAATCTCTTAATAGAGTTAGCCTAATAGCTATTTGAGAAATCCCCTAACAAGGTGATATTTCTAGATTAAAGTTTTTAAAGACCTCTAACAAGGCCACTCCTAATAGGGTGATTAAATCCTCTACAAGGGTCACACCTAACAACGTGTTTTGTAACCTTTAATAGGGTTGGCTACTAATAGGGCTCACTTCAGAAGAGTGAAAAACAATAACTAGTTGAAATTGGTGGTTTTTCCCAAATTAGGTTTCCACTTTAAATCTTGATGTCACTTGTGTTCATGCTATTTATTTTATGTGTATGCAACTAAGTCAATTAAGGTTAATCATTCTTAATATCTTAAGATCTATGTGTTCATATTTGCCAAGTAACAATTGATATTATAGTGTTTTTTGAGTTACATCATATTGTTAGTGTTAACCAAGTGCCTGTGTATTAATAGAGTGACAACAGTTTCAACAGAGTTTATGTTTTGTATTAACATATAGGGGATCTGGGATTTATTTTTGTGGTAACTGATTCACCCCTCCCCTCTCAATTACTCCTCTTATATTTCCAATAGATGGCTCAGTCATAGTGATGACTAACCAATGCTTCCTAGAAAATGACCAAGTGTTGGACATTAATAGGTAATAAGGCTTAGAGATCAACAATATCCCCCTTTAAAATTAGTGGAAAAACACGTTTTCATGACTTAACAATCCATTCAAACTTACAAAATGTCAAAAAATAGCACTCCCCTTGAGACTATAATTTGGTCTTCAAAAACTTGACTTTGCTATACAGTATATACATGCCTGTGAACTCTGATGTTGGCTCATCTAATTTTCCTTATTGTCATTTTGATCTAATTTCCCCTTTGGATTATGTCATGAATGATTTCCCCCTTTGATTTCCTCTTGTCATGATAATTTCCCCCTTATTTTTGGCACTTTATGGCTTGGGATTTTTAGGGGTCAACTTATACTTGTCCAAAAATGTTTTGAGATTCTCTAAAATTACCTCCAATCCTTTATTCCATGTGGTTCTGACTAATTCTAGAACCTAAATATGAATTTCTAGCTAAGCAACTAGATCAATTAAGTTATCTGTAATTGATAGATGCAGATCTCTCTTAACTAGATTATGTGCAACTGATAGCTCAATCTAGATATTTTCCAAATGGGCAAGCAACATGAGTTGAATTCAAATAAATTTATTTCAAATGTTTTTTTCTTTAGCAATCAAATTGACTAATGTTCCCTGATCAAATGCCATTTTTTTGTATGAATGTGAACTTCAACTTGCATCCTTGCTCAATGAAATAGTTCAAGCCTTCAAATCTTCTTGGATTTGACCAATAGTGTGTTGATTCTCCATAGTGAAGAAATCAACATCACAAAGTTTCACTTACAAAGAATGAATGACTATCAAAACCCCTTCCAAACTAGTGGTAAGGTTAGAAAGCTCAACTTGCCTAATTGCAAGTTCTATTGAGACTTTCTCCAAAGCTTTATTATCAAATCTCTTCTCAGACCATCTCATCATTGGTTTCTATACCTTCATTGTGTACTTTATCAACTATATACACTAATTGATCCAAAATTGGATATTTCTCATTTACATCATGAATATAAAAATGATCAACCAAAATTTCCTTAATATCATGAAGTACCCACTTTTTTTTGTACTCCCTCCTTATTTGCTCTTGCATTGTCTTGTGACTCAACAAATCCTATAAATCTTGCATTTATTCTAGGGTCATATTGTCTAAGTCATATTTTGGTAGTGTGTTGACCTCATCTAAACTTACTAATATCTTTGGTGTTTCACTCTTCTTTATTAATGACTATGATCGAGGGGTTTTATCACTATTGGTGTTTTGAAATGTTATGGGTTTCAAATTACCCCAATGAGAATAGGATACATCTAGGAGTAGCTACTTCCCATCCTTAACATATCATTTCATACACTAGGCCAACTATAAGGCTAGACCCTTCTTCTACTTTAGGCTCTACAAAACCTAGGCGGGTGGACCTCAAATTCAATTATATGGTACTAGTGCTAAAACATATTCTTAAATCTATTAATAGCAGATAAAAACCCTAAATCTTCTAAAACTTATGCAATGCAATGATCTCCAACATGGAACAACTAATAACATGACCAAAGAACTTGATAAGCTAAGTGAGGGCATCACATTTAGGTTCTTCAACATTAAAGGGAAAATACTTGATTAATGATGTTGATTTTCAGCAAAACATGACATGAACAACATAACCCTATGATCCTTCAAGATGATCAATGCCTTATCTGTTGGGTAGTCAACAAACCCCTAACACACATCCTTGGAAGTCATTGACATATGCCATACATCAGGACTTCCTGATCTATCTATCTGCATTGTGAAGTAGACATTTGCATCTTTTTGAATCTCATACTCGACCTATTCCTTCATGAGATCTGCAATCCTATGATGATGAATTAAGCATTTACATAACTCTTTGAGTTATAAGCAAAATAGATCAACATATATAATCAACAGATTGCAATTGAGTTTCATAATCTTTATTTACAAAATACAAAAGATCACAAACAACATGAATGGGAGACAAGACATCATAATAAGGACTAACTTGCTACTACCTTTTCATTTATTTCTTTGAAACAAATACAATAAGATGCATAAAATTGAAATGAAAAACTACCTAATAGATCAATACTATCTTTATTCTCATTGTTTGTTATTCATTACATGAGAAATTACTGACAAAAATTGGTGTCACAGTGATGAGAACACATTAAGATTGGAACCCTTGTTTCACAAATCCAAGAAAAATCTAGATTGGAACACACATGGTATCATAGAAATGAGTCATTTTTTCTCCAAAATTGGAACCTCTACAAAAAATGAGAAATAGAATGATATAAAGGAGAGTTAATTCCCAAATCTATTGTTCATCTGACATGTGTCCACTTGGAAACATCTCCTAACAGTGAAAATAATCTCTCTAATCTCTCTCTGCAATTGGTAAATCAAATCCTTTGTCATTTTGCTTCCCAAAAGCATAAAGATATCTCAAATACTTGAAGGAACAACAACCACTTTTGATGCTAGATCTCAAATCAAAGCAAAGGCAAAAATCAGTTAAATAGCCACTAGAGGCAAAATAATCTTTTCAAAATCAATTTTTTCCACACTCAAGCTTCAACAAGCTTTTATATCTACCTTCTAACTAATTTTGATGCTCAATGGTGAATTCTACTTGTTTTGTTGAGAATGCCCCAAAAATTACAAATCTTCTTATAGAGAAAACAGGTGAATAGCCATGCAAAATTTGACTCCATATTTAGAAAATTTATCTCCTCCCAATTCCAACAGTATATTGGAGTGTATATTTTGGGCAAAAAATACCCCTTTGGTGGCCATTTGAAAATTTATGTTCCAAGTATGGCCTTGCACAACATTTTACAAAAATTTGACCATTTCTAAAGTTTAAAACTATAGAATAATTCAAAATTATTTAAAATTTTCTGACCCTGCATGTTTACGTTCAACCAAAACATAAAATACTAATTCTTATGACTTTGATTTTTTTCTTTTGTTTTCACATTCGGGTCAAACTTGGTTTGATCGCCCTCACCACGTGTCAACATTAGATTGGTCAAATTTTTTCCATGTCATCAATCCACCTTGCTGCCAGCTACCTTGTCACCATGTCGTGTGGTTAACCTCCCTACAACTTTCCTTTAGTGACATGGCAACCACCATCAGATCTGCCACATGTCACCATCGTATGCCTCTGTGAGATCTGCACCACATCACTACCTACTGGTCATTGTACTTGGTCCACCTCTTGCTACATGTCACTACGTGTTTGGTTCTCTAGTCCACATCATCATTGAGTCATCCTGTCAAGCGAGCTCCACAATCTCGCTAGATCTCAATGGTTTTATGGTAGGTCACCATGTCACTTGCTGGAAAACCTCTCGTTGAATCTGGCATGTTTTTCTGGCATCTTTCCATGTCAGTGCACTTGGCCAAAATTTATCGATCTTCTCCATCCGATTGGTTGACCACAGGCCCCACAGTATAACTTGCAACTTCCAAGAGCCCACTGTCTTAAGACATTTAGTTTATGTGAGTGTTGTTGTATTTAAAGACAAAATTTTCCAACATGGGTGATGTGGCATAAAAACCTTTTCATGGTTTTCCCTCTATTTTTTGTCGCATCCACTGTCAAAAACTTAGCATAGCTATACAACCTCTCAAATTACTCTGTGAATTTTTTGTCCTCCCATGCTTAGATTTTCCTTTTGAATAGTGCCTTTCCTTTTGAACCAATTATCTATGGGCACTATTTGAATGCCCAAAAAATTTCCTTTCTTTGCCATCCTAAAGTTATCATTAGGCTATAAACATCTATTCCAACACACAACAATAGAGTAGCAACATTGAAAAGGAGCCTTTCTGGCATCTTCATAACAAATTTCTAGTCCCACATCATTAAATTTGAGTAGTCTCTATAAATCAAAGAACCATTCATGTCTGTGTTTTCAATGGTAAAGGCAATTGATTTGGTGCACTTAGATAAGCTGGAGGTACCTCTAGCTGCACATTCTTACATCACATTGTCGCTTCCTCTTCATGCACTTGTATTGCTCTATGATTGGTCATTGTTGCATGGGATTTCCCTTTGTTTATGCTGCATTAGACTCAAATTTTGTCTCCTCTTTTTAGCATGGAGCCTCCATTCCTCATTTCCTATGCACGTGGATGCTCCCTTGCATAACCGTGGGCTTCCTTGCATGAGTTGTCCCTCAATCGACTTTCCACTCACTCTAATGCCTACCTCCAATCCTCTTTCATATTACCACCCATTCCATTGACTTCCTGAGAGGTAGAAAATAGCTATGCGTAGGAGGAGATCTACATCCATACAAGGGAGATTATCAAGGATGAGTGAGGGGGTGTGGATCATCTCCATTACACAGGCCAGTTGGAAAGCCTCTTCCCTCTGCCCTCCTACTGCCTCACATGCCAAGTAAAATTTGAAAGCTAACCTACTATACTTACAGAGGGGAATAGTGAGATCAACCAGGATGGGACTGAGTATTACAATGACTTCATTAATTCTCTTCTTCAAAATGGGATTCAAGCATTTATCACATTATTTTATTTTTGTCCTTCCAAATGCACTTGAAAATTCTTATGTTTGGATGGCACAATCCAAAGTTAGGCCAACAACATGTGGGGATCGAGAGTACTCTTACTCTTATATATGTATTGATCCTCCTGTCATGGCTTCTTGAAATTAGTTTAAAATGGAGAACATATAAAAATTGATTTCTCATCTATCTCACAGTAAGAATTTGATGTAGATGTTGGATCTAGCTTATCTTTTTCCAATAAATGATTAATACCTAAAAAAGATGTGACCCCCCTTAATTGTTACTTATTGTTCTAACTTTGAAAGGGTGTAACCACATTAGAGAAATAAAAATTACACCAATGCAACATCCTTTCTAAAACCCTTTATGTTTGATTCCATTTTTGTTTTGTTTTCCAAATCTTATCTGTTCAAATGGAATCAGTCGGCTCCCAAGTGGGTCTAGCTTAAAAAATTCCATTTTCAAACACTTGAATTGTCAAATCGATCCACTGGATTCTCATTGCCAATTGAAAAAATCTTGAGACATTGAATCAACTCTCAAACCTCATTTTTACCCTTTACTACCAACTATCAACTTAATTCCAAGAGGTCCTTTGACTGGCTTTAAAAATTGACACAAACACCTGATTAGGCTTTGAAATCAAACACACTGATTCTTCGCACCACCTTCTTGCACCATGTCAAATCTCATCTCATGATATATTCTAAGTTAATAGATATTAACTGTTGAAGTTGCCCTTTCAGAATTGCTTGCAAGAAAACATGTTAGAAAACAATAAATCATGTTCGAATTTGGCTTTGAAAACTGGGTAAACTGACACTTGGGGGTAGGAAAAATGGGGTGTTGGTTCACTATCATGAGGAGAGTATGAATTTTGGATTTGGTCTCATGAAAAATAACAAGATGCATTGGCAAGAAGTCAAAGCAGGTTACTCAAAATTTGCAGATTGAAACAATGGCAGAAAAACATTTTTTGCAAATGGAATTGACCTAGGAAAGTGTGCAGAGGGATTTGTCAAGTTTTGAAAATTGACACACTTGAAGTATTTTTAGAGGAGAACGTAGTAGTATGATCTATTAGATCTCATATATCATGGATTTTGAGATATGACATCACAAACAGGGGTTCCAACTAATCTGCACTTTTTGACACTAGTAAAAAAAGAAATTGCATTTGGAATCACATTTGAAAAACTGATCAAACGGATTCTTCATAAGCTCAAAATTGAAACATAGCAAGTATCTAACCTTTAAAATGCAACGCAAAAATAATTTTATCATTTTAGTCAACTGGGTCAAAGTTATGACAAGTCAAATAGGGCTTCGCAGAATTCTAAACAATTCACATCAGCATGACAACAATTAATGACCAACTTTGAGGGATTCAAAACCTAGTCAAAAAAATTCAAAATAACTCAAAATATAAAACATAAGTTCTCTAGTATGGAAACTAAATATTCCCAAAGAAAAAAGTCATGAAACATTATTGGGTGCAAGATATTAAATTGCAAACACAGCCTCCTGTCATTGTTTGACACTAGGGAAAAAATGTAGATTTGATAATTGCTCAAAACAAGACTTCATGAAATGGCTCAAAATGGCAATTTATCTTCATGGAACACATAAAAACACTAAACGTAGGGTGTTAGAAACATTAAACACCTCTTATGCTTCAAATGGGTAGCTAGGTACGAATGCATCAAAACGCGCTTATAGGGCTTGATTTTTCAATGGTACTCAAAATCAGGGCTTCAATTTTGAGTCCCAACTGTCATTAGGTAGTGATATCTGCAATTATTTCCCCTTTGTGCTTAGTCCAGGTTTCTGTTGTTCAGTATGCTCATGTTGAGTTGATATAACTTGTTGAACAGGTGTAACAGATAGTGCATTAGTTGAAATGACACTTGAGAGTTGAATAAGACTTTGGACAACCTCTTTCTCTTTGGGTTTCTCAGGTTCTATCAAATATGTCTTCTTTTCTACATTTATGGTGTGATATACATCACCTTTCTCATCTATTTTTCCATTAGTGACATGAGTAATCTATGGTATCACAATAATTGCCTTACCCTGTTGCTCAACACTCATGTCTGAAATAACTATAACTAATGTAACTTGTGAACCATCAATTGGTGGACTGTCAATCTGAGGATAATCTTGTATCTACAACAAAACTAGATTGGTGCATGGAAGAGAAGTGTCTGAGGTATCTAATTGTACATTCTTCAAGTCTTTCTTAGTTAATATATTATGATTAAGTGGTGTTGAATTAGGAATATCCTCTATAGTGACAACATCTTGTTGTTCACTCTCTTCTAACTCCCTCACTTCTTTTTCAATTCTTTCAACTTCATCTTCATCATCTTGACCTTCCAATTCTACAACATCTCTTCCCTCTTCCTCTTTTTATTTTTCTCCTGATGGAACTATTAAGACAAATGCTTTTTTCCATAATACAACACTTTCCTTCTCAACTTCATTAGCTTTATTCTTTAAAAAATTGTATGCTCTCTCTCCTTAGGTACAAATTTCTTTACACAATCTTTTAGGGCTATAGACATATATTTCTTCCCTAAATTAGGCATGGTCTAGGCTAATGTTGTCTCCCCTATTTTTCTCTCAGTGGATAATGCCCACTTCCATTTAGCATCAAGTTTATTATACAAATCTTCAGGAATACCCTTTCCTAATTCTGTAGGCACATATCTAAATTTTATTAGCATGCTCATCATAGATTTTTCAATCTTTTCTTGATAAACTTTATTCAAAGAATTATATTTAAACTACTTAAGTCCTTCTATGCCAGCAATTTTTCTCATATTTTCACATACTTGATCAATGGTCGCTAGAGATAGCATAAGTAATATCTGAAGTTTACTCAGATCGTCAGACTTGATTTCTTCTTCATCTTTCTCCTCCTCATCAGGTATCACAACCAATTTTTTTCTCAGTCTCTTAGATAGGCTCAACTCAGTTCCTTCTATATGTTTCTTCTTTGTTGGGCTTCTTTTTGTCTTTACAACTAGGGACTGAGTTGCCTTTGATCTAGTAATTATCTTCCTCTTTGGCTTAGGCTTAGGAGGTGTGACTATTTTCTTCACATTTTTCTTTAAATCCTCCACCTTGGGATCAATAATTACAACTTTTTATGGTTTGGTTACCTTGGTCTTGGAAACAACTAGCTCTTTACCTTTTGATTCCTTCTCCTCTACTTCTTCACCATATTTTTCATCCTCATCTTTACCCCCTGTTATCTGGAGTTTCCCTGTGCCAAGTTTTCCCTCAAGATCTTCTATTATTTTCTTTCATTTTCTCTCCATCTCGGGCACTTTTGTTTGCATTAGCATCTTAAATCTTTGCTAACTCATAATTGTTGAAGGGCTCAACATTCTTGTCGATCTCCTTAGATATAAATGCAGTGATTGCTACAGTGATTTCATCTACATTAACTTCATAGTGCATCGGTCTTAGCCATGTAAACCTTAGTAACACTTCCTAGGCATATGTATAATTTGTGTCTACAATGAAACATGTATCCTCAAAATAATGATCTACAACTGATTTTGGAATCCTCATCATGTTCTTCATTTTTTTCTTAAACTCATCAAAATAGTTATCCATAATAGCCTCAAAATTTTCTCCCAATTATTCAATAAGATCATTATTATGTTGAGCAACCAATCTATTCCTATCTCATGTAACTATGCCAATAGTAGGGAATGAATTCTATAAATAGAAGAATATACAAACTAACAATGACCCAAACTTACAAGATATATTCTTCACCTTCCTTATTGTGCCAAAAATTTCTAAAAGTTGTTGTAGCTATAGCTTGGCAGATCATAACTATGATCAATCTTTACTATCTTGTAACCTAGGTTGACTTCCACACAAGGAACACTATTCAATTAGCTTGACTGATAAAATTTGTGTATAATTACACAAAAAAATCACTAACCTAATCTTCAATCCTATCAATTGATGTTTCTTGGTCATTCCATTTGGCCTTCATTTGTTGTTGGACATCTTTTGTGACACATCTTATTGTCTTCACTCTATCTAAGGTGGGATAACCAGTAACTTGATGAATGATTTCCTTATTTATCTTTACCGGTCTACCTTCCAACCATAATTTCTTATCATGTACTTGACTAAGTAAAATCTTGATCCATTTTACCTTGAGTACTTTTGGAAATGATAGGGTACAAGTAAGCCCTTTCTTGGAAACTATCTTGTTCTCATCTCTCAGAACTCCATTGTTACACAATTTATCATAAGCTCCTCACCATTTTCAATATCCAATTTTTGTAGTTTTACACATATAGCATGATCGAACATCATGAACCATCAATACTCTTAGTGGAATTGATGAAAAGGCACCATATGCATCTCCAGTCATCTCAATGTTAGGGTACACCATGAATTTGGTTGGAGGACATTGATCATTGCTCACAATCTGTGTATTACCCTCCTTCAACATTTCCTTCTCAGATGTAGCTGCAGTGGATGCCATCTCTAAAACTAGGGTTTAAACAATTTTACTTCAAAAATTTTGAAATCAACTTAACTCAACAGCATAGAGCCTTACTTAATTTCTCAAATCTCGCTAATGGCATTTTGTAATTCACTTTCAATGAAATTGCATTGGTTTCCTTTTAATCACCTATGTGCACTAAAATTTCTTGGTAAATGAAAAATGAACATCAAAATTTTATATATACTTTCTTTCTATCGATTTGAGTATACAATAAATGAACTGTACTAAAGTAGGTGCACAATAGTTGTCTTGGCCTTCACATCATGTGTCTGCACTTCTTTCCATTCAAATACTCAATCACTCTTACTTGGCTTGGTCTATATCATTTAGTTCAACCAACACATCAACTTGGTCATTATTAACTTTTGGTCCATATTGTAGTGCTTGGTCAATACAAATAGTATTATTGATGCTCAACACTTTATAGTGTAATTAATTACATTGCCCAATTCTTCTCTCAAATCTATCCTAGTGCATCTTGATTCATGTTTATATGGACTTTTAATCACATTTCTTGTTAGGAACTAGTTTGCAATATATCATTCAAGTGTACAGTTCCTTACATACCTTCTTTTCTTATTTGGATGTGGTGTGATCATCTAATCCATTGGACTAGGTGATCTTAGCTTCACTTGATTGACTACATCCAGCTTCTAATATCTTTTTCCAAGTTGGATTCATCTTGTCTTTTCCTTTGTTGTGTTCATTATTTGGTGCTAGTGCTCGGGTCCTACAATTCTCACTAACATGTCCAACCTTGAGACAACTAAAATAAACTAGGTTTTCATTCAACCATTTCTTGTAGTTTACTTTGAAATGTGTCTTAGTAAAATTTCCTAGAATGTGTCCATACCCTCCACAATAATGACAATTATACCATGTGTTATAGTCCCAATTGTAATAGTTCCCTTGCATAGGTGCATGTGTTTGCCTTTTAGATGTCCAAATGGATTTTGTTTTAGAATCTACATTATTGAGCTCTATGTCCATTTTTCTGACATATATAGAAATGTCCTTCAAATCTAGGTGTAGTAGGTGTATCACTTGTCTTTGACCTACATTCTTATGCTTGATGCCCTTGTTTCTTGCAATTAAAATAATTCCCAATAATCTTACGTTTAGGATTTCGCATACCATTCTTGCTTCTACAAATACTTGGTGTGTGTCCTACTTTGCCACAATGATGACATGTAGGTTTTCCTTTGGGTTTTTCATTCCTTTTCTCTCCACTCTTGGATGACTCTCCTTCCTCAGTAGATGAAGAGTGCTTTATATGTCCTAGACCAAAATTATCACTAGATGACCTTGGTGATCTCATCAATTCTTCAAAGTATCTTATAACTTCACTTGTTTTATTCATTCTTTCTAGGAGTTGTTTCTTATATCTCAATTCATTCCTTAGTTGGTCACTCTGTGATCTTAGCTCCTGATTTGCAAGTAACACTCAATTCATCATGTCCATCTAAGTATTTGTAACATTTTTCCCATCAAATGACCTTTCTTCAAGTCTGGTAGTCATTTATCTTTTGTCTTCTTAAACCATGATCTTGTCTTCTTCAACTTTCTTCTTTTGTTTAGTCACTTCACATAATCTTACTGATTGAATTTCATGCTCTCTTTTCAATCCTCTAATTTCTCCACTTATGATATTGTTCTTCTCTAATAGGTCACTTATTGTTGCATCACTTTCATTGGAATTACCACTACTAAGCAATCCTTTGGTATCAACCTCCTTATATAGAGTATCATTCTACTGAATGGTCATGTCTTTTTTTTTCTTTAAGGATTTTCCTAACTCTTCTTTTGCTCCATCAAGTTGCTACAATATGATCTAGATCTCAATCATCTGATTCTCAATAATCTTTCCCAATTTATAAGCCTCCATCTCCAAGATCTGAACTCTCAAGTTGTTAGACTTCTTTCAAGAGAACTAAGCTTTGATACCAATTGTTCCCTTCTAGAACCAAATAGAAAATTAACTGCATTCACTCCTAATCCATCTCATATCTTATATCAGATATCATATGCTCATAAACTATAAAACTTAAATGAAATCTATCTAAGCATAACACCCATCAACATGAAAATGTAAAATCATAACACAAAGATTTTGGTAACCCAAAAACCCTCCAAGGCGAAGGTAAAATTAGGTGGGGATGACACCCACAAATATTTACAACTACAACAACAAATTTTTCATGTTAGGGCTATAATTTGATCACTTCTGATGATCTACCCTAAGGAGTTTGCTTGGTTAAAAATATTAAAAGATTATTAATTCTAACTTCATTAAAGGATATAAATTTAAATTTACAATGAAGTAAGCACTCTATTAAGAGATTTAATAAGGTTTGTTAAAACCACTCTGTTAAGAGATTTGCCCTTATTCACTGGTTAGAATATCTTAGTACTTGATCCTTCAATTTTCTCTATCAAAATTGATTACTAATCTTCTCTCTCAAATGATAAATTTGATATCCTAATCCAATTTTCTCTATTCTTCCCTTTACTACGAGGTTGCTATGTTTGATATCTCTATCAAACTTAACCTTCCTTGCTCTATCCTTAGCTAGTTCACTCCTTCATGCTTCCATCTTGCTCCCATAATGATTTAGGGTTAGACCTCTTCTTAAATAGATAATCATAAAAAGTTCTAGATCATAATGAGTGATCCACAATTTGTCCTTTTTCCATTTTACCCTTCTAATTTTCTAATTGGTTAATCTCCATTTCTTGGGATTAATACCTTATGAAAAAATGTGTAATTGTCTCTACAATCCTTTTTATTCATATATAAGTCAGCCAAAATGATTTACATAAGTTTTTGTGCCATTACCAACACATATGCCAAAACTGATTTACTCAACAATTGAATGTTCTGACACTCGGTCATAACTAACATTCATGTTGTCTCTCAGCTTAAATAGGCTTGACATTTACTGACTCGCTCAAGATAAGTTATCTTTACATTTCTTGGTCTTCATAAGTTTTACTTGGTATTTATAGTAGCTTGGTCTCTATTGGTGTGCTTAGAAACCTTTGACTTTCTGGGCATATAGTGAAATATAAACAAGTCCATGTAGCTCGGTCTTCTCTGGATGGCTCAGTTGTAGTGATGAATGACCAATGCTACCTATAAAATGACTAAGTGTTGGACACTAATAGACAACAAGGTGTAGAGATCAATAATTATCTACAATAGAAAGGCTTAGGGCAACAATTAAGTCTTTGGAAAGCTTAATATGATGTTGTATAACCTCAAGATTAGGTAACAATAAAGCTTGAATGTCATTGATTTATGCTCTCAAATTTATCTCTTCTTCTAGAAATTCATGCTAAAATCCCATGAGATATCTCACTCAAGAATAGTGAACTAATGTAGTACAAGGATCAATAGTTAGTGCATTAGTACTGGATTTCATATCTTCATTGACTTGTTGCAACTTTTCCTTAATATATCTTGTAAGAGATGGAATATCACACAATTTTTGAAATAAAGAAATAGCATTTTCCACAATTACCTCTAGCTTAGTAACATAAGTTGATAAAGCCACTTGTTGAATAGTAATAGAAGTAGAAACTTTTTTCCAAAACCTTATTCTCAAACTTTTGTTTAGCTCTCTACATCAACTTAGATTGAGTATCAATGTCTATATCATTAAGTGTATCAACAATCTATACAAGTTTATCTAACATAAGTGCCTTTTTAGTCAATGTTACATCAGGAAATCCTTCCAAAAACATGTCCTATACATTGTGGTGTACTTGTTTATGTTCCTTTCTTAGTCTTGTTTGCTTGAATTTTCTTGAATATAGGTCGATGTATATAACCATTTTCTCATCATCCAATGTATTTGGATCACATAATGGTATCACAATATCTCATCTAATGTCATGGGATTAGACCTAATTTCTTGTGATTATTTCTTCTTTTTCTTCATCCTTTTTCCTTTTGTTTCAACATGACTGGTGCTTGGTGATTCTTGCATTGGCATTAGAGCTTTACTCTCTTGATCTGTCTTTTAGATTTCTTCATCTTGCTTTGTGTCCTCTTGTTTTTTCTCCTCTTTCTGTTCACTTCATTTAATAGTAGAAATTGTAACATTTATAAGTGATGACACTTGGGGCATTTCCTCATATTGTTTTCATGTAGTAACACTCTATTTCTCCTCTTTCTTTTGTTCTTTTAGTTTAAGTTTGAAGAGTGGATATAACACCATCATATTGAATATGTACTTGGTTGTACATGTAGACAATGATAAATCTTTTAGCTTCTTTTCACTTATAGGCACTGATTAGCCTTGTCTAATTGTTCCCTCACTTAGAGGTTTGTAGGTTGGTGCTTTATCACATATGGTAGATTTATCTCCTTGAGACTTGGTAGAATCTCCTTGTATCTATGCATTATAGTCAACTTTAGATTCAACCTTTTTTTAGTATTAACATTGCCTTTCTTTAGTTTGGTATTGTCTCTCCCTTGTGTTCTTTAAGCTTGATGCTTAGTGTTTGGATCCATTTGTTCTTCACCAGTAATCAAGGGAATAATCTTTGCTAGAATATGTAGTGAACCAATAGATATGTTATTCTCTCTCTTTTGGCTTCTTGTGTGTCTCAAACATTGGATATGGTTTGATTTGTTTAATTATTGGTGCATATTCTAGCATATGAGAAAATGCTAGCTCAATGGATAGAGGACCTTCATCCTTATGCTTACTCCCAGCCATAACATCCTCATCTTTCTTCAAATTTTCAACTAGGTCTTCATTTGGTGTATCTTCTATAGTATTGTATCTTGTTTTTCAATATCATTAATAACTGGATATGATATACTTCCAGTGCAATATTATGATCATAGTCATCTTCTTGATTGTCCAATTCTATGTTGTGTTCAGGTTTAGTATCAACATTAGTTTTATACTTGGTATCATTAACCTTGTAGATTTTCTTCCATATTGTTTGACCCTCTTTGTCAACATCTTGCATCTTTCCTATTAGAAGACACAAATATTTGGTTATTCTTCTTCATAGCTTCACTTATTTCTAATATGTGTAAGTCAGGCATAACTGTGACTAGTGAAACTCTGTCATTTGTCTTTCAGTAATCATGGCATACTACCTTCTATTTTCAACTTTCCAATACAAATCCTTGGGAATCATTGTTCTAATCTCAATGGGAGTATTTTTGAGTTTTCTCATCATATCTATTACATCATATTCAATTTTTGTTTGGTCTTCTTCATTCATTTTGTCATTCTTTGCAGTGCCTCTTGTGTTTGCATTCTATACCTTGTTATATTTTTATTCAAGAGATATTTGGATACTCATGTTAGATGATATTTGAGATAACCTGATGTTCAAATACTATATTTTGATTGCCAATACCATAGATGATAGATACTATATTGTTCAGTTTGATCATATTTGCATGATGATGCTTATTGATGTGACATGATGCTTTATGATGGTATCTGGTTATTCTTTATTCAGACATATACTCTATTTATGATTATATGATGGACTTATTGGATTTTGGATACGCTGATTTGACGCTACATATATTTACTTCATTCTTGCTTTGAGATATTTTATGATGCAGCGACTGATGTAAATAGATTATTTTAATGTAATTAAATAAATAGTTAATTACGTGATTTAATGCATTTATTGCTTTGACTATAGTATTATATGCAATTGCACTTGATCGTGTTGTTTAGTGTGTAGGAATTATATCCCTGGCAGTGGTACATAGAGTTAGTGATTTGGCTTTTTACACCTAGGAAATATTGTCCCTATATGGGTGATGTATCTTGTTTAATTATTCATTAACCCTCAGGTGGTTTAATAAATCTAGATTCACTTGCATTTGTGACTAGACTAGTATTATGTCTATGCATTTAGATGTTTGTATTTGTCATGAAAATTTTAGGGAATATTGTGATTTAATGTTTTAAGGATATTTTGGTATTTGATTTTATTATTTTATTACTAGCAGCTCTGTTGTACTTGAATTCCATTTAATTGGAATTGCCCGATTTTGGCTAGGTGGAGTAAGGGTTTAATCTAGTAAGAAAATTATTTTCCTAATTTTATATTGCATTTGTAAATTGAATAGATATCCCACAAAGTGAGTTTCTTCTCACTTCTCATAGTTTGGAAAACAAGAAATTAGAGTAAATCCTCCAAACCCCCATGTGATTTTCTAGTGTTTTGCTCGTTGGGTGAGTTGTGATCATGGTGTTTCCACAAGGATAGGTGTGTTGAATTTAGAGTAGGAAACTCTTCCCTTGTTGAGCTTTTTGTCATCAAAAGCACTCTGATTATCTTATAGCACCATTCTTCATTTTGGCCCTTTTGGCTATGAGGTAGGGCTTTTTTGTTTAAATAGTTTTGGCCCATCTTAGCTTCTATTTTCAATTACTTTATAGTTGGAGGTTGAGAACTAGTGTTACCCTCTATTTTTACATGTTTATTTGGCCTAGTTGGGCATGTGTGATCAAATTGGGGTTTGTGGCTTTAGGTTTTGAAGTTTTGAGCTGTTATGCTGGCTATTTTTGTATACGTGCTTGAAACTTGATTTTTATTGGATTTTTGGATGTTTGGTAACCATTTGGATAATGAGTTTTAATTTCATTAGTTCTTTGTCAGCACTGGATTTTGGGCATTTTGACTTTGCCTTGATTTGTGTGTCATCCAATTTTCTTGGGTCTTTCTTGGCACTGACATTGGTCATAGACTTGGATTGCCCATGAGGAATCCAATATGACAATAGATGTATTCTTCTTGCATTGGGATTTGTGTTGAATCCATACTCCTAGCTATGTGCTTGGTTGAGTGATTTTATATTTTATATTTCTATTATTTCTCATCCAGCCCTTGTTGTATATGATTTTCATGTAGTGGTTGTGCCCACACACGATCACATGTGCATACATTTGATGAGATCTTACAAGACCCAAACTCCCAGATATAGGCTGGTTGAGGGATTGTTCATTTGGGGTTGGATTGGGAACTTGTATTGCCTTTGGGCACTCATTGTGTGATGAGCATGGGTATGTAGGGTATATGTGTGGAGTGGCTTCTCTCATATACCCTAGTGTTTATTCTGACAAAATAGAGTGAAGAATTTCTAACAAGTGATAACTAAATTAATAAATGAGTACTAAAATTTAATATTCGATAAGTGAATACCTCAGTGGTTCATCTAAGGGTGTGCCCTATATGATTAATCCAAGGGCATGGTGTGATGGTTTCCTAAGGGATTCATTCCAAACTGGTGTAATGATTTACTGAAGAATTCATTTTCCACTAGATATAGCTTAGGATTTCTGATGCCAAGTGACTTACACTCCACTAGAGTCCCTACATAGTAGACCCATAGAGTGTCTAACCAAGACCTATGGTATTGCATTGGTGTGAGTGTTATCCATGGATGACTATATTCTTTGATTGTAGTCAAATCATTATCTCCATTAGCACGATGGGAGTGGGTCTATGGGCTCCACATGGTTGGGAGGCCTAGCTACTATAGTGGTAGATTAGACAAATGCTATAGGAACTAACATGGTTGAAAATGCTACAGGAAGTTAATGTAATGTTTTATGTGTGTTTTCAATTTTAATGTTTTTAATAAAGTCCTATGTTGTGGTGGCATAAATGGAGTATTAATTCAACAAAATCTCCAAGTATAGCCACTTAAGACAATGTGTGTTTATTTTTCAGCTGAGTCTATTTTCTTTAAGTTAGAGTTTTGTGTGTTCAATAATGAAACCAACTAAGCATTGGATAACCACAGGAAGTTGGCAGCATTTTTGGATTCCCCATGATTTGAAAATGGATTTTGATTCTTGGTTGTTGATGTTTCATATCTCAGATGGAAAGAAAGGAAAGGCAACAAAAAGAAAGCTGATTTTTAGAATGTAATAGATACAGGATCGAATACAGAGGAGGAATAGAAAGTTTTGAAGTTTTTTTATTTTTCATGATTTTCAAGTTGGATGTGTGATTTTTATGTTCTTTCCAAAATTCGAGAGTCTACATTCTGAGAATACACTAATTTTCTAACTCATGCATAATAGTATGTAATTTGGTTTCTTTTGAATCTCATCTAAGTTTTTGGGTTTTAGATTTTATTACAGTGTAGTTGATTGACTGAATTGGTGAATGTAATTATATGCTATTTTGAGGGTTGTGATATTCCATGGGAGTCTTTTAGATTCTCTGAGGTCTTTTCTAGGATTGTAGAGGAGCTATGTATTATATATTTTCTTTTTTTTCTTTGTTTTCCTTGTTCCTTTTGCTCTTTCTCATACACACACAAAATTCAGTCTTTGAATTAGGTGAATATGTCTATGTATACATCGATACATTAAATCAAGGTGATCCCACAATAATGGGTTCCACTTTTTGACCAATTTTGACACTAAAATCAATATTTTTGCAACAAACGTCACGTTCAAGTGACTATATCTCCAAAACTATAAATAATTTCAAGATGACAAAAACTAGTGATTTTGATTACTTTGTTCCTACTTTGTAACCATATTTTTTAATCTAAAAAAAATTATTATTTATGTCAATTTTTTTTATCTCCTCCAAAAAGTGGTACATAATAAAATTCAATATTTTAAAAAGTGGTAGTCTATTTGACACACATAACTTTTTTTCTATAAATGATAATGAAGTAATTCTTTCGACGTTAGGTTTGTAACATCAATATCCAGAGGATGCATTTGGTTTGATTTATTTTGGTTGAATATTGTATAGTTTATGAAGTTTTGAAGTGACATGAATAGTAATTCAAACATACGTTCTGTTTGACATAGATAATTTGAAGTCAATTTATCATAAACCTTTTTTTTTTTTAATAGAAAGGTATCTCAATAAGCCAGTTTGTCC
The DNA here is from genome assembly GCA_028749045.1 of Cupressus sempervirens. Classification (NCBI taxonomy): domain Eukaryota; kingdom Viridiplantae; phylum Streptophyta; class Pinopsida; order Cupressales; family Cupressaceae; genus Cupressus; species Cupressus sempervirens. The sequence goes on along the minus strand of CM053783.1, from coordinate 98,305,651 downwards.
ATATTTTTCAAAAAAAAATTGACCTAATTTACTAATTTTCCTGAGGTGTCAAAGTCGGTTGATGTTCAATTGGTAATGAACCTATAATGAGTTAAACTCATATTTGAAAGTCCTAATGATTAAAATATGTATTAAAATTATAGTCATTGGAAAGCTTGCTCCGAGCAGCACATTTTGACATTTTTTATTTTACAGTAGGAGATCATTCTCCTATAATTATGGAAGTCAAAAGAGGGAAAAAAAACAAAAAAAGAGGGCCGAAATATTTTGGCCGTCAAAAAAAAATAGGCCCATGTTCGGGCAAACATGTGCGATATCAACGTGTTCATGCGAACAGCCTAAAAATTTTGAAAAAGTTGCCATTTGTAAAGCTATTTGCCATTTGTAACGTTATTTTCCATCAACCTAACAAGTAGTGCATTATCCATCTTTGTCATGAATTTCGTTCGCAAAATCAAAGGCATCAATTTGGTAAAAAAATTGTACATCTAAATTATTTATTTCTTTCTTTCTTTCATTAGTGAAGTTGTTTAACAGATGCATTGAAGTTAAATTAAAAATTAGTAACGCATTAATGGTGTTAAGAAATGTATAGTTTTATTGTGTTACTAATGGTCTCCTTGTAGCATGTGGCAATCGTGGGATGAAGACATGATCATAACAAACTACTAATGCTTGCTTTGCAGGACGTTGTCGAAGACCATTGTGTGTTTGTCAAAATCATGTGTGTGGATTTATTAGATTAATTAACACTTTGTTTGGTGCTTAAAATGAACTTTTTATTTTCTGTTTGGTGTGTCTACAGTGTTTAAATCCCTAAGAGTTGCATTGGACATATCCCCTCCCCTCGTCATTCGTGGATCTTGGGTGTAAGAGAAATCCATGTAACTTCTATAGGAGGCCTTCCTTGGACCAAGATACTTGATATTGGGTATGCCAGGAGACGACCTCAGAGCGGTAATGGGCCAAAAGCCAGGTCAACATTCCAGCCGCTATATAAAACTTGATTATGGTGAAAGTCATGTTGGCGGTATTGCTAAGTGATAGCTCTCCTCCAATACCCTTATGGTGTGTCAAACCAGGGTTCTTGGGGCTAGGAGACCTTCTGAGGAAGTTTATCACTCGCTGAACAGAATGCCCTTACTAAAAACCATGTTTTAGTGGCCAAAATCCTTTCTATCCACTGGCTCAAGGGGTCACCCATGCCCGTGAAGACATCCTACATTCTCGCGGTCCTTAGTAGAGACAACAGTCCCTTGGGAAGTCATGCCCCTTGAGACGTGGATCTTGGTAGCCCCGAGAAGTGAGTTCACTGTAAGGGGGAGCATGTGGTGCTAAGGTCCTAAGTTGTCTGCTTTGGATAAGCGTGATTAAACTTTGGTTCAAGTAGGAATTCAGTGGATACAGTCCTAAAGCCTAGGTTGTGGTGTGATTGTTCACTTTTAACAATAGCTATTCTTGTCTTAATGTGTCTTGCATGTGTGTAAAACATAATCAAGATAAAAGTCAACATTCAAATTTACACTTTGGAAACTTGCAAAACCTTGTCAAAACATTAAACATTGTCAAAACCTTGTCAAGATTTCACCTAAGTTCAAAAAACCTTACGTATACCTCTATCATTAGCATAATCATATTCCTAAATGTCATTTTTACTTACCTTAGTATTATATGCCCCTTATATTACATTTTTCAAACCCTAGCATCATTTCACTATCAAACCCTATCAAATTGTCCATCAACCAACTTGTCTTCTTGATCACCTATCCTCATTTTGCATAGCCTAAACATCATTATCAACCCTAGGAAACCATCCCTTGCATAGTCCACTTTGTGTACACCTACCTTTAGCATCCTTACCAAGTCCAAAACATAACCCTAACTTTCATTTTGCATATCATAATCTTCATCTTGCATACCTTCAAAATGACACCTTGCATTTGCACTTGCATAACATCCCTAGGACATTTGCACTTTTCATATCAAAACCCTATGTCATCTAGCATTTCCTCACATTGCATAACATCCCTAAACACTTAAAAATCTCAAAAACACTCATATCTTGCATACCCACATCTTAATTATCAAATTTTGACCTCTTTTACCAACTGCAACCCTGTTTTACCAATTGCACACTTCATGGGCACAGTTGGTAGTTTTAGGGTGCAGTTGGTAGTTTTAGGGTGCACTTGGTAATTAGGTGTTTCATTCTAGGTTCTAGAACCCTAATTTTCACTTCCACACCTTGCATTGCATCCCAAGACCTTAGGAAACACTCTAAATCACTCAAAACACTCAAAATTTGCATTTTTGGCACCCTACAACCCTATTTTACAAACTGCAACCCTTTTTATCAACTGCACACTTCAAGTGTGAGTTGGTAGTCTAGGTGCGCACTTGGGAGGCATAAAGTTCATTTAAGTTTCCCTCCACTGCATCTGCATTTTGAGGTATCATGCCAACACTCATTAGGACACAACCTTTGGAGTTGTCAAATGCAATAATGGCACCTATAAGGTCTCATCAAGAATCAACCATCGAAATCCTCCAAGGTACATTTGAACACATCAATGTTAATCCCTTGTTTGATGAGATACCACCAATTCCTAAATATCCCAAAAGGACATTAAGACTTGATTTTAGGACTTACATCATTTGGAGCTACATCATTTGGAGAAGAAAGAAGGATATGAGAGCTATAAATGAAAGAGATAATTTCTAACATTATGTTTGCTTCTTTTGATAGCCGATGCCATTGTCTTTCATGCAACAATTTATTCTTGAAAAAACAGACTAATATTTTTTCATAAAATGAAAAGAAATTTATTTTTTAGGAGAAATGTTCTAGTATTCATACCATGTTATTTGTTTGTGATTCAATGATGGCTTAAGAAGGATTTGGTGCTTTGCCACTTGTAAAGAATGCAACTCACAGATTTTAGTCATATAATGAAGAATATTTATGCTTTGTTGCAGATGACTACATTCTATTGATTTCTGTCAAACAATTTAAAAGTACCAACAACAACAGAAAAATTTGTACAGTGATTTTTTCATCTGGTTACTGCTCTAAATTTATCTTGAGGCAATGGATAAATTATTTTTATTTTTATTTTATAATGGGAAACAAGAAAGGAAGGCAAAAAAAATAAGCAAAGAAAAGATCTGATGAAGTAGAACAAAGAAATATTTAGAAGACTGTGGCATGTTATCATCGAATTAAACAAGGTGAAGGAAAGGTTGAAGAAGGCTTAACAGAAGTAGAAGTAGTGCATATGGGAGAGAGGTCAGGAACACTCCCTACAGAATCTCAAACAATGAATGTTGAAGAAGGTTCAAGATCAGTCCCTACAGAGGTTCAAATAACAAAAGTCGAAGAAGGTTCAGAATCTTTTCCTATTGAATCTCAAACAATGGATGTTGGAGAAGGCTCAAGATCGGTCCCTGTAGAAATTCTAGTAACAAAAATCAGAGAAGGGTCGAGACCAGGTGTAGGAACTAGTATGGATGAACTCTTAAATATTGTCCAATCTGTAAAGCATGGTATTTCTCATAAGAATTTAGATCATTTACTTAAAATGGATGTAGATAAATTGAGGAAACTTGCAGCTAGTGTTCAACCATTAAGTTTGTCTAAGAGAAGGTCAATGAAGAAGAAGATAAGAGAAACTATGACTCAATTTGATAACACTAAAACACTTGAACAAGCTCAATTGCTTTCACTTTTTCTTACACAAAAAAAGTTTCAAGAGGCATTGAAATTGTTAGGTGTAAACACAACATCAAAGAAGAGAAGATTTTCTAGCATGCAAACTGATTTGATTGAAAATGTTAAACAAGGTTTGAGAAACATAGGAAAACACTCTCGAACTAAAGATAAGTCTGTGGCAAGAAAAGTGATGTTGATGTCTGTTGTAAGTAAAAATATGTCTCAAAATAGATAAATATCTTCAATTTCATCTAAAATGGGTTTTAGTAGGAAAACAATGAGACAATATGTTAAGAGAAGATTAATTGTGGATGACAGTACTATGGAGGGCAACTGGGCAATCATGTGCAGAGCACCTCATTCTGATAGAATTGAAGAGTTATTAAAAAATTTAGTCATATCATTTTGGATTGATAACACTCATCCTTTATCAAATAGTAGAGATGTTATCAGGCATAAGATTGCACCTGGTCAATATGAACATCATACAAAACATTGGTTGGACACAACACAACATGAGTTATATGTGTCATTTTGTAATGAACATCCTAATGTAAAAGTTGGGCAAACATTGTTTGAAAAATTGAAGCCATACTTTGTGAGGTCAAACAAAGTGTTTGAAACTTGTTGTTGTCGTCATCATATTGAGTTTGATCTCCACTATTAGGTATTTCAAAAGTTTATAGAAGACACATATGGTTTTCATGCTGCTCCTCCTAGTAGGAGAAGTGAGTTTATATCATCCATTTTTGTGACAACATAGATGATCCAACTGGTAAAACAAATTGCATCAAAGGATTATGTGAAACATGTGGTGAATTGGCTCTATTTCCTTTGAAAACTGAAAATATTGATGTAACAAAAATATTGAATTGCAAAAGTTACAAGTATGTCAAGAATGCAACAAAGTTGGGGAAAGAAACAAAAAGGTTGGAATAGGTTGAAGAGGATTTGCCTGTTCTAACATTTATGGACAGATTTAAGAAATTGATTATATTTGTCATGCATTTTTTGCAAAGTGGCAAGCACAACAGTTTCAAACTCTGAGAGATAATTTTCCACTTGGAACAATTGTATTAGTTGTTTATTTTGCAGAGAACTATTCATTTGTTCATTAGAAATCAATTCAATCATATTATTACTTTAATAAGCAGGTCACTATTATGGTACATGTTTTTTATAGACATGCACAGTTAGATTTGGATGGTGTTTAGAGTACATTTCAAGCACGAGTAATTATAAAGGAATATCATTTTTATATAAGTGATGATAAAGAACATGACATTCACTATGTAGAACATTGCTTCAATACATTCTTTTCTTATTTGAAAGAAAGAAACATAAATGTTGATAAACATTATGTTTGGTCTGATGGATGTGTTGCATAGTTTAAATCATCTAGACCATTTTATGCATTGTGTAGATATCATCGCAATGAGAATATAAAACACATGGAATTTCTTTGAGACTGGCCATGGAAAAGGTGAACATGATGGTGTTGGAGCTTGCATCAAATGCGCTTTGCGAAAGTATCAAATGAATTATTAGGGAGTTCATGTAAATGATGCACATGATGTTATTAAATGGTGTAAGACTCATTTTGCATTAGATGAGGTCGGGATATCATCAACAAGGAGTCGACAGACACCATATAGAGTCTTCTGGGAGATAACAGGTATGGATGTGCATGTCTGTTTAACTTTTATGCAATTAAATTATAAAATTTTATTGTTAAGTTTTATTTTTGAATTTTTTGAATTTTAAATTTAATTTTTCTATATTTTCAATTTAACAAACTTGCAGGTGTCAATAGAAAAAACATGCATGGTTGCAAGAGGATAGAAAAGACACGTTCCTTACATTTAGTCATGAGTACAGATAATTGCAATTGGACATTGAAGACAAGTGAATACTCATGTTTTTGTGATAGTTGCATTGATGAAAACTATGAAGAATGCATCAATCAGACACATGGATATACAGGTGCATGGATTTCGGTACCACTTGATGTTACCAATACATTTGATAAAGAAGATGAAAATTTTGATGATATTCCATTGGTTTTTGATGATTATAATCATATCTCTGGATTGGTAAAAGTGGGTGAGTATCATAAAAATTAATCTCAACTTTTTATTTAATTATCAATTTCAATTGTCTTATATATATTGTACACATGCATTCATGTATACTTTTTATGCAGGAGATGTCTTTGCAGTGATTGTTGAGCTTGGAAATCATGAAGGTGTCAGTTATTATTTATTGCAATGTACTACAAAGAGGACAAAGTTATATGACCCTGAAGAAAGTGATGGAATGTTGTTTCCTATAGGTAAATTATACATATACATGTACATGCACATATATATTTAAATAAATATATATATCTATGTAACTTCATATCTGTCAAATTTTAAAACACTTAAATTTGTGGTACAGGTTCTGTTGTGATAGAGGGAACATATTTGAAGCAAGAAAAAATAATCCAACATGGAATACACTTTGTTGATTATCAACCCAACAACAAATTTTTACAATACAGCCACCCGATCATTGCTACAGGGCTTTGTCTACATCCAGTCAAACTTAAGCGTGTACACCACAAGTGGAGACTAGATAGTGAAGATCATGAAAAAATATTGCATGTTATAAGTGTACATCATGGTTGATTAGACCTTTGAGATTTATTTTATAATAATCTGAATATCAACTTTGGTGAAATGTGTTTTCAATTGTACTATGGTGAAATTGTGAATATCAACTTTGGTGAAATTGTGTTTTTAATCTGAATATATGAGTTTTAGTTATCATTAGTTTATTTAAAAACTATAATATTAATTGTACTATGGATGAATTTAATAATTTAACAACTTGATATAAATAGGCTAGAAGTTAGTTCAAACTTACACAATTTCATTATCTATGTTACAATTCTTAAATATCAACTTCTTTTCAAACTATTGAATTTCATCTTGAATTTAGTTCAAAGAAATTCATTGGACGACTGAAAATTGAACTCTCGTTAAAAAAAAATTATTTTCTGATTGTAGACCTTTATAAAATTAATTTTAAACGAAAAAAATTACTATTCTTAGTTAGGGTATGTAATTCTTAGTTAGGGTATGTAATCCTTTGATTTGACAATTTAAAATAAGTAGAAAACATTCTGTTCTAGTTAAAATCCTTTTCCATTTTTCAAGTAGTCTATTAACGTTGAGTTATTCACAAAAAAAATGAGCCTACACATTGATCAAGAAAAATTATTAGCTGAAGCTTTTGAGTGCATTATTTCTATCACTTCCATCATAATGCGAGGAAACTCATAATTTAAAATAGATACAACACAACTTAAATGTATCCCAAATCGATGAAGAGCAACTTCTGCTCCACCAATACCAAAAAATAGAGAAAGCACTCAAATGCCATCAGGATATAATGCTTTCAAGACTACTAAATGATATGAAATTGTATCTGTTTGGAATGAATTACCCAAACAACACAAGCGATCAGTCGAACAGGAAGTTCCACGAGTGTGATCTCTATCAAATCCTAATATAGGCTCTATCTCATGGAGCTCTAGAGGGACAAGGCCACCTGGCCCCACCCATACCAAATTCCACTCTTCCCACTTTTGAAGTATATATTTTTGTGCACTATCTTGTAGTTGCCCTCGTGAATTCTGAATCATAACTCTCAATTGATCAATAAGGATAGTGCCACATTGTCTTGAGTCTATGGAATTCAATTTTGTCGTCTAATCCCATGAAGGCCAATACTTTTTTATTTGCAGAAGTGCTTCCTAAATAGTCATGGGGGGAGAGGTTCTGCTTGAAATCGCTATTCTATTGGAAGGTTATGCACATACCCTCTTGCTCTTATGAAAGCTGAAAAGAAAATTGAGTCCACCAACTCTGGTTCAACACTATTAAATTGTTCGGATATTGTCTTCCAAATATCCTTCGATGCAAAAGCATCATTCTCATAGTAGAAGAAAGGTGGCCCTTGCATGAACGCATTGATTTCCTTTGAACGCTGGCCAATAGGTTTCCCAGGAACTCCAAAACCAATTAGTTCCTCGGGACACAAATTAGGGACTGCATCAAATACTTCAAACATTGCTTGCTTGTCTTGCATACCCTCTATGTATTTTTCATACTTCAACACTTTCATTATCTATGTTACAATTTTGAACTTACACAATTTCATTATCTATATTACAATTCTTAAATATCAACTTTTTTTCAAATTATTGAATTTCATCTTGAATTAAATGTGTTTTTAATTGTGCGGTCATAAGTTCTTAATTATCAAATTTAGTTTATTAAAAAACTATATAATTTAATAATTTAAATTAATTGTACCATGGATGAATTTAATAATTTAAATTCATTTATCAACTTTTTTTCAAACTAGATTGAATTTCATAAGTGAAAATTAAAGTATGTGTTTTTAAAATTGTAAGATTATAAGTTCATAATTATCATTTAGGTTAGTTTATTAAAAAATTATATATTTTAATGTCACTTTATTACATCTATGGTCATGTACTCTTAAAGTTTAAATTAGTTTAAATTAATTTTTTTTTTTAATATTACATTTTGTAAAAGTTCTCTAAAATAATGTATTGGCTTACCTAATTAACATATTTTTATCCACATAAAACTAATATTTATCTTTAGTGAGTTAGTAATTGATAATTTAAGAAATATGTATCTTTCTAATTTCCTACTAATTGATGATTGATATACATGTACACACGTGTCTCAAGATCATGTTCTATAGCTATAACACAAAAAAATACACATATGTACACATATACACGTCTCAAGAATAAACATCTACAGATCTAATATATCTCTATGTATCTGAAATGCAAACTGTAAATCTCGAATAAATATACGTATGTAGCAAAATATAAAAAGTCATATATATGTACATGTGATGGTATCTAACTACTGACATACTCAATAATCAAATAAATAGTGAAAGTACATGCATGTCATCAAGGAACTAAAATACACATGTGTACATGTAAACTGGACCTCCAATATATATGCATCAAAAAATATATAAATCTGATATACTACTATAGGGACCCCTCAAGACGCATACGAATAGAACGACCCTCTAATCGAGTCTCCTATAGATCCTCTCGCCGAGGCGCATCAACCAAGCCCTGCAAATATATACACATATATACATACATGCGTTAGAGTTCTATCTTTAAAACATATATATACATACGTGCATCATGTACATGTACATTCAAATTAAATAGAAATTTGCATATATATATATATATATATATATATATATAGTTTTCAAAATATTTAAATAACTTTAAACAAACTATTTAAAACTCAAGTACCGAAGCACTACCAGGTGCCTCAATAGAATCATCTCTCTCATGTACATGATGCCCTGAACCAACAGTATGTGTAACCATGTGCTCAGCGACCTATGCCTAAATGATTTATTATGAGTTAAAGATTAAATTAAATATCTACATATATATTTGAACTAAATTTTTCAATAAATGAACATATTTTTTAATTTTATATATATTTAAAATTAAAAATAAATGATATATGTACCTGGGTCTCTGGAGCTGAAGGATGATCAGCAGACTCCATCGTATCATCTACTGATGCACCTGAGCCTGAAACTCCATGTCCAACTACTAGTAAATCTGAGTGAAGTGGATTGTGTAACTAGCTGAGTACATTTGGTGTAGAATTAGTGCTGCTAGGTTTGAACAATAGGTCCATGTACGATGAAATACCTAGGCTCGAACTAGTATCAATCTCAGACATGCCTCACAACTACTCACCAAAATCATCAAGGCCCTCAGCTGTGATATGAACATCTCCAACTCGTATACTCGAGTCATCTGTAGAGTCTCATGAGTCTGGTGCTGAATGCTGTGAGCTACACACATGTGTATCATCTATCACTGGTGTGGCAGCCTGTGTCTATGGAACTGTGTTGGGGCTCTGATGTTGTGTAACAACATCCATAACTGCGTGTACTAGAATCCTCTGTGTATCAAAAATATAGCTAATAAAGTGCAACATATCCTCCAAAAAATATAGTGCCATATCCATATGTGTCTGCTATCTTGAAAGACCACGAATATCACCTGGTAGTGGTAGCCCAGCAGCTCTATATGCATCATTAGAGGAGGCACCTAAAGTGCTTCTAGATGCTTGTGAAGATGGTCGACCAGATGGATGAGGGTGTTGACTATGAAGATAACAACCAATAGAATCTAATGTGATACTAGCCGTCGCAGATGCAATGTGCCCAATAGTGTCAATTGCTTCCCTCTGGGAAGTAATGACGACTCTATCTACAATAAGCACATGTGTAGGAATCACAAGAGGTATCCTCAATCCAACAAACTGTCTGAGATCTACAGGTGGTAGACAATCTACACTGCGATACTGGTCACAATCTGCGATCCGACCATGCCCTTGTCTGCAATAATCAGGAATATCCAAGTAGTTGACATTGAGCCCTATATGAAACTCAGCGTACAACTGCTATGCAAAATAAAGGGGTATCTAGTTGTTATTAGGATAACGACCATATGCAGCTAAAAATCATGGATAGATCATGCTAGCAATAATAGGGTCTTTGCATCATGTGACTCTGTAGTCTCTCACCCTACCCTGTGTCCCCTCATAAGCTGGAAAGAGCTCTCTCTAGATGACATCTTTGGGGGCTACCCTCTTGACGTCATCGAATGATGCATCTCCTGAAATCTTAGCCCTAAGCTCCCTAGATATGGAAGCTAATATGGAAGGAGTAAATGAATGGTGAGCTCTAAACCTAGCTGTCAAATCCTGTAAACTCTTACATATTGTAGTACATGTGTCTCTATAAAGACCATCATCAGAGGTCAATATAGAGTGTTGTAGTCTAGCAACCTCCTGCTCTGAAAATGCAAATAAAGCATCGATACCGATGCATGAAGGTGGTGCAGCAGGACCTCCAGCAGGAGCTGCAGGTGCAACCTGACCTAGAACATGAGTCGAACCAGGAGCCATGGCAGGACCTACACCACCAAGAGCCACACTAGGAGCCAAAACATGAGTTGCATGATGAGCCTTACGTCGAGGTGCATGATGAGCCCCACTAGAAGCTGCAGCACGAGCCCCACCATGAGCTACACGAGGAGCCATATTGGGAACTGCATCAGGCGCTGCAACAGGAACCGCATCAACCTATGCCACAGTAGGAGCCGCAATAGGAACTACATCAGGTGTCGCACCAGAAGCCACATCAAGCATATCATGTGAAGCCATATCTGTAGAAATGTATGAAGAGCTAAACTGCCTGCTATACACATAATTTTTTATTTTTAACATTAAAAATTATACACATGTAATTAAACATACATCACACATCATGAACCTAGATAATCTATAACACATCCAAACCTAGATTAATTTGCATATAAGTATAAGATAACTTTAAAGTTGAGATTTTGGTTATGGTTAGAGTTAATTTGTTGTTCTAAGATTTTATTATACTTTGGGGGGTATTATTAGAGAATTCAATTAAAGGGTAATAAATTATTTATATTACTCTTAAATAATAATGTTTCAAGGTTTAGGTTTCAAGTTGGGTCACATATATATCATTTAAAACAAGGGTCATACGTCATGTATGTACATGTGTTTGAATGTATGTGCATATATCTCAAATTTTTAACAATTTAGGATTAGGGTCAACTTGTTTTAATTTTATGTAAGTTAGGCTTCAATTAGGTTTTGAAATAGCATTTTAGTGTAATTAGGCTCAATTTTAGGGTAAGATTTAAGACCTTATGACATTGTCAGGGTTTACACGAAGTTACATCATTTCTAGCATTAAATTTAGGGGTTAATATTAAGGTCCATGGTTAAGAATTTAAGATAAGGGAACTTAGCATATGAAGTTTATGATTTGGTTCAAGATTATGACTTAGGGTATTTATTATTATTTATAATCTTGGGTTTAGAAATTAAATTTTAAGATCAAGGTTAGGATTAGGGTTTGGATAATGGTTAGGGTTAGGGTTTGGTTAGGTTAGGGTTAGGGTTTGGATGTACATGTATGTTATATTCATACCCAGATATGCAAATTAATCTACATTCTTATATATGTATAATTTAGGATCTCCCCTTAAGAAATGCCATTGAATTATATAGTTAATTACGCTGAGAGGTGTTCTATACAATCACAGCACAAATACCCAGCACAAGAATATGCCAAAAAAGATTCTTCGTCAATAAAAAAGAATTGGGAGCAGTTACAACTTCCAAATTAAATATTAAAAAATAATTCCTGAAATAATAGCTGGTCAAAATAATAGGAAGCCAAATGGAGGCCGAAATAATAGGGCCCGAAAAAGTAGGACCCGAAAAAGTAGGACCCGAAAAAATAGGGCCCGAAAAAATAGGGCTCGAAAAAATAGGCACGAAATAATTTCAATATGGTTTTTTTTTTGTTAAATATAATTTTGCATGCACATTCATGCTTTTTTTTTTGCAGGAAGTGGGGGAATTTGAAACAAATTTGTAGAATATGAAGAGACGTCTATTGGGGGATATGAGGAGCCTCTCAGAAGTTATAAAACTAAGGCTCCTCATTTCATTTTCATTTTATGTTTTTGTAGGAAGGAAGAGGTGGAGGTTATTGCAGGATTAGATTGGAGTTTTTGAATAGGAGTAGATTGAAGTTTTGGAGTAACATTTTTGGAGGTGAGATTTCTATTTTTTATTTACATTTTCATTTAGATTTAGATGTAGATGTAAATTGAAATTCAAAATTAGTTATAATATTCTACTTTGATTTAGATTTCAATTTTAATTAATTTCATTTAGATTTAGAATTCTATTCATAACTATTTAGGCTTGCATTTAATAGTTAGTCTTGCATGTTTGATTTAGATTTAGATTTGTATTCAAAATTTATTTGATTTATATATTTTATAATATTTTTCATTTACATATTTTAAAAGTGCATGTTTCAAATTAATTTTATATTTGCATGTTTCATATTAGTTTTAGATTTGCATATTTCAAAATAGTTTTGGTTTGCATGTTTTAGATTTGAATGTTTCACAATAGTTTTACATTTGCATGTTTCTAAGTATTTATATTTTCATGTTTCAAAGCATAATTTTATCATTAATTTGCATGAGAATGCCACCATATCAATACAATTTATATTTTATTAAAGTTAATGATTTATTTAAAGTAAGTAAATCATATATTTAGTATATATTTTATCATTATTGAATTATAAAATAAAATAAAATTCTTGAAATAATAGCTAGCCAAAATAATATTAAGCCAAATGGATGCCAAAATAATAGGACCTTAAAAAATAAGGCCAAAAAAAATAGAACCCAAGAAAATAGGGCTGAAATAACTTAATTAAAATTTTAAATATAAAACATTTTCTTTTTGTTAAATATATTTTTGCATGCATATTCATGCTTATTTTTTGTGAGGAGTGGGGGAATTTGAAACAAATTCGTGGAATGTCAAAAGACATCTATTGGGGTATATGAGGGTTCTCTCATAAATTATAAAACAAAGTCTCCTCATTTCATTTTCATTCTGTGTTTTTGCACGGAGGAAGAAATGGAGATTATTGGAGCAATTAGAGTATTTGAAGAGGAGTAGATTAAAGTTCCATATAGTTTAGCCTTGTATGTTTGATTTAGATTTAGGATTCAAAAACTATTTGATTTAGATATTTGATAATACATTTCTTTTGCAGATTTTTAATGTGCATGTTTCAATTTAGTTTTACATTTCCATGTTTTACATTAGTTTTAGATTTTCATATTTCAAAATACTTTTGGTTTCCATGTTTTAGATTTGTATGTTTCATAATAGTTTTATATTTGCATGTTTCAAAATATTTATATTTTTAATGTTTCATAATTAAATTTAATCTTTGATGTGGACAAGAAGGTCACCTTATCAATAAAATTTGTATTTTATTAAAGTTAGTGATTAACTTAAAATAAATGAATCATATATTTAGTTTATATTTTGTCATTATTTAATTAGATTATATATGTGTTTTATTTAAATATTTTTCATACTATATATGTATTTTTATTAATATTTATGTTTGTAATGTTTAAAAAGTGGAAGACAATGCCACCATATTTCAGACATTACAATCTAACTATTTCATTTGAAATAGTTTTGATTTTTATTTATGGTATTTTGAACATTATTCATTTGAAATAATTTATGTTAACTATTAATACTTTTTCATTATGATTATTTCCATATGTTGAATTTTGTTTATAAGTTTGCAGGTTACTATTTGAGTTATGGATACCTTGAATAGAGAATCAAACATTATTGGATACTAGAGCCTAACTACTTCAATGATCTCAAATGATTTCTTCAAGATTGAGTTTCACAAATGCCTACAAATAATTAAAGAGGCGCACACAACTATAATTAAAGTTGTAGAGAAGCAATATTTCCAATTAATTATGTTGAGGAAATGGAGGAAATGCATATGGAAGATGCATAAAAATTTCTGTGTGACACATCTACAAAAGTGGATGGGTTTCCCTCAATGATGAAAGAAGTATTTCACAATCATTGTTCAAATAAAGGTCACAAAAGAATCCTAATCATTGAAGAATGTCACATGTATTTAGACCATCACAGATATATTTTTTGTATATAGTTCGTTCTTGTCTCCAGTTTCAAATTTTTACTTCTAATTAGTTGTATTGGCAATTTTATTTCCCCATTGTTCAATGTAACTTTCATGGAGAAGAGAACAAGACAAAATAAATTTATTGTTGCACAAAAAATTTCTTCAATGGATGTTGCTACTAAATATATTAATTAAGAAAGAAAATCATAAGTCTAAATAGATTCCTTAATGATAGGGAGATTTATTGATTACAATTCTTAATCATTGCAATAAAAATTGCATTAGCATTATAAAAAATTCAACAATATATAATGTTCTCACATCATCATGGAGAAATAATTTTCATAAAATTGACTCTTATATATTCTTTCACACTTTTAGCATCATCTGAATTGTTGTGTTGGGACTTATAACTTCCCTTTCATGAAATAATTTTTCCACTATTTGAGTCATTTGTATAACATATATCCCAAATTTGACCATAGTTGTACTCCAAATACTCCAATAGTACACCTAAATCTCATACTTCCCTTAACCCTGTCCCTTATTTTAGCGTAACATTTAACCACTTATTAAACCTAACCATAACACTGAGTGTCATATAAATGAAATTGTAAACCTTGGATCCTAACTTTAACTCTTACTCTATATATGATTGTACTAATCATTTATTAAATTATATACCTTAGCCTAACCCTATATGTACAAGTACCTAGAAATAATATTATATTTTTTATAAGTGATAATATGTATATACACACACCCACAGAGAGAGAGAGAGAGAGAGAGAGAGAGAGAGAGAGAGGAGAGAGAGAGAGAGAGAGAGAGAGAGAGAGAGAGAGAGAGAGAGAGAGAGAGCATACCTGTAGGAAAGAAGGAGCTCATATTATGTTTGTTATAGAGGCATGTTTTATGTAGAGAGAGAAAAAGAGATTATGAGGTGTATTTAGAGAGCAAGCACATAGAGAGAGAGAGAGAGAGAGAGAGAGAGAGAGAGAGAGAGAGAGAGAGAGAGAGAGAGAGAGGAGAGAGAGAGAGAGAGAGAGATTAGGGGTGTATCTAGAGAGCATAAAGGGGGAGAGAGATTAGGGGTGTATCTAGAGAGCATAAAGGGAGAGAGAGATTAGAAGGAGTATCTAGAAAGTAGGGTGGGAGAGATAAGTGGGTGTACCTAGAGATTAGAGAGACAAATTAGGCGGCATTACTAGAGACTACAGAGAGAGAGGGTATATTTAGATAGTGAGGGGAGATATTAATGGGTGTAGTTAGAGAGAGAGAGAGAGAGGGAGAGAGAGGGGGGGGGAGGGATTACATTATTAAAAAGGTTAATAACTTATATCACAATAGCACTAATCATGGGCACTATAATAGAACTAACCCATATTAAAATTTAACCTATCAGTTATCCTAACACCAAGGTAAAGTGTAATAATAGCACTAACATCAGTTATAATATGATTAGTAACCCAAAAATTATCTTAACTGCAATAATAACATAAACCCTAACTCTAACTCTAACTCTAACTAGATAATTCTAATTTTAACCCTAACCCTAACCCTAACTCTAACTCTAACTCTATCTCTAGCTTTAATTCTCCCCCTAACTATAACCTTAATCCTTTATAATCCTAAATTTAATGCTAATTCTAACCCTAACCCTAATTCTAGCCCTAACCTTAAGCCTTACTATAACTCTAATCCTAACTCTAATTCTAACTCTAATGCTAATTCTAACCCTAAATCTAACCCTAATTTTAACCCATATTCTAACTCTAATCCTAATTCTAACTCCAACTCTATCTCTAACCCTAACCTTACCCCTACCCCTAATTCTAACCCTAACTCTAACTCTAACTCTAACCCTAACTATAATTATAACTCTAACTCTAATTATAACCCTAACACTAACCCTAACTCTAACCCTAATCCTACCCATAATCCTAATCCTAACATTATATTTAATGCTAATCCTAACCCTAACACTATATGTAACTCTAACTCTAATTCTAACCCTAATTCTAATTATAAACCCAATCCTAATTCTAACCCTAACTCTAACTCTAAACCTAAATCTAACCCTAACTCTAGCCCTAACCCTAAACCTAACCCTAACCCCAACTCTATCTCCAACTTTAACTCTAACTTGATCCCTAACTCTAACTTTAATTCTAACCCTAACCCTAACCCTAGCCTCAATTCTAGCCCCAATTCTAACCCTAACACTAACACTAACACTAACACTAAAACTAACACTAATTATAACCCTAACCCTAATGCTAACCCTAACTCTAACCATAACCCTTATGCTAACCATAATCCTAGCCCTAATTCTAACCCTACCTCTAACTCCAACTCTTGTTCTAATTCTAATTCTAACTCTAACTCTAGCTCAAATCCTACCTCTAAATCTAACCCTAACCCTAACCCTAATTCTAACCCTAACTTTATTTGTAACCCTAATTCTAGCCCTAACCCTAATTGTTACCCTTACCCTAACTCTAGCTCTAACTCAACATGAAACCCTAATTATATTTGTAACCCTAATTCAAACCCTAACCCTAATTTTAACTCTAACACTAATTGTAACTCTAATTCTACCCCTTATCCTAACTCAAACCTATATAACTCTAACTCTAACCCTAATTCTAACCCTAACCCTAATTTTAGCTCTAACCCTAACCTAATTCTAATCCTAACTATAACTCTGTTCCTAACTCTAACCCTAACTATAACTCTAAATCTAATTCCTTCCCTAACCCTAACCCTAACCCTAATTCTAATCCTAACTCTAACTCTAATGCTAATTCTAATCCTAACCCTAATTCTAACCCTAAGTCTTACCCTAGATCTAACTTTAACTCTAACTCTAACCCTAACTCCAACTCTAACTTTATCACTAATTCTAACCCTACCCCTAATTCTAACCCTAACTCTAACTCTGACTCTTTTTGTAACCCTAACCCCAATATTAACCCTAACCCTAACTTTGACTATAAACCTACCCCTAATCCTAACCCTAACACTATATATAACTCTAACTCTAACACTAACCCTAATTCTAATCCTAATCCTAGCTCTAACTCTTACCCTAACCCTAAATCTAATTAGGTAACTTTAACCCTAACCCTAATCTAACCTTGACCACAACTCTATCTCTAACTTTAACTCTAACTCTAACTCCAACTCCAACTCTAATTCCAACTCTAACTCTTATACTAACACTAACACTAACACTACCTCTAATTTTAACTCTAACTCTAATTGTAACCCTAACCCTAATGCTAATCCTAACCATAACCCTAACACTAACCCTAACCCTAATGCTAACCCTAACCATAACCCTAACACTAACCCTAACCCTAACTCTAACACTAATTATAATCCTAACCTTAATTCTAACCCTAAATATAACCCTAACTCTAGCTCTAACTCTAACTCCAACCCTTATTCTAACTCTATCTCTAACCTTAACCCTAACTCTTATTCTAACCCTAACACTAACCCTAACTATATTTGTAACCCTAATTCTTACACTTACCCTAACCCTAACTCTATCTCTAATCCTAACTATATTTCTAACCCTAATTCTAACCCTAACCCTAATCCAAACTCTAGCTCTAATTTTAAACCTAACCCTAACCCTAACTCTAACTCTAACCCTTACCCTAACTCTAGCTCTAATTGTAAACCTAACCCTAACAAGAACCCTAACTCTAATTCAAACCCTATCCCTTATCTTAATTTTCATCCGAATGCTAACCCTAACTCTAACTCTAACCCTAACCCTAACCTTAACACTAACCCTAACCTTAATTCTAACCTTAACCCTAACATTAACTCTAACTCTAACCCTAACCCTCACCTTAACACTAACCTTAACCATAAACATTAAGTTGTCCCTAACTCTAACCCTAAATCTAACTCTACCATAATTGGACTCTAACCATAACCCTAACCCTAACTTTAATCTTGGCTCAAAACTTTTCCCTAACCATAACTCTAGAACCTTAACCCTTACTCAAGCCCTAACCCTAACCCTAACCCTATCCCTAGCCCTACTATAACCCTAACCCTAACCATAACCATAAGTCTAACCCTAACCTTAACCATGAGCATAACTCTAACCCTAAACTTAACCATAAACATAAATCTATCCCTAACTGTAACCCTAAATCTAACTCTACCATAATTGGACTCTAACCCTAACTCTAATCCTAACTTTAATCCTAACTAAAACCCTAACCCTAATCTTAAATCTAACCTTAACCCTGACTCAAACCCTAACCCTATCCCTACAATAACCCTAACTCGAGCCCTATAATAACCCTAACCCTAACCATAACCATAACTCTAACCCTAACCTTAACCATGAGCATAACTCTAACCCTTAACTCTAGCCCTAAATCTAACTCTACCATAATCAGACTCTAACCCTAACCCTAACCCTTACTTCAATCCTAACTCAAACCCTAACCTTGACTCTAACCTTAACCCTGACTCAAACCCTAACCCTAGCCTTACTATAACACTAACCCTAACCATAACCATAACTCTAACCCTAACCTTAACTATGACCATAACTCTAACCCTAACCTTAATCATAAACATAACTCTAATCCGAACCTTAACCATAACCATAACTCTAACCCTAACCTTAACCATAAATATAACTCTAACCCAAACCTTAACCATAACTCTAACAATAACCATAACCATAACTCTAACCCTAACCTTAACCATAACTCAAACCCCAACCCTGACTCCAACCCTAACCCTAATGCTAATCCTAACCCTTATTCTATCCCTAAGGTTAACATTAACTGTAATGGTAACTTTGTCCCTAACCATATATCTATGTTTGACTATAACATTTTACATTACAATATGCCAAAAAGAATTTTACTTTTTTTTAAACCATAATCCTACTCCTAACTCTAACCCTAAATATAACCCTAACTATAAATCTAACTCTACTATAATTAGACTCTAATCCTAACCCTAATCCTTAGTTTAACCTTCACTAAAACCATAACCTAACCCTAACTCTAACCTTAACCCTTACTTTAATCTAGATGAAAACCATAGCCCTAACCCTAACCCTAACCTTAACCCTGACTCAAACCCTTACCCTAACCTTAACCCTGATGTAACTCTAAATACAACCCTAACTCTAAATATAAACCTAACCTTAACCATCACCCTAAAACTAACCCTTTCTCTACCCCTTTCTCTAACTCTAACCGTAAATCTAATTTTAACCCTAACCCTAATCCTAATTATAACCCTAATTTCAACTCTAACTCTAGCCCTTATTCAAGCTCCAATTCTAACTCTACCTCTAACTCAAACCCTAACTCTAATTCTAATCCTAACCCTAACTATATTTGTAATCTAAACCCTTATTCTTACCCTCCCCCTTACCTTAACCCTAACCCTAACTCTAATTCTAACCCTAACTATATTTGTAACCTAAATTCTAACCCTAATCCTAACATTAACTCTAACTCTAATTCTAAACCTAACCCTAACTATAACCCTAACAAGATTTGTAATCCTAAAAATAACCCTAACCCTAACCCTAATGCTAATCCTGACTCTAATTGTAACTCTATTCCTGACCATAACTCTAACCCTATCCATAACTCAAACCCTAAGGATAGCCCCAACCCTAACACTAACCCTAACCCTAACTATACCTCTACTCTTCAATATAACATTTTATGTAACAATATGCTTAAAATAAAACTGAATTAAAGTGATGCAAATAAACACCATATATAGAATTAAAAAATAAAATATTCAAGAATAATTTTATAGTAAGTTTACACTGTTACATTTTTATAGTAAGTTTATACAATTGTATTTTAAAAGAAATAAAAAATTCAGCAATAACCTTAAAAAAAATAGAAAAAAAATTTAAAATACTTTTCCTGTTGCACTATGATTGCCACTAGCTTATATATACCTCTATATATACTAGCTTATATATACCTCTATATATATTACGCTGAGAGTAATCGTTCTCGAGGCGCCTATTTTCATTTAATCCCAAGGTTATTTTAATCATAGTTGGGACTTATGAAAATGAAAATAGGCACCTCGAGAACGATTACTCTCGGCGTAATATATATAGAGGTATATATAAGCTAGTGGCAATCGCGGCGCAACAGGAAAAGTATTTTTAAATTTTTTTCTATTTTTTTAAGGTTAATGCTGAATTTTTTATTTCTTTTTAAATACAATTGTATAAACTTACTATAAAAATGTAACAGTGTAAACTTACTATAAAATTATTCTTGAATATTTTATTTTTTAATTCTATATATGGTGTTTATTTGCATCACTTTAATTCAGTTTTATTTTAAGCATATTGTTATGTAAAATGTTATATTGAAGAGTAGAGTTATAGTTAGGGTTAGGGTTAGTGTTAGAGTATGGGCTATCATTAGGGTTTGAGTTATGGATAGGGTTAGAGTTATGGTCAGGAATAGAGTTACAATTAGAGTCAGGATTAGCATTAGGGTTAGGGCTAGGGTTATTTTTAGGATTACGAATCTTGTTAGGGTTATAGTTAGGGTTAGGTTTAGAATTAGAGTTAGAGTTAATGTTACAAATATAATTAGTGTTTCAGATCGAGTTAGAGCTAGAGTTAGGGTAAGGGTAACAATTAGGGTTAGGGCTAGAATTAGGGTTACAAATAAAGTTAGGGTTAGAATTAGGGTTAGGGTTAGGGTTAGATTTAGAGGTAGGATTTGAGCTAGAGTTAGAGTTAGAATTAGAATTAGAACAAGAGTTGGAGTTAGAGGTAGGGTTAGAATTAGGGCTAGGATTATGGTTAGCATAAGGGTTATGGTTAGAGTTAGGGTTGGCATTAGGGTTAGGGTTATAATTAGCGTTAGTTTTAGTGTTAGTGTTAGTGTTAGTGTTAGTGTTAGTGTTAGTGTTAGTGTTAGTGTTAGTGTTAGTGTTAGTGTTAGTGTTAGTGTTAGTGTTAGTGTTAGTGTTAGTGTTAGTGTTAGTGTTAGTGTTAGTGTTAGTGTTAGAATTGGGGCTAGAATTGAGGCTAGAGTTAGGGTTAGGGTTAGAATTAGAGTTAGAGTTAGGGATCAAGTTAGAGTTAAAGTTGGAGATAGAGTTGGGGTTAAGGCTAGAGTTAGGGTTAGATTTAGGTTTAGAGTTAGAGTTAGGGTTAGAATTAGGATTGGGTTTATAATTAGAATTAGGGTTAGAATTAGAGTTAGAGTTACATATAGTGTTAGGGTTAGGATTAGCATTATATATAATGTTAGGATTAGGATTATGGGTAGGATTAGGGATAGAGTTAGGGTTAGAGTTAGGGTTAGTGTTAAGGTTACAATTAGAGTTAGAGTTATAATTATAGTTAGGGTTAGAGTTAGAGTTAGAGTTAGGGTTAGAATTAGGGGTAGGGGTAAGGTTAGGGTTAGAGATAGAGTTGGAGTTAGAGTTAGGATTAGAGTTAGAATATGGGTTAAAATTAGGGTTAGATTTAGGGTTAGAATTAGCATTAGAGTTAGAATTAGAGTTAGGATTAGAGTTATAGTAAGGCTTAAGGTTAGGGCTAGAATTAGGGTTAGGGTTAGAATTAGCATTAAATTTAGGATTATAAAGGATTAAGGTTACAGTTAGGGGGAGAATTAAAGTTAGAGATAGAGTAAGAGTTAGAGTTAGGGTTAGGGTTAGGGTTAGGATTAAAATTAGAATTATCTAGTTAGAGTTAGAGTTAGAGTTAGGGTTTAAGTTATTATTGCAGTTAAGATAATTTTTGGGTTACTAATCATATTATAACTGATGTTAGTGCTATTATTACACTTTACCTTGGTGTTAGGATAACGGATAGGTTAAATTTTAATATGGGTTAGTTCTATTATAGTGCCCATGATTAGTGCTATTGTGATATAAGTTATTAACCTTTTTAATAATGTAATCCCTCCCCCCCTCTCTCTCTCCCTCTCTCTCTCTCTAACTACAAAAATTAATATCTCCCCCCACTATCTAAATATACCCTCTCTCTCTATAGTCTCTGCTAATGCCCCCTAAGTTGTCTCTCTAATCTCTAGGTACACCCACTTATCTCTCCCACCCTACTTTCTAGATACTCCTCCTAATCTCTCTCTCCCTTTATGCTCTCTAGATACACCCCTAATCTCTCTCTCTCTCTCTCTCTCTCTCTCTCTCTCTCTCTCTCTCTCTCTCTCTCTCTCTCTGTGTGTGCTTTCTCTCTAAATACACCTCATAATCTCTTTCTCTCTCTCTCTACATAAAACATGCCTCTATAAGAAACATAATATGAGCTCCTTCTTTTCTACAGGTATGCTCTCTCTCTCTCTCTCTCTCTCTCTCTCTCTCTCTCTCTCTCTCTCTCTCTCTCTCTCTCTCTCTCTCTCTCTCTCTCTCTCTCTCTCTCTCTAGGTGTGT
The DNA here is from genome assembly GCA_028749045.1 of Cupressus sempervirens. Lineage (NCBI taxonomy): Eukaryota > Viridiplantae > Streptophyta > Pinopsida > Cupressales > Cupressaceae > Cupressus > Cupressus sempervirens. The sequence continues at coordinate 98,282,823 of CM053783.1, read as the reverse complement.
GTATATACATATTATCACTTATAAAAAATATAATATTATTTCTAGTTACTTGTACATATAGGGTTAGGCTAAGGTATATAATTTAATAAATGATTAGTACAATCATATATAGAGTAAGAGTTAAAGTTAGGATCCAAGGTTTACAATTTCATTTATATGACACTCGGTGTTATGGTTAGGGTTAATAAGTGGTTAAATGTTACACTAAAATAAGGGATAGGGTTAAGGGAAGTATGAGATTTAGGTGTATTGTTGGAGTATTTGGAGTACAACTATGGTCAAATTTGGGATATATGTTATACAAATGACTCGAATAGTGGAAAAATTAATTCATGAAAGGGAAGTTATAAGTCCCAACACAACAATTCAGATGATGCTAAAAATGTGAAAGAATATATAAGAGTCAATTTTATGAAAAATATTTCTCCATGATGATGTGAGAACATTATATATTGTTGAATTTTTTATAATGCTAATGCAATTTTTATTGCAATGATTAAGAATTGTAATCAATAAATCTCCCTATCATTAAGGAATCTATTTAGACTTATGATTTTCTTTCTTAATTAATATATTTAGTAGCAACATCTATTGAAGAAATTTTTCGTGCAACAATAAATTTATTTTGTCTTGTTCTCTTCTCCATGAAAGTTACATTGAACAATGGGGAAATAAAATTGCCAATACAACTAATTAGAAGTAAAAATTTGAAACTGGAGACAAGAATGAACTATATACAAAAAATATATCTGTGATAGTCTAAATACATGTCACATTCTCCAATGATTAGGATTATTTTGTGACCTTTATTTGAACAATGATTGTGAAATACTTCTTTCATCATTGAGGGAAACCCATCCACTTTTGTAGATGTGTCACACAGAAATTTTTATGCATCTTCCATATGCATTTCCTCCATTTCCTCAACATAGTCAATTGGAAATATTGCTTCTCTACAACTTTAATTATAGTTGAGTGTGCCTCTTTAATTATTTGTAGGCATTTTTCAAACTCAATCTCGGAGAAATCATTTGAGATCATTGAAGTAGTTAGGCTCTAGTATCCAATAATGTTTGATTCTCTATTCGAGGTGTCCATAACTCAAATAGTAACCTACAAACTTATAAACAAAAATCAACATATGGAAATAATCATAATGAAAAAGTATTAATAGTTAACATAAATTCTTTCAAATGAATAATGTTCAAAATAACATAAATAAAAATCAAAACTATTTCAAATGAAATAGTTAGATTGTAATGTCTGAAATATGGTGGCATTGTCTTCCACTTTTTAAACATTACAAACATAAATATTAATAAATATACATATATAGTATGAAAAATATTTAAATAAAACACATATATAATCTAATTAAATAATGACAAAATATAAACTAAATATATGATTCATTTATTTTAAGTTAATCACTAGCTTTAATAAAATATAAATTTTACTGATAAGGTGACCTTCTTGTCCACATCAAAGATTAAATTTAATTATGAAACATTAAAAATATAAATATTTTGAAACATGCAAATATAAAACTATTATGAAACATACAAATCTAAAACATGGAAACCAAAAGTATTTTAAAATATGAAAATCTAAAACTAATGTAAAACATGGAAATGTAAAACTAAATTGAAACATGCACATTAAAAATTTGCAAAAGAAATGTATTATCAAATATCTAAATCAAATAGTTTTTGAATCTTAAATCTAAATCAAACATACAAGGCTAAACTAAATGGAACTTTAATCTACTCATGTTCAAATACTCTAATTGCTCCAATAATCTCCATCTCTTCCTCCCTGCGAAAACACAAAATGAAAATGAAATGAGGAGACTTTATTTTATAATTTATGAGAGAACCCTCATATACCCCAATAGATGTCTTTTGACATTCCACGAATTTTTGCCAAATTCCCCCACTCCTCACAAAAAATAAGCATGAATGTGCATGCAAAAATATATTTAACAAAAAGAAAATGTTTTATATTTAAAATTTTAATTAAGTTATTTCAGCCCTATTTTCTTGGGTTCTATTTTTTTGGCCTTATTTTTTAAGGTCCTATTATTTTGGCATCCATTTGGCTTAATATTATTTTGGCTAGCTATTATTTCGAGAATTTTATTTTATTTTATAATTCAATAATGATAAAATATATACTAAATATATGATTTATCTACTTTAAATAAATTATTAACTTTAATAAAATATAAATTGTATTGATATGGTGGCATTCTTATCCAAATTAATGATAAAATTATGCTTTGAAACATGAAAATATAAATACTTAGAAACATGCAAATGTAAAACTATTGTGAAACATTTAAAATCTAAAACATGCAAACCAAAACTATTTTGAAATATGCAAATCTAAAACTACTAAATCAAAGTAGAATATTATAACTAATTTTGAATTTCAATTTACATCTACATCTAAATCTAAATGAAAATGTAAATAAAAAACAAAAATCTCACCTACAAAAATGTTACTCCAAAACTTCAATCTACTCCTATTCAAAAACTCCAATCTAATCCTCCAATAACCTCCACCTCTTCCTTCCTGCAAAAACATAAAATGAAAATGAAATGAGGAGTATTAGTTTTATAACTTCTGAGAGGCTCCTCATATCCCCCAACAAACGTCTCTTCACATTCTACAAATTTGTTTCAAATTCCCCCACTCCCCGCAAAAAATAAGAATAAATGTGTATGCAAAATTATATTTAACAAAAAAAAAATCATATTGAAATTATTTCGCCCCTATTTTTTCAAGCCCTATTTTTTCGGGCCCTACTTTTTCGAGCCCTATTATTTCAGCCTCCATTTGGCTACCTATTATTTCGGCCAGCTATTATTTCGGGAATTATTTTTTAATATTTAATTTAGAAGTTGTAACCGCTCCTAATTCTTTTTTATTGACGAAGAATTTTTTTGGCATATTCTTGTGCTAGGTATTTGTGTTGTGATTGTATAGAACGCCTCTCGGCGTAATTACACCGAGAGTAATCGTTCTTGAGGCACCTATTTTCATTTTCATAAGTCTAAACTATGATTAAAATAACCTTGGGATTAAATGAAAATACACGCCTCGAGAACGATTACTCTCGGCGTTATATATATAGAGGTATATATAAGCTAGTTATATACTTCTAATTATTAAGACATTAAAAATAATAACATATGTACATTTAAACATGAATATTGAAAACATATGTATGCACGTCTATGTCTAACACATGAACATATTTACATGTACATTTATGAAATAAAATATACATTTTAATCTACATTCTTATGTATAATTTAAGATCTCCCCTTAAGACATGTGTTATTAAATATAGTTAATTACACTTAGTTATAAGATAAATTAAGATCAATAGTTAACATATACACAAATTATACCTTTAAAAATGTGAATTTATTAAAAACATGTACATACATCTACTTTTAAGCATGAACAAATATACCTGTACATCTATGTTCAAAATAAAAAATTATACATTCTAATCTATATTTTTACATGTACAATTTAGGATCTAGACCCTTAAGATATGTCATTTAATTAAACTTCTAAAATTAAGACATTAAAGTGAATTTGACATATATATATATATATATATATATATATATATATATATATATATATATATATATAAACATTAATATCGAAAACATACATGTCTACATTTAACATTAACATAAATATATATATAATTTTTTAAATTTTTTTTTATAATTTTTTTTTTTTAATTTAAACTTTTTTTTTGGTTAATTTTTTTTAATTTTTGTTGAATATTTTTTTTAATTTGTTTTCTAAAATTTATATTATTATAAACTTTGTAATGTTTTTGTAATTTTTTTAAAATATTTTTTCTAATGTTTTTCTAAATTTTATATTATTATAAATTTTATAATATTTTTCTAATTTTTTTTTTTTAAAATTTCTAAAATTTATATTATTATAAAATTTATATTATTATAAAATTTCTAACATTTTTCTAATATTTTTTCTAAATTTGTTTTCTAAAATTTATATTAAATTATAAATTTTCTAATATTTTTGTAATTTTTTTTCTAAATTTTATATTAAATTCTAAATTTTCTAATTTTTTTGCAATGTTTTTTTTAAATTTTTTTCTAAATTTTATATTAAATTATAAATTTTGTAATATTTTTTCTAATGCTTTTCTAAATTTATTTTTTAATTTTTTTTAAAATATTTTTTCCAAATTTTATATTAAATTATAAATTCTCTAATAATTTTGTAATGTTTTTTCTAAATTTTCTAATGTTTTTGTAATATTTTTTTCTAAATTTTCTTTTTTTTTTTAATATTTTCTTCTAAATTTTCTAATTTTTTAAAATATTTTTTTATAAATTTTCTTTCTAAATTTTATATTAAATTATAAATTTTCTAATATTTTTGTTATATTTTGTCTAAATTTTCTAATTTTTTTTTTTTTCTAAATTTGTTTTCTAAATTTTATATTAAATAATAAATTCTCTAATGTTTTCATTATTTTTTTTCTAAATTTATTTTCTAATGTTTTTCCTAAATTTTATATTATTTTTTCTAATGTTTTCTAAAATTATTTTCTAATGTTTTCTATATAATATTTTTCTATTTTCTAAATTAATATAAATAAACAATAAAAATATTAAATTAACATTTAGATACGCTTTCAAAACTATTTAAAACGTAAATAACATTCAAATATGCTTTAAAAACATTTAAAAATGTATTAAAAACATTAAAATCCACTTTAATAACATAAAAAAATAGTTTTAAAATGTTGAAAAACATTAAATTAATAATATTTTGACATACCTGATGATGAGAATCAAAACAAAAGTGACAGGATGACGATGATGGAGGTAGCACAAATGACACGTTCACCCGAACATTCCAAATGAATAGTAGTCACCGTGAAAATGAATTGGAAAAGTTGAAAAAGCAATTTTAACCTCCAAAAATCCATGTGCCATAGGTTCGCGTGAACATGGCTTCACGGGTTCGTGCGAACATGTGTTGCTTACATGTTCACGCCAACATATCAGCGGGGTTCGCGCGAATGTGCGTTGTTTGGAATTGCAAAAATTTTGCAACTTTTAGAATTTGTTCGTCCCACTAAAGTGGAACCCATTATTGTGAGTTCACCCAATGTTTAGTATATACCTTAACCAAAAAATTACGACCCAAATTCATGCTAGGAATGTCATGTCCGATAGTAGGCTTGGACTCGAGTTTTTAAGTTCGCATGTAGAACCATGGTGTGAATTTGACATTGTTTATTATTGTTTGGTAATCAAAGTGTAATCAAGTGCATGCCCAATTTATGTGTTTGAAAGTACCCAAGCCATCTTAAGTATTTCAAATCAAATAGGGGGGTGGTTGATTTATATTAAATGAATGCAGGGAATCATAAATTTGCTACAGGAGGTCAATGAAGTTCCTATCGCATGTTTGTATATGAATATGTATTAAGAGAATCAGTTGGTTATTTATCTAAGGTTGGTTTAAGATTGATCCTGGAAGGTGTATGTGCCCCTTGAAGCAACTTAGTTGAGTGATTTATTTCCTCCTAAGTTTTCCAAGGTGAGGATCTGCATTAGTAGTTACGTATACCACTACTAAAGGCTGGTGTATAGAGATGGCCTATTTATTTTTTGAGGCTAGTGTTGGATATTCACCTGGTACTTTAGTCTATTTGAAGTGTGTTCTATTGTGATTTATGTTTTATCTTGGATGCATTGATATCATGTTCTGTATGATGTTTGGTATGTTTATTTTATGCATTCCTTTATTATGATGTTGGATCATATTGCTAGATGATGTTTCTTACCATTATCTTGGATTAGTGATGTTATTGGTAGATTAGCATGTTGGATATACTTGTTCTTATGATTTTATTTAATGGTTATTGGTCAGAATGATCTTATGAAACAACTCCAACTATCCTTTTGGCAATTTGAGATTTATGATCGGGGGATGATTAGGGCCTTTGAGGTCTCATGATGCCATTATGGTTGGGAGGAAATGAGCACTATCATTGTTAGCTCAATGGCTCCTTTGCATGTGCTTTCTTTCTTGTGATAGTTGATATATGCACATGTATGTTCATTGTGATGTTGCTTTTCACATGATTACATTTGATGCTATAGATTAGATGTTAGAGTTAATTGAGTTCATTAATTCTTTTAGTGCTTACTCCTCGACTATGGTGGTTTGCATACTCCATGGTGTGGAGGTTCTCACTCTATTTTACTTATAAATTGGTCATTTGACATTTCCTTGCAAACTTGAGTGACATTGGTTCAACATCAAGCAATACTAGAAAAGTATCGCATGAATATATTGAGAATTATTGTATGATACTGGAAAGTATCGCACAATAGTAGCAAAAAGCATCGTGCGATACTGGTAAAGTATCACACAGTAATAGTAAAGTAGATTGTGTGATACTGGAAAGTATCACACGATAGTTTTAGAAAGTATTGTGTGATACTGGAAAAGTATTGTACGGTAGTAGTGAATAGTAATATATGATACTGGAAAAGTATCTCACGGGGTTTGTGAGAAAACCTACTTTGGAAAACAACAGGTACCTTTAGACTTGTCAAATGTGTTTCAGAAGGTATTCTAGATAACCTTTTGGGAGTTGTTGCTTCCTATAGTGAAGGGATATCTTAAATATATTAAAAATATATTATTTAAGTAAAAGAATAAGGAAGAAGAGAATGTCAACTTATACTTAAATGTATAAAATATATCTTAAGTTGATGAAAGAATAAGGAAGAAGAGAATGCCAACTTATACTTAATATATATTTTATATATATATGACAATTCATTTGAGCTAGGTTCTAGGCCTCCAGGATTTGAGATAAAGATTCTAGATCCTAGTAGGTTTCAAGATTTTAGACAATTTTTCAAGGTTTCAGGCTTAGTCAACTTTCAGGATGACTAGTAAGGATTCCTTATATGTTCATTATTATTGGAAATGGACATTGGATGTTCAACTCCCATAGTTGATTAATGAATGTGTTGGTAAGTAGTGATGCTTGGAGATTGTTGGTTGATTGGATTGTTTGGTTGAGTCTTCCATTGTGATCTTTGTGATCAGTTGTATGTATCTAGGCTTTATCCCTTTAATTTTTTTGTTTGGATTTTATATATCCTTATTCCATGGATCTCTAGTTGGGGCATTACATACTTTACACGTTAGAATGCACCTAATTCACCATGTTATCTTAAAGAATTTATAGTTTCCTCTACATTTTTAGGTTTAATATTCACAACAACATAAAAATGACCTACCTCTTCAAAATTCTTTCTTTCACTATCTTCAATTTCACCATCATTTTTTATAATTAACTTTCTTCTCCTTTGTGTGGGATTAGTAACATGTTTACTTCATGACTTAGGCACCTCCTTTCTCTTTTGATATGTCTTGACTTGTGTTTGAGTAGTCCTGGTAACTCTCACTGCACCTTTCTTCAATAGTGGAGTAATTGTTTGAGTTGCTCAAATCCTTTAGTCCTTAATGTTTAGGACTAATGGAGGTAACCAAAGGTTTTTTCTTACTTTTCTTTAACTGGGTTTCTGCATCAACTATTGTTTTCCCCTTTCTTCTTTATCAACAACATCATTTCCTTTACCTTTAGTTAACAACAAGGGTTGATTGTCTTCACTTGCACCAAGTGCACCTTCCAAATTGTTAATCATTTTCTTAGTTTTATTAAATATCTTGGGAGCAAAAATTTCCATCTTGATATTTTCCTTAGCTTATTCATATGTCCCAAATGGTTAGACATCCTTTTCAACTGGTTCATTCAATAAAGCTTCTATGGCTTTGGTGGCATGATCTATGTTAATCCTGTAATCCATAGGTGCAACACATGAAACCCTTGGAATTGTTGCTTTCACAAGTGTATTATCGGTATCAACAAGACAAAAAACATCATCATGATATTTATACACTAACAATGGTAGAGTTTTGTACCTTTGATTCATCCTTTCAATAAACAAAATCAAAATATTTGGTCATTAGACTATCAAATTTGTTTTTGTAAGTCATAATATACTCATTTATCTGATATATAATAGGGGTGTATGTTCTCTAGTTTACTTTTCCAATTGCAGGGAAATATTTTTTCACGTAAAAGAAAATGCATACCAACGGTGAGCCAAATTTGCAAGAATTAGACTTTGCAATCCTGATTGTCTTCATGTTTTCTGTAAGTTGCCTCAATTGTAGCTCGATAAGGTCATACTCGTGATCCTTCTTCAAAATTTTATAACCTTTAGGTCAACTGTTATACATGATAAATTGTTGGTTATGTTTCACTGAAATATTTTATGGACTACAACATTAACTCCAAATTCCAATTCCAGGTTTTCAATTGGAGTAACTTTTAAACCTTGATTATCCCATTGTGCTTTTGTATATTTCTCAATTTTGTCCTTTGAGGTCATAGAATTATTTTTCACCATATTTGTTATGGGATACCCTATAACCATATGAATGACATCTCGTGTGATATGAATCAGTTCATCTAATCACATTTTCATATCATGAACTTGACTTAACACAATACAAATCCAATCCACTTTAAATACCTTTGAGAGATGAACAAAATGAGTGAGACCCTTAGTCTCTAGATATTTGTATTCATTTTTCAAGTTCCTATTAGCACAAATTTTTTTGGATGCATCCCTTAGATCATAATCACAAATTTCTCCAATCTTGAATTGATAAAATGAGTGAATGTCATTTACCAACAAAACCATAGGTGGAATGGAAGACAATGCACCGGCCTTATCCATTTGCATGGCAACTTCAAGATATAACTTGTACTTTGGTTCTTCATAGGCTTCATTACAAATTAATTTCATGGATTTTACTTTATTTTTCTTCTTCATGGTAGCATAACTTGAAGCCATTGATGTTGATTAGGGTTTCAGTATATAATGCTCACACTTTTCTATGTCCACTTTCAAATTCACCTTCACACTTCAAATCCTCAACAAAATTGCACTTACAAACTTATAAATTCATCATCTGTCACAAATTGCTCAAATTTTCTCTTCATTCTTTTTGAATGCAAGGTGAAAATAATGAACATTGAAAACCCCAATATATACAATAAAGTTTCTTTTATGAGCACTAGGGCATATTTAATGCTTTGTACCCAACATTCTATTATCATTAATAAACTAGGTCAAGACATGATTTCCACCACAAGCTTGGTTAGCATAATAGAGTTGTCTCAAACTTGAATAACACATTATCTCTCCTTACAACATCACTTGGTTGGTCAACACTATATCTCTAGCTAATGATCATCTCGGTGTGACTCACCAATTTCATAAAACTTCTAAACTTCATGAGTTGTCCTTATGCATCATACAATATGTATATATGGTCTTCCTTCCATTACATTCTAGGAATTGATGTAAGATATATCAATAGTATTTCATTCCATACCTTCTTCTTAGGCTTAGTTGGAAGTAGCGATTTCACCTAATCCATTGGATGAGGTGGCAACATCAGTTGTATTTGATGTTTTATTATCTTCTAACTTCTTCCTCCATGTCTTATTCTTTTGTTCACATATTTCATCAACATTGACTTTTCCTTTTCCTTTTAAATTTTCCTCTTTAGATGTTGACACTCAGTATCTATAGTTCTTACTTAAGTGATCGACCCTATGACAATGATAAAATACCATAACAAATTTCCTCCAATTACCAAATCTACCTCCAAAGTGAAATCTCATGCAATTAACAACAATATGAACACACTTTCCAAATGCAGTACAAGAGTACCATGTATTGTAATCCCAATTGATTCTATTACCTTTCTTTCTTGGTGTCTAGTTAGACTTCATCTGTGATCTACAATCTTGTGACTTGTGTCCAAATTTGTTGCAAGTGTAGCAATAATTGTTGAATGTATACTTCTTAGAGGACTAATTGAGCTTAGATATATATTCATATGCTTGGTGTGCATACTTATTTCAATGATAACAATAACCATCAAATTTAGGAGTGATATCATGTAGGTTCTTTAGTTTAGGATCTGTGTACACACTCTTAGGTTGCTTGGAAGACTCCCCTTTCTTGGTAGTGGAATGCTTGGTACAGCCTAGTCCATATTTCTCTCTTAGTTGCCTCTTTCCTCTAAGTTGATCATCCAATATCTTGATACTTTCTTCTAATCTTTTTAGTTTCTTAGTCGTTTCTTTTTTAGATTTTAGTTCACTCTTGAGATTTTCATTCTCATTCCTTAATTCAATAATCTCTTCCATCTTCCTACCAATTTCATGTTTTGCACTGAGTACCTGATTTACCATATCATAATGATTCTAGATCAGCCTTGAGATTTCTTCATCCTTAACATCTAGTCTTGCAACAATTTTTCTCTTATATTCTTCCATCATTTATTTCTCATCCCCGACTTTTCTTCTATGCTCCATTAATTCATAATACCTTACAAAGTCAGCTTCTTGTTCTCTTTTCAGTGATTTGACCTACTTAGTGAGACTATGATTCTTCTCCAATAGATCAACTCTGGAAACATTAGCTTCATTAGACATGTTTCCATTAGGTAGTTCTTCAACAACTTCTTCCTGATATGTTGTTTCATTTTTTTTTTGGGAAATTTCCTTCCTCCTTTTCAATGATTTCTTCAATGTGTCTTTCATCTCATTGATTTGATTTATGGTCCTTAACTCCAGTATTTGATTCTCAATAGTCATGTCAAGCTTATACCTCTCCAAGATTTGGATCTATACACTTATGTGGAAAAACCTTCAACAAGATAACTAAGCTCTAATAACAATTGTTAGAATATTTGGAAAGGTATGATGCTGAGAGGGAGGTGGGAGGGTGAATCAGTATCCTTTGAAACTTTTATCCTTAAACAAATTTAGCACATTCCATTTTACTTCTGTATCTTGGTAAGCACATAATATTTACCACAATACTTTGTAAATTAAATAGATTTATCTAATTTAATTTTCATCAACCATGTAAACCATAAACAAAGATCATGACACATAACACAATCACTTGGTCACACGACACATAACACAATCACTTGGTCACACGTAAACCATTGGTTAAAGGAAAAACTTTGTTGGGGATGATACCCATGAATCCATCAATACTACACTACGAGGATGCATTGTTAGGGCTATAAATTTTTAATCACTTTTGGTAACTTTCTCTATTATGAGTATACAATTATATTTTTTAGGATCTACCTTCTTCAAGGATTTTACCACACTCTTCTAAGTGTGTACTCGGTTAAGATATTTTACATAATACTATTAAGTATACCTTTTTCAAGGATTTGGAACTACTAAAATGTTTAGAAAGTAGCAATAATGATCTTTATAATAGTAACTTACTTTTCTTGGTTAGATCCTTCTCTTGCTCACTGATATATCACCTTTTTTGATTGATCTACAAATCCTCTCAACTATGCTTGAATCTCTAGTCTCTGAACTTTGATATACTCTATACTTTACTCTATCATCAAATCTCTTTTTTTGCTTCAATAATTATCTCAACAACAACTTAAACTATTCTAGTTAGGTCTTTTTATAGTTTTATTTTGCCTTTTCTCTATCTAACCTAGTTAGGTTTTAGGAACCCTCTAGAATGCATCTTTGATAAAAATCAATGATCTAGAATGGTCTTCATTCCTTACTTTTCCTTTCATCATTCTCATTAGGCTTCCATACCTTGAAATCATAAAATAGTGAAGTCAAATTCTTCAATTAATCTTTGCAATTCTTTACCTCAAAATATGTAGGTCATTTTTCCATTCGGTATGATCGTGTCACATCAAATTTTATTGCAAAAAATTGTATGTAGCCTCTATTTTTCTCTATAAATACTTTGTTCTTTGTGCTATCATTTGGTGATAACACTGCTTAATTATAACTACTTTGTGTGGTAATGTCTCTGCTCAATGATCCTTGTCTAGCTCAATGAGGTCTTTTTCTTGGTGAGTATGTAATCACTCTATAAGTATAGAATAGCTCGATAACTACTAAGCTCGAAAGTTACTGTATACTTAAATTTCTCTTCCTTTATGCTTGGAGATTATATAGACTCGGTTACCTTCTTCTCTATCTTTTTGATAGTAAATGGCAACATAATTATGTAGGGAGATAACAAAAAAAATTGTTAATTTTTGATAAATTTGACTATGAGTACTTATAACAGAGAAAATATACATAAAAGATAAAAATAAAAATAAATTTCACTCACCATACATCTCATCTATAACATATTTTGTAATCAGAGAAAAAACATATTGTTTGCATGTGCTTATTTAATGGGAACTACACCTATATCTTTTATAGCTAAGAAAAAGACTTCAAAAATTGAAAAATGCATAAGTCTTGCTAGCTTTTTTTTTCTTTTTTAAAATTATAGTCATAAACTTCATCCAATTTTACACATTTCATCAGTTTACATCATCTTCAAATTCTAAAGACAAATTCCACTTTTATGTCATTAAAGTTGAGTAGTTTTCATTCTATCATCATTTTCCTTTACAAAAGGATGACATAGGTTTGTACTTTTACCTTCTAACTTGATTACAATAGGTTGGGCTCAAAGTGATAAAGCTCATATAGAAATGAAGAAAGAAAGATATAATGTAAATAGGGACTATCATAATGCATACAATGAGGATGAAAGTAGATGAACCTGTGTCTAAATGCATAAACTGGAACCAAAACTAATGCAAGAGCATCTAGTGGTGTAAGGGTGATCTTGTATCATACAAAAATATGCTTAGTGTTAATTTTTATTTAATGTGTTTATATTTCTGAATATCCATTTGGGCCGAATAGAGATTCCAACTCTCATATTCCCTTTATTACTTTTTTTGGTTAGTGTTTTTTTGTACCTTGGGATATGTGCCATTAGAGAAAATAGGTTATTTTGTAATAGGGCCTTAATTATAATGAGTTAGAGGGTATAAGTTCGAGGGAAGGTTTTAATTATAATTTCAAACACTCCAAAACAAGAATGAGTTTGAAAGGTTTTGCCAGTTTGAAATTTATTACAATTTTAAGTTGCTTGGAGACCTCTTAAGAATGCTTTAGAGCTTAGTTTGAGGAACTAAATGGCCTTGTAAAGACCCAAAAATAGGGATGGACAAATTCATCCCATACACATATAGAGTGCTTGGAAAGCTTTCTAGAAACATAAATAGTTCATTAATCAAAATCTCAGTCAAAATTTGTGCCTCTCGAAAGTTGGACTACCATTTCAGGAATATTCTAATTTTGCACTGACTTCTAATTAGAATTATAGAACCTTCTATTTTTGTGATGGTTTCAAAATGGCACAATGTAGAATGTATTTCTAATCCTAAACCTAATTTAGGTCACTTAAGGTCAATTCTTGTAATGTAGAGGCAATTTTTGTGGAGTTTGGGAGTAGTACTGTGAGAAGGGCTTTTCTCTAGAAACTGATAATGTTGTAAGACCATAGGGAATGTAGTTGATTCTATTTTTGCTATAATGAATGTAATAGAAAATCATTTTTGATAATAAAAGTCTCCTTTCCCATTGGGTTTAATTTGTCTTGGGTTTTACCCTCATTAAAAACAAATTGAATACAACGTAAAACTAAATATATAGGTCTAAGTGCATCAATAATATTTAACTAAATAATTAAGATGAAATGAAAGGATATGTTAACACTAAGATAAAAGGAATAAATGACACAATGATGCAAAAGAGATATAATAAGATTCCTACAATGTAATAAAGTACTACATCAAGATAGAAAAGGGAATCTAAAACCAAAATTATTATAGAATGGGTTATGAATCATGGTAACCAAAGTGGATAAGGTAAACCTATGCATAAAATGTAAAGTATGAAGGAACTATAATTCATATAAAGTAGATCACATAAAGAACTATAAAAAGACAATCCAACTACCAAATCAAAAAGTATGAAATATGAAAGTAATAGGTTCACTAAAATGTAATATGTAAAATGGTGATCAATAGTAGACCACCAAATCACATATACACTAGAAGGGGCCTTTTAATGCAACCCCTTTGGAGACTAAGATATTATTAGCACAACCTAATTAGATGAATGGGTGATAATGCAAGATCTAGGTCTTGAGGGATGTAGATTCTAGGGTCATTTTCATTTATGTAAGGAGATGGAGGATATAAGCATAGATGCAAGTAAAAGTAAAGTTGACACTCATGCAATGATAAAAAATAAGATATTAGGTATATTGTATCAAGGAAAGTTCCATGAAAATAAAAGAATAATGATGTACCCACCTTGAGTGTTAGTAGATGAAGCAACTTCATATCTATAGAAACTTTATCGAATTTGAAATTGTTCAAGATCTAGAAACCTAAAGACTTTATCTACCAGTTTTCAAAATATTAGATCCAAGAGAATAGGTTGAGATTGGTTTGACCTCTACCTAGTATAGATTAAAACACAATTTACCTATACCCAGAAAGGTAAAATTGAAAGGTCTCAGGACTGTAATTAATACTATATCTCTAGATATAAAAATATGGATTTGAATCCCCTCAAACATGATCCTCTACACAAGAAAAAGGAAGATTTTTGGGGGAAAGTGAATTGTTTTGTTCAAGCCCTATAGAGGAATCAACCTTGAATTGAATAATTAAAGCATTTAAACAAGATAAATGTAAGTATTCACCTTTCTTTCCAAACCCTCATGGATGAATATGGATATGTTGTATCTAAAAAGGTCTATACGTTCTTTCTTGAATTTTATGTTGATAGAATGTATGATATCTTGATAAATTCAATAGATCTACACCCTCCAAATCATAGCTAATATATGTATGTATGCTTAATATAATAGATGAAGAAAAGGAAGAAAGAAGAATAGACATGGATCTTCTTTCCTAATGGGGGATTCCTTGAATAATCCATTATAGGAATTCACTCAATCAATAGAAGATTTTCCTTTAAATGGATTGATAAGAATATTTGAGATCTTGAGTTGATGGAAGCCTTCAAATCTTTGAGACAAATCCTTGTTTTCTAAAAGTTAGCAAAAAGCTCTTGAATGCACCTTAGATTTGTTTTATTTCTCTTTCAAATGTGTGATTTATTGTAATTGTTGATGTGAAAATCAGGGGAAAAGCTTCCTTTTATAGTGATTTCAAAGGTTAAATATGTAAAGGCCAATCAAAGTAGGAAGAAAATTTAAAATACCCTACACAGGGCTTGAAACCCACTAAAGTGCAACTTTGAGTTATAGGTGAAACTATGTCTAACCCTAGTATAGGTCAAACTAGGTCCAACCTATATCTAGAAAGGTTAATTTTGAGGTGGAAATTACAATATTCAATGGGAATTTAAAGTTTAGAAAAAAAAATAGAAATAAAAACTAGAAAATCAAACATAGGTACATCCAAAAATCAAGCAGAACACTAAAATGGGGCTCAAAAGGTCCTATAACTTCCAAATTAATGGGTGCTAACTTTTTAGGACTATACGGGTAGATACCTTTTTTTGGTATCCATGATGTTGTCCCAAAATATTATTCTTCATAACACTTATAGTTTTACTACTTTTGTGGAATGATGACAATTCATTTTGATATAATTATAATTTAAATATGAGTTTTTATATGATCATACTAAATAGTTAGTTAGTAGATCCCTTTCATTCTCTCTTTCATCATGTTCTCATATTTTTATTTGTCCTTTCTTGGGGGCATTTGTAAATATCTCTTTGGGTGCATGTATTATCCATTAAAGATATTGCTCCAATTAGGGAATTTGTATTCATTTTTAAGTGAGGGATACACTCCACTCCATGTTTTACATTTTTCACATACAAAAATTGAACGCAATCTATCTTATGCAAATGGTTAAGGAGGAAATGATTTCCTTATATTCATCTTTTCATGTCATGCCCTTGTGAATTATTACAAAGATCCCTTAATGAATGCAATACTTTCCTTAAGGATTAATCCCTCTTTCCTCCTTTCCTTGATCCTCTTAGATAGATAATACATCCTTGGATTGTTGGAAATCTTGCATCACCCAAAAAGGTTTCCTTTTAGCTCATCTTTATTATGTTCTAGTTGGATAGCTTTTTCTGTTCTAGGTAGCAATCAATCTAGTTGGATTGTTATCTTATGTGATCCTTATGGTGTAATCTACACATTATGGAGAACCTATTTCTAGCTTTTTAGTTTGATCATATGTTTCTAGATAAAGTTATATCATGGTTAGTTTGGTCCTATATTTGGTTTCATGCTCTAATGAATAGGTTGGAAAGGTTTTGATTACAATGGAGATTCACATTATGAAAATCTTAATGGTACATTATTCCATGTTGTTATATATGTATTGACCTCCTCTTGTGTATTTTTATGTCATGATATACCTATTTGGGATCTTTCTTATGAATTTGGATCTTGGCCTATATTGTTTGTAATATATTTATTTTGTCTTGGAATTTAATGATCAAATAAGTTGACTTGTGGTTGGTGATCCTTTATATAAGAAAGGTAGTCATTCTTGTTTAGGAGAGAACATGTTCTACATTAGAGATGAACAAGCACTTGGAATCTGATGACTTTGACATTCTCGCCTTCTTGTTGTGGAGTGACAGATCTTGAGGTTTTGATCTACATCAACCAAAGGTTAGTGCAAGGTGGCTAGAGAAGAATTGGTTTCTTCAAAGAATAGGAGATCACACTTGACCTAGTTGTGGGGTGGAAAAATATAAAATCTGACCTACAATTGGAGAGGGTTATAGAAGGAGGAATAATTGGTTTGTAAAGTTGATAGTTTCTTGGTTGTCAAATAGGTCTAGTTGCTAGAGACAAATTATTGTTGTTAGTAGATTGTTGGATTAGATTAGAGAAATAAATACTCATAATTAGATTGTTGAACTTGATGATTTTGAAGTTTGGCAACTTAGTAAACATGTCACCTAGAAGGATAAATCCTAGAAGGCTAGAGAAAATAATGGAGGATTTTAGAAATGAGATAAGGACCAAGATCCAAAATTATTTGACTAGGGCTAGGAGAAACATTGGAATTTAAGATGAATTTTGGGGGATCTAGTAAATATCTTGAGATAGAAAAAGTTGAGATTCTGATTAAGAAAGACAAATTGTTCAAAGCTATGACACATCTAGATAAGGTTCATTTATTGAATGCTAAATCTTTTTTGGTTCTCCCAAAGTAATTTATGAGGTGCATTAATGGATCAAAGGATTAGTTTGAGCTTGAAGATGTTAAAGATCCATAGAGAGTTAGGATAGCAAAAACTAAGTTGAAGGGTCATGCTTCCTTATGGTGTAAAGAATCACATAAAGATAGGGAAGACAATGGAGAACCTAAGATCACGAGATGGAGAGCTATGGTTTCTAGACTTAAGGCCAATTTCAGACCAGATGATTATGCATTGGAATTGTTTAAGAAATTACAAAACTTAAAAATAAAAAATTGACAGTTAAGTAGTATAAAAAAGAGCTTTACAAGATGGCAATCATATCTAGATACCAAATTATATAAGGAAGAGGTGGCTAGGTATGTTAATGGATTGAGACCTAACATTCAATGAGTTAAGTATGTTAAGGATTAGTACAATTGAGGATGCTTATCAATATGTCCTATAGGTAGGAGATAATTTAAAAATAAGACAAGTTACCCCTAGGGTTATGAATAATTTAGTTCTTGATAAGGGAAAAGATAATTTTTTTATTAAAGAAAATCAATTCATAGAAGGGAAAAAAAGACAATGAATAATTCAAAGGTAATTATTTCAAATGTGGGAATGTTGGACATAGAACTTTAAAATGTTTGATTGGTTCTAGAAAAGGAAAACATAACCTAGTGACACATGAGGAAAAATCAAAGAAAGATAAACTTATTGAAAGAGAATTTGTATCTCAGATGGGAGAATCTTAGATGGTAAATAGAGTTATATTAAGAAAGAAGGCATTGGAGCCTATGCAAAGAATGTAGTTGTTTTGAATTATTTGTAAATCAAGATGTAAATATTACAAAGTGATAATGAATGGTGGGAGTACTAATAACCTTCTATTTGAATAAGTTGGACTCATGATGATCATATGGTGGAATTGAAAGAATAGTGTTGGGGTAACTTCAATATTGGACCATACCAAGAAGAGGGATTTTTTGATTTGGTTAACATGAGTTCTTTGCATGTTTTGTTAGGTAGACCTTGGTAATATGATATTTTTCTATTCATGATTTTTGAAGGAATAGTGTTTCTATCATCTAAGATGGAAGAAGATTTACCTTACTTCCTTTGAAGGAGGGAGGAATGATAACTAAGAACTTAAGTCTGATGAGAAATTAAACCTTAAGAGATTAGACTACTACAATTCAAAAGACAATGGATTTGTAGTATGTGGTTGAAAAGGTTACTAAGGTGGTACAACTATTAAAGAATCTAATAAGAGAATATGAACAAGTAAATTTGAAGTCTAGTGACAACTAAATGGTGATGATAAAATAGTTTACTAGTGAAATAGAATTAGATGAGAAGCATAATCTTGTGAGTAGATTAGAAAACACAAAGTTGTTTAATAATTTCAAAGGTGGAGTCAAATAACAAAGTTTAAAGTAGGCATTAGTTGGTGATTACAAAAGTGACAAAGGATGAAACACTAGATGTGATGAAATTGATTCAAATAGACATTATGGAAGTAGTACTAGTAAGATACATGATGATGAAGCATGTTCTTATGGATTTGTGAATTCTCAAAGTCAACATAGTCATTTCCTTCCTAATTAAGAGGAAATTTAGATCAAGAATGAGTATGGGATTTATGTTTCAAATCCCATCAAATGTGTTAGAAAGTAAAGTCCACCAATACAACTAAGAGGGTGAGGGGTGAATCGGTTGTATTCCAAACATAAATCAAATCCAACTTCTTTTAGTAACCAATAATGTGAACAATCCAAAGAGATAAAACATACTTAATGATATAATAATTTCTTAACCAAGGAAACCCTTGATTAGAGGGAAAACACCAATGAGGATAGAACCCACAAATGATGTACTAATATAAAAGTCATTTTTGAAAGGATGTAACCCTATTAGGATCCAAATACAATACAATTAGTACATTTAGTCCTTGTTAGGAGTCATTAAATCCCTATCAAAAGATCCTATCCCTATTAGGAGCAATAGGGAAGATAGCTAAACCCACTATCCAAATTGCTTCAACACTGTTATAAAAATAGATATTTAGGATTAAAAACCCAAGTAGTGAACTGACCAAACCTCCAACTTAATTTCCAATATAGTACGCTTAAAGTTCTCAAATAAACATCAACATAATCCTCTGCTTTGCTATGATGAAATTCATATCCTCAACATTCAAACATCATAATTACATAATCACACACACTTACAACAAGGAAACAACCTTTCCTTTATACCTTATCCTAACAACTAATTATCTCATACTTTTGAGCTTCTCCAATGTAAAATTAATTACAGAGGACCTCATTAAGATATTACAATAAAGTTCCACATGCTAAAATACACTCTACAACTTCCAAAATAATTTCCACCACAAGAGTCAACTACTAGTGAACATATCACATGTTACACTTCAGTGACCTCCAAGGAATAATATCTAGCATTTGATAACATGGACATATCATCATGAAAATATCTTCAACCATCATCTAAGCTTCCTCACCTTAATTCTATCTCTCACATCAGAGATAACTAAAATATCAGCAACCAGTTTCCTACACTCTAGTAATCTACCAGTCTTCAATAAATCAATTGTAACTTATACAATCCTTCGTATTAACATACACAAACATAGATGTAGTATTTGAGCATATTCCTGAATATGATTCTAATCCCACATAGATGGACCTATCATATACCAACTTTGTTGATCAAACTAACCTCTGTGATGTACAAAAACATTGTCTAACATGAACTTAAATGCATATATGTTGATATCAATGATAAACCTATCATTATCACAACAAATACATATAATATCCAACTACCAACCACTTCCCTTAATGATGTATGAGCTTCTAGGTGTGCTTGCACAAATGCTAAGAAGACCTAGCTTGTCTTCCTTAAGGATCCTAATCTCCTCTAGGATCTTAATGGCTCAGATGATTAACTAAGACCTTATCTAACTCTTCTCTAAGAGTCTCATTCCTTTTGTTTCACCTTGAAGGACAAACACTTTGTTGTTTCTTCAATACTTTCTCCTACACTTAGAAGACTCTAAGTGTCATCTCCACACAAATCTTCAAACTCATTGCAGGGATGCCAACATATTAAAAATATTCAATATGTTTCCATTTGGATCCATCCTAAAGGATCTCCAAGCCCTTTTCTATCGAGTTCAAGACTTAGTCTTTAGGAGGCCTAACTAGGCCTAATTCCTTATAGCCCTTGACAGGGTCTTTGTCCACTTTCTTGCCAAAAATTTCCAAACAACTTGAAAAAATAATCCTATATTTGAATACCCTTTTGGATTTTATGAAGGATTTTGAAGGTTTTAGACTCCTAGGTCACCCGTACATAGGATTCCTATTATTTATGTCAAATAGGGCTAAAATGCCTAATTTATAGGACCTCATTACTTTTTTGTTCAAACCTCAATAAAATGGATTGATTGTCTCTCAATCCTCCTAACATATCAAGATATGTTCATATCACACCTAGAACTATACTTGTTCCATATTGTGCTTCAATCCCCTGCATTAAATCTTCAATTGATCACTTTTAAACCACTAACCAAGCACTCTAAGCTCACATAGGGCTTAATCTTAAAAACAACAACCCAAACCCTCATGAATCATAATTCTAAATATGTATAGACCAATGGATCCCCCATAACATTCATCTACCCTTAGGAAGATCTTGTTCCTAGATTTCATGGGGGAGCCATAGAAAGATGAACGGGTCAGGATAGGACTAGGAAACCCTCTAGATCTAAAACAATTTATTCAAAGCACTAAATCAACTCTAATCTACTTGCTTACTGAATAAAAAAGTCTATAAACTATCCTATAAACACAAATCTAACACTAAATCAAGGTATTCAATCCATTAGATAGAACTATTACACCAAAAATCTTGGTAAACTCAGATAACTAGAATTGTAGAGCTCTTTTTCTATTCACAAACTTACTTACTATACTTTGTTTCTTGAGATTTAATCTGAAGAGAGTCTTAGAGGTCATTATCCATGTTTTTAGGACATGTTAGTTGATCTTCCACTCCTATATTTTATGGTATCCAATGTTTCCGAGTTGCATGCAACATTTTCAATAAATTGCCAATGTTGTCATGAAAATTTTTGGGATCTTTTACATTCATTAGCCTAGCTAGAATCTAGGGCCTCTAAGCCATGTAGTTTGAATAAATAACTTCTTAAATGACCTTAAAGAACCTTCTTAACATCTCTCATGTTTTTAGGACACATTAACAACTCAAATCTAGACTTTAAGCATCTAAGGCTAAGCTAGCAAAAACAACTAACAATTACTAATTGGTGACCTTAGTTCTAACACTAACTTACCTAGTCCACATCTTGCAAGGACTTCTAAGGTCCAAATCAAACACACAAGTTCTCTAACTTGGATAATGTTAGGTACAAACCAAAATGACAAAGGAATTGGAGGTTAGCCTAGGTGCTCCTGCACCATCCTTCCTAAGAAAAAGCTTTTAATCCACCCTTAGATTGAGTATGTTGAGGTCAATGCCCAAATTTTTGAGTTTTGATTCTTTGATCCATACTACATCAACATCATATTGACCATGCCACTTTGTCAAATGTTCTTTGTATTCCTTCTTCATAGTCTTTTTGTAGACTATTGTATCCAGTATACTATGAGCTCTCTTCACAGTAGTAGGAGGTAATTGGAGTTCATCCACATATTGGATAACTTTAGTCAAATTTTGGTCTAAATCAAGAGTGGGTCCTTTTTTAAGGAACTAGGTTTGCAATATTAAAAATAGGGGATAGTCCACTATGCTTTGGCAGCTCCACTTTATAAGTATTGTCACCATACTTTTCTAAGATTGGACAGGGACCTATCCTTATCATTTACAACTTGTGAGGGACTCCCTTTTTTAGTCTAGACTTATTTAGATAGACCATCACCAAGTCTCCCATATTTAATTGGATTTCTCTTCTACTTTTATTAACTTTAGTCTTATGCTTCATAGTGTTCTCAATCAATGTTTTCCTGACTGTGTCATGAATCTCCTACATTGCATAAGAAAAATCTTCAGCATAGTTGATCCCTCTAACTCCATCCTTTAAGTCTCTTAGCTCATAGACTCCTCTAGGATGTAGGCCATATACAATTTCAAAGGGCTTTTACCTGTGGACCTGTTTATAGTGTCACTATATGCATACTCAGCTTGTCCAATCAATTGATCCCATTGTTGACCATATTCCTTGGTCAAGCACCTCAATAGATTTCTAAGGCTTCTATTTACCACTTCAGTTTGACCATCACTTTAAGGATGGTATGCATATCCAAATGATAAATCAATGCCCAACCTTTGGCAAAGATTCTTCCAAAAGTGACTCATAAACTTGTTGTCTCTATCTAACACAATGCTGAAAGTTAACCCATGGATTCTTATTATCTCTTTGAAGAAGAGAGAGGATATTTGGTTGGCATTATTAGTTTTCTTGCATGACACAAACTGAGCCATCTTGCTAAATCTATCCACAACCACATAAACACTATCCATGCCTTGTCTTTTCTTGGGTAACCCAACTACAAAGTCCATGCTCAAGCATTCCCATGGCCTAGTGGGAATAGGTAGTGGTTGATATAGGCCTGCATTTGAAGAAGTACCTTTGGCCTTTTGACACACAACACAACTTTCAACATAATTCCTAAAATAAAGGTTTATCCTTGGCCAATAATATAACCTTTGAACAAGTTCTTTTTTTTTAGTAATCCCAAAGTGACCACTCAATGCACCATTAATTCTCTCTTATATATCCTCTAGGGGCACGTAATTGATTTCCCTTAAACAAGAGATCACTTTGTAAAGTATATTCAACATATTTTCTATGAAAATAATTCTTGTATTCAACACATACCTTGTAAATGTCTTCAAAGTCTTTATCATCAGCATATAGATCTTTGAAATGATCTATTCCCATGCTCTTCAATTAGATCTCTTGGATAGTGAGAGTTCTCCTACTCAAGGCATCTACCACCTTGTTGAGTACTCCTTTCTTGTGCTTGATATTAAAGGTGTAATCTTGTAGGTATTCAAGCCACTTCATGTGCTTATGACTTAATTTCTCTTAAGAGTTTAAGAAACTTAGAGCTTGATTGTCTGAATAGACTATGAACTTCTTTGGAAGCAAATAGTGCCTCCATTTCCTTAAGGCCTGAACTAATGCATACATCTCAAGATTATAAGAAGAATGTTTCTTATTAACTTCACTCAACTTCTCTAAATGAAAAGCCACTAGTCTACCCTCTTGGCTTAGAACAACTCTAATAGCCACATTGCTTGCATCACACTTTATGGTGCCTAGCTTCTCAAAGCTTGGCAAAACTAAAATAGGTTGTGCAGCAATCATTTTCTTTAACAACTTAGAGCTTTATCTTTCTCATTCCATACAAACTTAGTCTTCATGCCTCCTTTAATGGTGTCTAACATAGGGTCATATATAGCACTAAATTTCCTTATAAACTTCCTATAGTATTGAAAAAGGCCATGAAAACTTCTTACCTTCGTTTTTGTCCTTGGAGTAGGCCAATTTAGGATGGCTTCCACTTTACTCTTGTCCATTTTCAGTTTTCCATGAGATAGAACAAACCCAAGGTAGAGAAACTCTATCTTGATGAACTCACACTTCTCTAAGTTGATCATCAACTTCTTATCATGCAGCTTCTTGAAAAAATTCTGAAGGTGTTGGAGATGCTCACCTTTTGTCTTGCTATAAATCAATATATCATCAAGATATACCACTACAGATTTTCCAATGTAATCTTTGAGGAATTCATTCATGAGCCTCATGAATGTGGAGGGGGCATTAGATAGTCCAAATGGCATGAGAATCCATTCATACAAACCTTCATTGGTTTTGAAGGTTGTTTTCCACTCATCTCCCTCATATATTCATATTGGTGATAGCCACTCTTTAAGTCTATCTTGCTATAGTACTTAGCTTCACTTAGATAATCTGTTGGGTCATCAATCCTAGGGATAGGGAATCTATACCTAATGGTTATCCTATTTATGGCCCTTGAATTGGTATAAAGCCTCCAAGTTCCTCTTTTCTTAGGTGCTAGGACAGTGGGTACAATAGGCTAATGTTTTTCCTAATAAGATCTTGGTTTAAAAGTTCTTGTATTTGTCTAGTAATTTCCTCATTTTGTTGAGGGGTCATATTTTAGGCTACTTTATTGGGAAGGGTAGCTCTTGGTATGAGGTATATCCTATGACTTATAGCTCTTTTAGGGGGTAAGGTTGATGGTTGTCCATTACTTACTATTCCTTCATAAGTCTACAACATGATTTGTATCTCCTTAGGTAACTCTGGCTTCTTGGTTGCCTTGCCTTCATCTACTTCTCTTGGCCTTAACACTAATGACAATCCAACTCCTTCTCCTTCTTCCAAGGCTTCTAAGAACTCCTTTTCACCAACCATGAGCACATTAGGACCTGCTATCTTCACCTCTACATCCTCTAATAGTAATTGGATTTTGAAAGTCACATTATCCTTCTTGAAAGCATAGAAGTTATTCACTCCATCATGCATATCTTGGTGGTAAACTTTCCATGGTCTACCTAGGAGCAAGTGACATGCATCCATATGTAACACATCACACAATACCTTGTCCTTATACCTTCCAATTGAGAACTCCACCCAAGCCTGCTCATTTACCAAAACATGTTAGCCTTTATTGAGCCATGTGACCTTGTAAGGACTAGTGCAGGGCATCCTTGGAATGTTTAACTTTCTAAATTATAGCTCTTTAGGGGGTAAGATTGATGGTTGTAAATCATTTACCATGCCTTCATAAGTCTGCATCATGCTTTGTATCTCCTTAGATAACTCTGGCTTCTTGGTTGCCTTGCCTTCATCTACTTCTCTTGGTCTTAAGACCAATGCAAAGGAAACTCCTTCTCCTTCTTCCAAGGCTTCTAAGAACTCCTTTTCACCAACCACAAGCACATTAATACCTACTATCTTCACCTTTGCATCCTCTAATAGTGACTAAATTTTGAAAGTCACATTATCCTTCTTGAAAGTATAGGAGTTCTTCACTCCACATGCATAGCTTGGTAGTCAAATTGCCATGGTCTACCTAGGAGAAAGTGACATGCATCCATATGTAAAACATCATAGAATGCCTTTCCCTTATACTTTCCAATTGAGAACTCGACCTAAGCCTGCTCATTTACCAAAACATTTTGGCCTTTATTGAGCCATGTGACCTAGTAAGGACTAGTGTGGGGTATCCTTGGCATGTTTAAATTGTTGACTGCTTCCTCTGACACAATATTTTTAGTAGACCCTAAGTCAATGATGACTCTACACACTTTTCCCATCATCGTACATTTTATCCTAAATAGAGACCTTCTTTGGCTTGGATCTTCTTTTACTAGATCTTTGATCAATGTTATCCTCATCAAGAGGTTCTCACCTTCCTCTGATGTTAGTGATACCTTAGGGTGACTCACTATTGCATTTTTCTCCTCATGAACCAAATTAGTTCTCATATTACCTCCTTGAGAAGTACTAGCCTTCTCTGGACACTTATAGGTAGGGTGCCCCATTTAGTTGCAATTATAGCATTTCATACTAGAAAAATAATTGCCTCTACCTTGTCCACCACTCCTTCATCTAAAGTTAGAGCTCCTTCCTCTACTACCTCTACTAGAGCTTCCCTCTTTCTGATCAGTGCATTTAACTTCTCCCTATGTCCTTGGTTCTGAATTTCTTCCACTATAACCACTTATTTTCCCTCTACAATCTTTTCCTCTGACTCTAACTCTTGAGCTACTTGAATATCATTTCTTTCTCAATTTCTCCTCCACCTTGACAACAAGCTAATGGCATTTTTTTATGGTGTCAGGAGTCATAAGACTTGTCTTATCTTGATGTTCCACTTGAGCCCATTGAGGTATCTTGCCACCTTTACCTTCTCATCTTCTACAACTCAAGATCTCATACAAATCTTTTGGAACTCCTTAGTATGTGAGTTCACATCCAAGTCTTTTTTCCTAAGACTTTGCCTCTTCTAATGAAACTAGATTTTATAATCCTCTGGCACACATGCCTCCCTAATTTTAGCCATCATTTCCTTCCACATAGAGATCGAGTTCTTACCTTCTTTCTCCCTCTCATCTTGTAGAAACTTCCACCAAGTAAGTACAGGACCCCTTCATCTAGCCTTTTCTACCTTCACCTTTTGAGTCTCTATGATTCCATCACACTTAAAATGGTTCTTTAGTCCCTCTATCCAATCTAGGACTATCTCAAGTTCCATCTTCCTATTGAAGATAATAATTTCTTCCAATGCTTTTCCACTCAAGGCTTTTAATGCCTTCAAGAATGGTTCTTTAGCCAACACTGGGTTTGGTTTAGGGATCTCATCCTCCACAGGGATCTCTTTTTTCTTACCATCTATCTTATCATTAGCTTCTTCAGCCTTCACATCTAATTCATCCACCTTTAGCTCCAATTGAGCCAATCTTTCTCAGAGTAGTCTATTATCCTCCTCTTGGTCTTCCACCTTCTTGGCTAACTCAGCACTAGTCACCATTGTACTATCTATTTCAAATTTCATATTCTCTCCTACTAATTCAATAGGTTAAAAAATTAACCACAAGCCTAATCAAAACAAACTCTGATACCAATATGATGTATGAGCTTTTAGGTGTGCTTGCACAAATGCTAAGAAAATCGAGCTTTTCTTCCTCAAGGATCCTAATCTCCTCTAGGATCTTAATGGCTTAGATGATTAACTAATACCTTATCTAACTCTTCTCTAAGAGTCCCACTCCTTGTGTTGCACCTTGAAGGACAAACACCTTATTGTTTCTTCAATGCATTCTCCTACACTTAGAAGGCTCTAAGTGCCATATCCACACAAATATTCAAACTCATTATAAGGGTGGCAACATATCAAAAATATTTCATATGTTTCCATTTGGATCCATCTTGAAGGATCTCCAAGCCCTTTTCTATCGAGTTCAAGACTTAGTCTTCAGTAGGCCTAACTAGGCCTAATTCCTTGTAGCCCTTGATAGGGTCTTTTTCCACTTTCCTACCAAAACTTCCTAGAAAATTTCAAAAAATAATCCCACATTTGAATACCCTTTTTGATTCTATGAAGGATTATAAAGGTTTTATACTCCTAGGTCACTTATACACATGATTCCTATTATCTATGTCAAATAGGGCTAAAAGGCCTAATTTATAGGACCTCACTAGTTTCTTGCTCAAACCTCAATAAAATGGATCGATAGTCTCTTAATCCTTATATAATATCAATATATGTTCATATCACACCTGGAACAATACTTTTTTTGTGCTATGCTTTAATCCCCATAATTAAATATTCAATTGATCACTATCAAACCACTAATCGAGCACTCTAAGCTTGCTTGGGGCTAGATCTTAGAAATAGAAACCCAACCCTTCATGAATCCTAACTCTAAATATGTACAAAAAAAGGGATCCTCTAAAACATTCATCTACCCTTAGGAAGATCTTGTGGCTAGATTTCATGGGGGAGCCATAGAAAGACAAACTAGTCAAGACAGGACTAGGAAACCCTCTAGATCTTAAAAAAATTATTGAAAGCACTAAATCAACTCTAATCTACTTTCTTATTGAATGAAAAATTCTAGAAACTATCCTATAAAAACAAATCTAACACTAAATCAAGGCATTCAATCCATTAGATAACACTATCACAAAGAAAAGCTCAACAAACTCACATAACCATAATTACATAGCTCTTTTTCTATTCACAAACTTAGTTACCATACTCTCTCTCTCTCTCTCTCTCTCTCTCTCTCTCTCTCTCTCTCTATATATATATATATATATATATATATATATATTATATATATATATATATATATATATATATATATATATATATATATATATATATATATATCTAGAGATTTGAGCCTAAGAGAGTCTCAGAGGTCATTCTCCATGTTTTTAGGCCCTATTAGTTGATTTCCTACTCCTATCTTTTAGGGTATCCAATGTTGCTGAGTTGCATGACACATTTTCAATAAATTGCCAATGTTATCATGAAAACTTTTGGCATCTTTTACATTCATTAGCCTAGCTAGAATCTAGGGCCTCTAAGCCATGTAGTTAAAAGAACTAACTTCTTAAATAACCTTAAAGAATCTTCTTAACATCTCTCATGTGTTTAGGACACATTAACAACTCAAATCCAAACTTTAAGCTACTAGGGCTAAGCTATAAAAAAAAACTAACAATGAGTAATTGGTGATCTTAGTTCTGACACTAACTCACCTAGTCCACATCTTGCAATTCCTTCTAAGGTTTAAATCAAACACACAACTTCTTTAATTTGGCTAATGTTAGGTACAAGACAAAATGACAAAGGAATTTAAGGTTAGCCTAGGTGCTCCTACACCACTTAACCATAGAAATCTCCCTCTTTGGAATTGATGGAAAAATATCATGAAAAACCATGCATCCCAATTGCTTAACTTCAAACTAATGGTTTACCATAGTTTCTTAACAATATCCTCAAACATTGACATCTAAATACAATTTTATAAATATCCTTAATATATATAACAAAATACCTTCTCTCCCACATAAGTATTACTATCCCCCATTCATATAAAATTCATATATGAGTTTTTCATGTTATATTCTCCGTCATTGACAACAATGATAAAGGTGTCAATATGCTAATCTAAGAATCTAAAGTTCTCTTAGTATTATACCTAACAAGCCAATCTCAAAATATAAGTGATGAAAAAACATTATTGTACCAAAATATTACATAAGAGTTATTGAATAACTCTTCTCAAATAAACTACTCCCCCATAGGAGAAGCATCAAGTATCCAATCCATAATGAATAGTGCTCTAATTGTTTTAGACTGATGCAATCTTGCATAAATTACTCTAGATTAGGTGGGGACATTACCAAGGTACTCAAAATTATCCTTAGCCAATTGCATAGTAAATACATCTAATATTTATTCCTCTGTATTGACATGATCTAATATGAGTTATTTTTCTTTAACCTTCTCTCTTTGAAAATGATATTTGATAGTGATGTTTTTTGTCTTTGAATGTAAAACCTAATTATTTGACATGTTTACTATACTTGTGTTATCACAATGAATAATAATAGGTTATGGACACTCAATACCTATATCCTTCAATATTTTATTCATCCATATGATCTTCTAACAATTATTTTCTCTTGCTTCATATTTTTCTACTACTATAGATTGTGAGATGCAATCATGTTTCCCACTTAGCCATGAAACCAATATTCATCCTTGAAACAACACACCACCACTTGTGCTCTTCCTATATCATCAACATAGCTTGCCTAATATGCAACAATGTACTCACATAGTGTGAAATCATTTGATCTATCATACAATAACCAAAAAGCTAATGTACCCTTCAAATATATGAATATTTTTTTTATTGATGTTAAATGTATCTCTTTAGGTTCTTCTTGAAATTTTGTAATAATAATAATAAATTTTTTGTATATCTAGCCTTGTGTGAGTCATATATTGTAATCCTCATATAATTGATCTATAAATTGTTTTCATTTCACTAGGAGACTCATCCTTACTTGATCATTTGCATCTTGTAACCATATGTGTTCCAATTGGATTACAGTTATCCAATCCAAATCTTGTCAATATATCTTTTAGATTCTCAGTCTGTGATATGAAAAATTCAACCTTATGTTTTCATTTCACTGATCATGGACATTTCAAAATCATTCTTCATTTCTTTCGAATTTTTTTCACTAGCCTCATCATTGCCTCCAAAGATAATATCATCAACAAATACTAAAATGATCAATAAACCATATGAGTTTTTCCTTAAATACAATTTATTGTCTGCAATACCTTTCTTGAATCCCAAGCTTAGTAAATGCTTATCCAACCTCACATACCATGCTCTAAGTGCTTGCTTTACTCCATATAATGCCTTCATTAACTACAAACCATATATTATTTTTAGTGAGAGGAAAATCATTAGGTTGTTCAATGTACACTTCTTCCTCAAGTTCACATTCATAAATGTTGACTTGACATCCATCTGATACACCCTAAATTTTGTTTTTTGATGCGTATGAGCTAAGAACATTCTTACTACTTCTAATCTTTCAACAAGGGAAAACATTTATTTATAATAAATTCCTTCTTGTTGTGAGTATCCTTTGGATACCAAAATTGTTTTTTTTCTTACCACTTCACCTTGTTCATTCATCCTGTTCTTGAATACCCCTTTAGTACCAATAAAATTCTTGTCTTTAGGCCTGGGGATAATTCCCAAGGCTTGTTCTTTTCAATCTTATCAAGTTCTTCTCTCATAGCTTTTATCCAACATTCATTTTTGCATGCCTCATCTAGTGTCTTAGGTTCAACTTGTGATATCAAACAAACTTCTTCTCTTACCTAGTTTCTTGTCAATACTCCTTTTTTTGTGCTTCCAATTATTTGCTTCTCAAGGAAATTCCTTGTAGCACATTTTGGTGTCATTTTCTCTTCTCTACGTTTTTGTTCAAGTTCATCTCTAGGTTCCTCAATCTTTACTTCTAAGTCATTATCTATCTCATAGAATAGTTCTTATTCTACATTCTAATAACTAAGTCTCTAACTTATACTTTCTTCATTATTAGAAATATTAATCAATAATTCTTTCTTGAATTTTGAACTTCTCATCAACTCTTACATTTTCACTCTGAATTGTTATTCTCAACCTATGATTATAACACCTATATGCTTTTCTCTTCAAACAATAACCAAGAAATATATTTTCATCACTTATAGGATCAAACTTACCTATGCCATCTTCTCTTTTGATATTACATTTTCTTGCAAAGATTTTAAAGTATTTCATAGTAGGTGTATGCCCAAATCAAAGTTCATAAGGTGTCTTAACAATATCTTGTCCGGTCTAAACTCTATTCATAATGTATATTGCAGTAGTAACTTCTTCTCTCTAGTAGATGTGTGTCACATTTCCTTCAAGCATACTTTCTCTAGTCACTTCAATTATTGACCTATTCCTTCTTTCTGGTATCCCATTCTATTGTGGGGTTGTAGGAGCTTATAGATGTATTTTGATTCCATTGTCTTCACAAAAGTTATTGCACTAATTTGATGTAAATTCTCCTCCTTTATCATATCTTTTTAATTCTTAATCTAGAATCATTCTTAACTTTAGCCTTGAATATCTTAAATTTCTCAGAAGCTTATGGTTTCTCTCTCAAAAACTATACCCACATCATTCTTGTAAACCCGTCAATGAAAAGATTGAAATACCTTTCATCATAGAATGCTCTTGTCTTTGTAAGTCCATAAAAATATGTATGAATAGTATCCAACTTCTCTGATGTAGTGAATACCTGTCTTGGAAATTAATTCTTCTTCTTTTTAGCCATCACAAATTCCTTGCATACCATGTTAGAGGGTTCCACAATCTTAGGAAAATCTCTTATTGCATTATTGTTAGTTATCTTCACAATATTATCAAAGTTTATATGACAAAATCTCTTGTGCCACAACCAACTATCATCAACTCTAGCAACCAAATAAATTATCTCACTAGGATTCAATTGAAAAACATTACCTCTAGTTCTTGTACCTGTTCCAATTAGCTTACCATATTTATCTTTAATTGTACATCTCTTCTAAGTGAATTGCAAATGATAGCCCTTGTTAACTAGCTCTCTAGAAAACAAAAAGTTATGTTTTGATCCATCAAAAAAATAGACATCCTCAATATTATTTTTTCCATCTCATGTTATAGATCCTTTTCTCTTAATAGGATATGGAGCATTATTATGAACTCTGACTACTCTACCATCCTAGCTCTTAAATTAAAAAAAAATTTCTCTATCACCATTCATATTATGTAAACTTCCACTATCTACAATCTAATCATACATTTTCTTATCCACATGTGATATAAGGGCTTTTTCTTGTTTTACATGACTTTCTTCTTTAATAGAAACAAATCCTTTTTCATCTTCATCATCACTATCAGAAATACAATAGGGAAAGTAATGAGAGGTGGGGGGGGGGGGGGGGGGGGGTGTTGCACTATTTTTTAAAACTTCAACCTTAAAATCATTCACCACACATCCATTTCACAATCTAAGCATGTAAACTAGAATACCAAATTAAGCATATACATCCATAACTAAAAAGCAAGTAAACATTCAACACATGTATGATGCAAGATATTTGGTTACCCATAAACCCTCCAATGAGAAGGTAAAGCTAAGGTGGGGATGATACCCCAAAATCTCCACTACTGTAGTAATAAAGTGTATCAAATGAAGGTTACAATTTTTTATCATGAAACATGATCTACCCTGTGAAAGGTCTGCCCTTTCAAAGACGTACAAGATTGTTAGATCTTACCTTGTTAAAGGATTTCAACACCCTATTAGAAGTGTGCCTGGTAATAGGACTTTGAATTACAATGAATTAAGTACCCTATTAAAGGATTTACAATAGCCTATTAAGACTACTCTGTTACGATATTTAAGTGATTCACCAATTAGAATGTCTCAGCAATGATCCTGTAGTTATCACTTTGCTGATAGATAACATATCACCTCTTTGCATGTATCCTTGATCCTTCTGTTCTCCTCTAATTGATTCTACACTACTTTAGTCACCATGAATTCTTTTTTTGCACATGCAAACTTCTCTCTTTGTCTCCTTCTACATTCATAATTTTTTAGGGTTTGTCCTCCTTAAGAAGACCTAGGTGACTTAGGGTTAGGTATGAATCAACAATTGTGATTCATCCATCTAGTCACTCAATTCATCCCTTTAATGGATTGGTTGCATGTAATGCATATGAATTCTCAATTAATAAACAATCCTCAATTTAGCTTCAAAATTGTTTATATAGTAGTTTGTACCATTACAATCAACTATGTCAAAACTGTATTCCTCAACACTTGAAGTCCCTGATTCTTGGAATCAACTATAACTTCAATGTTGTAACTCAGCCTTTGAATGACTTAGAATCTATTTATTACTTGGAATCTAAATGACTTGACACTTACTATCTGCTCGACACCTGAGTGACTCAACACTTACTAGTTACTTAGCACATACTGTATATCTCTCGCTTGGCATATACTATTTGACAACTTATGCTCAGCATGTATTACTTGTTTGACATGAACTGATTAAATGACTTAAGTGTATTGTCACTCATATGTCAAAACCACTCTAAGATTAATAATCTCCCCCTTTGACATGAGTGGTAACAACACTTGGTCATACATGAATCATCTTAACTTATGAGCATAACTCAGATATTCACTATCTTTGTTTGGAATGTCTAAAAATTTTCAAATTTTCAAAAATTTGCAAAACTTGACTTAACTGTCATACCTCAAAATATTACATATGCTCAGCATGTATTACTTGTTTGACATGAACTGATTAAATGACTTAAGTGCATTGTCACTCATATGTCAAAACCACTCTAAGATTAATAATCTCTCCCTTTGACATGAGTGGTAGCAACACTTGGTCATACATGAATCATCTTAACTTATGAGCATAACTCAGATACTCACTATCTTTTTTTGGAATGTCTACAAATTTTCAAATTTTCAAAAATTTACAAAACTTGACTTAATTGTCATACCTCAAAATATTACATATGCTCAGCATGTATTACTTGTTTGACATGAATTGATTAAATGACTTAAGTGTATTGTCACTCATATGTCAAAACCACTCTAAGATTAATAATCTCCCCCTTTGACATGAGTGGTAACAACACTTGGTCATACATGAATCATCTTAACTTATGAGCATAACTCAGATATTCACTATCTTTGTTTGGAATGTCTACAAATTTTCAAATTTTCAAAAATTTGCAAAACTTGACTTAACTGTCATACCTCAAAATATTATAACTCCCCCTAAGTTGATTGTACTATCTTGAATGTGAACCAATACTCCTACTGAGTAAATATGTATATGTTAAATTGTGTTGTACTTTGTACTATCTTTGACTCCCCCTTTTGTTGGTCTCCCATAAAACTGTATCTATTCTTTCCTTGAAGTCATTAACACTCTCAAAACTTAGTGCTCCCCAAAACTTATTTCTCCCCCTTTTTTACTCTTATGTCAAAAGTTTATACATGTATAATGTGTTTATCCAAGAAAGATTTATGGATCTCAAGTATTAACTTCAGAGTTTCATCCTAGTCACTACAAGATACCTCTAATGATTTGATATGGATGGCTAATTTGGCAACAAAATGAACTAAGCGTTCAAGTGTAGAAAGATGGGGATCTTTTTGCATTAATGTTTCTACAAAGGCTAGCTCCTTGTGAAGTATTTCCATGTGTGGGGTAAACATGGATTGGATGTTAATTAGTGTAGCTCAAATATTTGCATCTTGAGTATGCAAAGCTACCAACTGACCTTGGGAATTCATCAAATTCCTGAAGTCCTTTTGACTCTAAGTTGGAGAATGTGGTAGAGTACTACTAGTTAGTTTCATATCTCCCTCTAGATTTACAATATGGTGTTGCACTTAATTGTGTGAATAGAGTTGTATTACACAAATTGGTGTAAAGTGAGAAAATATTCTCTAAGACTTTCTTTACATTAGCAATCTTGGTTACTAACTCAACCTGACTAAGTGCAATAACACTTGATATCTTTTCATTGAATTTTCCTTGAATTTTTCTTTTAGACCATTCAAGTAATTTTCCATTTGAATACAAGTCTACATCATTGACATGTTCTACAATGGTTACCAATTTCTCCAT
This sequence comes from Cupressus sempervirens, assembly GCA_028749045.1. Classification (NCBI taxonomy): domain Eukaryota; kingdom Viridiplantae; phylum Streptophyta; class Pinopsida; order Cupressales; family Cupressaceae; genus Cupressus; species Cupressus sempervirens. The sequence goes on along the minus strand of CM053783.1, from coordinate 98,247,729 downwards.
AATTGACTTGTCTTCTTCAGGTACTAGCAAGTTGAATGCATCAAGAAATATATCCTTGATGTCTTGCAATGCTTGCTTCTGCTCAAGTTCCCTTCTAAGAAGTTCTTGATGCTTTTTCCTTGCTAGTGCATCCTGTAATATTCCCATTCCTTCAATAGTTATAGTGCCAAGGTCAAACTTTGGTAGATTAATCACTTCATCCAAGTTTACATCACCAAATGATGTAGCCTCATCTACCTTGGATGTACTATGACTAGGCCTTGATGACTACAGTGGTGTAGCTTCTACACTTGGCTTGTGAAGTGCTTGACTTGGAGGAGTAGCGGTTGTTGGCAAAGAAACCAATGTTTGTATTGCTAATTTCTCCTTAGGCTGTGTAGTTAAGTCTAACTCTTTAGTCCTCTTCTCTTCTTGTCTTTTGATTTTAGTTGCATCTTGAACTTGTGTTGTAGGTACAAGAGTATCTACCTAACCTATTTGAACTTGCGTTCCATCCTATGCTTTGTAGAAACTTCTCGTACTAACAAAATGTGCACCAATTTGTTGATGTTTGTCATGGATGTCTCTTTTCTTTGATACACTACAATGCGTAATGTAGGTTTTATCACAGTAAATTGAGGGGTTTCTAATATATCTTGAGTTTCCAGCTTTGTAGATGTCTTCTATACCTTCTTAAGTTCATCCACACTCACCAATATAGGATGACTAGATAGTTGTGCCTTGTTGGTGGTGTCTAGAAATATCTTTTGTATGTCCTCCTCTATCAAGGGATTGATGTTTTGAGTCACATTGTCAAAGACATACTTGATCTTTATAGTATTAATATCTTCTTTTGTCACAAGTTGTGGACTAGCACTTGACATCTATATATTTGGTATAATATGTTATGTTTGCTGCTCATCTTTAGCTACTGCTTGTGTATTTGTATTTGTCTTAGTGCCTTCCACATGTGCATCTTTTTCAGTATCAGCTATAGTAACCTTAGTTACTTCTTGTTCACCTTTTTCATCACCTACCTCAATAGGTGCCTACTCAATTGCCTTAGGTGTTGTCAGCCCATAGATTACCTTCTAAATTTGGGTACTCTCTTAAATAACATCTTCAATTTTATTCTGCAACATATGAAATGCATAGTACTTTGGATAAAATCTCCCTACATACTTCTTAATGGCCTTTGTCATCTCATATTTATCTAAAATAGTCTCTCTATTGTGAGACTATATTTCTATCTTTGCTCAACTCTATCATATAAGTTCTTTGGTAGAGAGTTGGAAACCTCAATTGGAGTCATCTTAAATGTTGTCATCATGGCATTTATTAACTCTTCTACCTTATCTATTTCTAGCTTTCCAAGCTTATCAAATTCAATATGTGAAAATCTATTCAATACATTTGATTGAGTGATTCCTATTGACACACATATGGAGGCAATATGATCATCTACATGATATACCACATGAGTACTATGCATACACCCACTTCACCAATGAGGTTAAGAAGGGGTGGTCAGTGAGACTAGATCCCAAGAGATCAATGATAGATGTACAAGGTCTCATACTGACCTACTAGGATTACATGCCAACTCTAGTGGATGGAGGGATGACTCCTGAATTTAGGGAGCATTTTGTGAGTCATCCATTCCCTTGTTTCATAGAGCTAGTGGGTATGGTAGTGCTTATACATCTAGTGCAAGCTCCTTAGTAGGTACCACAACAACCATAATAGTAGGGACGTCGACAAAGGACTATGCAAATCCCTATTCTACCTTGACATATGAGGGTAGATCTAGGTGTTAGTGGAAGTAGGTGAGGTTAGAGGAGACCTCATGGAGAGATGGGAACCTTAGGTTCCATCGAGAATGATGCACACAAGCAAAGAGTGGAGAACCAACCTCCACAGCAGGTAGAGCAGGGAGGAGGTGATGAAGAGATAGAGACTCAACCTGCTACTGAGCCATAGGGAAGAGATATCCTTGCACAAACCCAAGATTCTCTAAGGAGATCATGAAACAAGGTAAGGATGACGTACCAACAACTTGAAGAGCTACAAATTCATGTCATAGTGTGAGATCAAGAGATCTAAGAGCTACGAGAGCAGTTAGAGCATCAGCGAGACAAGGCCCAGATACAGACAGTGAGTGAAACATACTATTATGCAACTTATGTAAGGGTAGTCCCAGAGGTAGCATAAAAAGTTCCCTACTTCTCAGAGTATGCGAGAGCATCAAAGGTTGCATGACCACCATCTAGAGTAGATGTGCCTCCTCCTCCTCCTTTTAGGGATGAAGGAGAAGGATGTAGTTAGCCCACTCTCTTATCTCTATTTTGAATCATGTATATGTGATGTATTAGCATCCTTTTGTATTATTTTGGATTCAAAGCTCTCATTTGGTATATCATTGCATGTGTCCATTTTGTTTCTCTTATGATGTTCATACATGAGATGTTTAGCTAGATGTAAGTGTTAACTATGGGCCTCTAATTCAACCACACACTTCAACATCATCATTGTTTATCAGTAACATCCCAGAATAAACATGAGATTATTCATCCAACATGCTTGTACAAGTCAGTCTGTTGCCTTCTAACTAGACAGGGCTTTACTATATGCTCTCAAAATAAAGAGTTCAGTAGCCAGACCAGACTAGTACGAAGGATTTGAATGATTGCAAATGTACTAGTAATCTATTTTTTTGAGATTTTTGTATGCAAAGATATGAATATATCTAGATGATATTCGAATTAATCTAAGAACAATGATAAGAAAATTAAGCTAAATGAATGCAATATAATCTAGATGATGAGCATATAAAATCAATAGAGATTTGAATGCAAAATACTTGATCGATCAATCCAATAGCAGTTTGAAACTCTTCACTTTCATCCTCCTCAAATGAGAGGCTAAGGGTCTCTTTTATAGAATCTTGGACCCAATCAGCGGTCAAGATTAAACTGAGTGTATGGTTCAGATTGAATGAGAGATTGACTCCTCCATTTTTTATGGAGTTGAATGAGATGAAATAGGGTATAATATTAATCCATTAAAATATGAGCCCATAATTATTATTCTAATTAATTAAATAATTAGTTTAAACAATTATGATGAAGATATTTGATTAAATCAATATATTTAATTCCATTTTCATGTGAGATGAATAAGGAACGAATATTGATTTATTCAACTATGACATCATAATCTAATATCCTAATTAATTAAATAATTAGTTTCAACAATTATAATGTGTATATTTAACTAAATCAATATATTTTAATTCCTTTTTCATGTCAATTAGCTAAAGAGGGTGGATTTAATTTAATTAAAGTACTAGGACATAATTAAATTAATTCAATTAGGAGGTTAATTTAGCCAATTTCAATCAATATTTAAGAACTAAATAAAGTATGTGATTAATATAGATTAGGGATTTTCTACATTTGACACTTACGTCGAGTAAAGATGATGACAACAAAAAATGCCTAGTACAATAGGACTTACTTGATCAAGAAATTGATGTTGTAGGATTGATGCACTGAAATTGGTTCATAATGCCAATGTGCCAATATAGGGGTATTACAACAACATATAAAGAATTTGAGTTGTCAAAAATCATATCAAACCCAACTTGATTAAAAAATGATATTTGTGTCAATTTGATACCTCTGTCCATCTCTACCAATTTGTTCTTGTTCTTGCTCTTTCCACTTTGAAGAATTTTGTGAATTAGGATTCAATGGTTGCACTTACAACTACTAGAATGCCATGGAAAACTTGTAATGAAGTTGGAACCTACAACTACTAGATTGTCATGGAAGATTTGTGATGAAGATGGTAATTGCAACTAGTAGATTGTCATGGAAAACTTCTGATGAAGATGACACCTACAAGTACTAGACAATCATGGAAAACTTGAGATGAAGTTGGCATCTATAAGTACTAGACTATTATGGATAACTTGTGATGAAGCTGGCACCTACAACTACTAGGTTGTCATGGAAAATTTGTGATGAAGCTAACATCTGTAACGACTAGACTATCATGGAAAATTTGTGATGAAGATGACAATTGCAACTACTGGATTTTCATGGAAAACTTGTGATGAAGTTGGCACTTGCAACTACTATATTTTCATGGAAAACTTGTAATGAAGCTAGAACCTACAACTACTAGACTATCATGGAAAACTTGCGATGAAATTGGTACCTGCAACTACTAATCTATCATAGAAAACTTGTGATGAAGATGACACCTGCAACTACTAGATTTTCATGGAAAACTTGTAATGAAGCTGGCACCTCCAAAATTATATACATACATTCACCAAAGTTTTTATCAATATGTTTCATTGTTTCAAGATCTACACTAAGTTGACTATCAATGTTGACCATCAATTTTCCTTTCATCTGGACAAGAGCTCGAATAATTTATCCATCCATTCGAGAAGAATATTATTGTTGGTTTCCTTGTTTACCAAGGTAATGCACACTTGGCTCAATTTCAAACCCTTCTTCCTCCTATTCAACATACACACCAAACCCATCATTGAATTTCCTACATGATAAAAATCAAAGAGAAAGTTGACTAAAGTGAGGTGACATACCTTGAAGCTTTTACAACCAGTATTTGTCATTTCATCAATAGATGATTTATCTTTTGATTCAACAACAATAACTTCTCTCCTATATCCTAACCTTACATTATATTTTTGTATTACAATTAGGTTTACCCTATAAGGGTTTCGATTTTGATGAACAATAAACAAAATGATTCCAAGATCCATAGTCTAAGTTCCAAAAGATAAACTTTCCTTGATAGAATTTGTTGGAAATATGATTGAAAAAGAGTATAATCAAAGAGGCAGATTATTGAAAAGAAGGAAGATTGTTGATAGAGAATGTTTTCAATCATTTTTTTATCACTGATGTCAAACCTATTATTTGTTGGAATGAAAATTTCTTATAAGATCCAAGTACTATCACTTAGTTGATTGATGAAGAGGATTTAATCAACAAGATGTAACAAAAGTACCTAAGGGAAAGGTTGAGTTATGATTTTGTAATGAAGTACAAGGATCAATTAAGACAGTGGTAAAATGATGTATTGATAGTATACTTGAAGATACAGATATTGGCCACACTTAGAAACACTGGAAGAATAAGTTGTAACAAGGTTGTTTGCAAAGCTTAACTAAGTTCTTTAGTGAGTGTCGAGCAAGCTAGTTCGAGTCAAGTAGATTTTCAATTAATGCCAAGCATCAAAATTTCAATAGTGTCGAGCTACTGCATTATTGGAAAAGTCAAAGATTCACCAAATCTAAGCTGACAAGGTTGTTACCTTGAATTTTGTGAACCAGATGGAGGATAAGGATGATGAGCTAGAGGCACAGAATTTTAGATAAACTATTTTTAGGTGAATTCAAGAGGATTCTCCATGATGTTTCTAGAAGAAATAAGATATGAGTTAGATTCATTGAATCCTACCTAATCCATTTGAACTAAAATTAAAGGAGGGAAAATTTGAGCGAGAAAAGCAATTCCAGACTTCTATTTAAGGAGTCACAGGCCAAGAAGCTAGAGTTGTTGGTATGCCAAATTGTGAAGTGATTGAAGGGTGTCAACGAGAAGGCATCAAGATGAAGAAAGAATAGATCATAGAGACTCTGCTTTGATAAGTGATCATATAGGAGATTGCACGGGTACATCAAGCATGGAGACTCAAGGAGACAAAGCTTAAAAGGAGGACAAGCTGTCAAAGTTGCAAAGACTGAAACCCAAGCAATGTTATGGGTTGAACAGAGTTCTAAAATCTGCAAGTTAAGTTGTGAGTTGTATCAGGTCAAAAGCCCTTGTTGTTACTCTCTAACAATTGTATTAGTTAGGGTAAAATCCTATGGACTTAGGTTGGTTTAATATCCATTTGTAAATCCTTTAATAGTGTGGCATTGCAAGTGAATGTTCTAAAGTCCTCTAACCAGGCCCACTTCTAACAGGGTGGTAAAATCCTTTAACCAGGTTACATTTAACAATGTGTTGTAGCCTTTAATAGGACAGGCCTTTCACAGGGCATCACTTTAGAAGAGTGAGAATTGAGTAGCATGTTACTGGTGGTTTTTTCCAAATTGAGTTTCCACATAAATCACTGTGTTATGTGTTGATTCTTCATGTGTTAATCTTGCATGTTGATTTTCAGTAACTTGCTAAGTAGGAAAGTTTAAGCTTGGATGAATGAACAATTAAATGGGCTCACTTTACTTGATAAAAAAATTTATTAGGACATTTGGACCTTGAATAACTAATTCACCCTCCCTCTCAGTTATTCTAAAGCATTTCTAATAGAATTTCCATTTGAATATTTGTATAAAACCCATTGTGAATCATCCCTCCACCACACTCCTTTAGTGGTGGGCTTTGGATAGTCTTTGGTAATGCACATGTTTTCCTTAAAATATGTTTTTTGATTACTCATAACATTCTAAAGTAGATGATGAAGTGATTGAAAAATGTGATGGTTCTAATGTGTCCCATGCATGGCTAATTCAAAGCCAAAAAAATAGGATTTAGACATTTTTTAGAGTGCCCTAGCTCATCCAATCATTTAATTGGTGAAATTAACCCAATTTTAGATAGTGAACCTAATTAAGACTCTAAACAATTGAGTGTACTTTTACACATATAACACAACCACATTATTTCTAGTATAGTTTTACTAAGCATAACTCAATCATGTTATGTCTAGTATGACAATTTACTCTGACTAAGAATAGTGTGATCATAATTTGTTAACAAAAAAAAATGATCAGTATTCATATTATACCCTGACGACAAGCGGTAGTGGATGTGGTGTGAAGGGATCGGGTGGGAAAGTGAATTTGAATTATGCGAAATCTGTGCTAGGACTACGATCACAATCAAAAAGTGATTCCTCTGATTCATGTGCTGCTAAGGATGGAGGTACGTTGGAGGACCCAAGAGGAGGTGAGCTTTTGGAGGACTTAGGAAGAGGGCCCAAACTGATTAAAAAATGGTCGAGCTTGTTTGGAATATGACCTACTGGCAAATCATGCTTTCTGCCTATTAAAGATACTTCAACTAAGGATAAAGGTAAGTTTTCTATTGAAATTCTTGACCAGATCATTGATAAAAACATTGTGAGTATGGATTTGATGCTGGTTGGGAGGTTTATTAGGGCTAGACCCAACATTAATGATGTAAGGAGTTTTGTGCGCAAGAAATGGAGCTTGAAAGGTCAAGTTGATGTCTCTGTGATGGCAAAAGGGTGTCTCTCTTTTTGTTTTTCCTATTATGAGGATAAATGGGACATCCTATGAAATAGTCCTTGGGTGATGGGGAAGCATACTTTGGTTCTCCAGAAATGGTCCCCTAATATTTATGCTATGGATGACTCTACTATTCAAGCCCCAGTGTGGGTGCAATTACCAGGACTCCCCCTTGAGTTTTGGGTGGAAGATGTTTTTCAAGGCATAGCCAATACCTTTGGTGATCTCCTTTCCTTAGATCCAGTGACAGTATCAAGAAACAGGATGAGTTATGCTAGATTCTATGTTGGAGTTTCTCAAGGAGTAGATATGCCTGAATCTATCTCATTAAAATCCAAGCTGGGGTTATGGGAGCAATGCATTGAATTTGAATCATTCCCTTTTGTATGCTTTCACTATAAGAAAGCTGGGCATTGGACCAGAAAATGTCCCTCTTTAAGAGAGAAGCCCAAAAAGAAAAATAAAGTTTAGCTGCAAAAGGTTATGAATGGGGATACTAGTTCTTTGAAGGGTAATGAGGTTAATCTAGATGGGGTCATTTCGTCTAAGGAATAGCATAAGGATGTTGTGCTTGCTAAGACAAATGGAGAGGCAGTAGGAGGTGGGGTTGTGTAGCTGGTACCTCCCCTTTAGATGCAACAAGCCAGTATTCCATTAGAAGTTTTGGAGAGAGGCTTGGAGATTAGTGCTCAGAACAAGATAGAGAAACCCATTAAAGATGGCTTGAAGGAGACCTCTATTGATAAGGATGGTATTCCTAAGGATGGCGAGGCATGTCTTTTTAGGCAAGTTCCATCAGAGTCATTGGAGTGTGACTTGGATATTAATGCTCAGGACATTTTGGATAATTCTAATAGAGATAGCCTGAAGAAAACCCTAGGTGATAAGGATATTATTCCTAAGGATGGCTTGGCTCTTGTGGGAGGGGGGATCCAATTGGTGTTTGCTCCACCTTCAGGGCCTATTATTAAGGAATCTTTAAAGAAAGGAAAATTTGTTAGAGGAGAAGTTGAGGATTTTCTTTCTGTCTCTCAAGATGAGGAAGATCTATGGGAAGATGAGGCCTCTGCTGCTAAATGGATTCAAGTTGAAAAAAAAACAAAGGTAGAAATAAGGGCAGGAAACAAGAAGGGGAGAAGGCTCCTTCTAAGAATATGAAGAAAGGCCCCAAGCCAAAGGGGGAGATTTTACAATGTAGGTCTGAAGGTCCCTCTTCTAAGTCTCTTGGGACTACTCTTAAGAATGGGGATGTTGGGTCTTCCCTTTCTCTGGTTGGTAGACCCTCTAACCAACAGAAGAGAATAGTTGAGACCATCAGGAGCATTGTTGATGATAGTAAGAGAACCATCCTGGAAGCAAAAAATTTCCATAGATTATGAAGATAATTTCATGGAATATTCGAGGGTTAAACAACCCTCATAAACAGGATATTTTGAAGAATATGATTAGAGATAATAGGCCAGATATTTTGGTTATTCAAGAAACTAAGATGCTTAAAGATAAGGTGGAATTTCTCTCAATTTTTAAGAGTGGAAAGATTATTGGTAATGATTCGGAGGGAGCATCAAGTGGTATGGCTATTTTTTGGCCTAATAGATGGATTCAACGGGAGATTATATCCCAAAACTCTAATTTTATGAATATTAGATTCAAAAATTCTAAAGATGACTTTAGCTAGGTCCTCACAAATGTATATGCTCCTAATTCTAAATGGGGTGGGAAGGCATTATGGACTAAAATTTCTAATCAGAGGATTTTTTGGCTTATGAGAATTGGATTGTTATTGGGGACTTCAATACCTCGCTAAAAGAAAATGAAAAATGAGGGGGAAGCCATACTAATCTGGATAATAGAATTGATTTAATGGAGTTTATTGATCAACATCTCCTTCATGATATTGATTTACATGGGATTGACTATACCTAGACTAATTGTAGGTCAGGTAAGGATCTAATATAGGTCAGGTTGGATCGTGCTCTCATTAGCAATGACTGGCTCCTAAAGTATAAATGTAACTTAAGTGCTCATGTGAGGGTGGGATTAGATCATTACCATATCTTTATGACTGCTAAAAAGATAAACTTTCATAAGAACTCCCCATTTAGGTTTGAAAAAATGTGGACTCTCCATCTAGATTTGGAGTCTCTTATTAAGGAGTGGTGGGATATTCAAGTTGAAGGCTCAGTGATGTTTAAAGTGGCTGCTAAACTGGTGAATGTTAAGAAAATGATTAAGATATGGAACAAAAATACTTTTGGTAATATCTTTGAGAATAAAAAAAAGATCTTGGAGCAACTTAAGGATATTCAAGATAGGATTCAGATTGAGGGTTATGAGACTTTTTCTAGGGAAGAGGAAAGTGGCAAACTGGTTGAATTGCATGATCTGATCTCAAAAGAGGAAACATTTTGGAGGCAACGCTCTAGAAAGGTTTTTTTAAAGGAAGGTGATCATAATATAAAGTACTTTCATGTGAGAACTCTTAAGCACAGGATGGCCAATAGGATTTGTAGACTTAATACAAATGAGGGACCTACTGATAATGAAGAGATCATCAAAAGAGAGGCAGTGGATTTCTTTAAAACTTTGTTACAAGAATCTGATCTGGATTTGGAGAAGCGAGATTTGTTTCTAGAGTGCATCCCTTTTTATGTCTCTAAGGATCAGAACATGTTTCTCACTTCTATTCCTTTATCTAATGAGATTTATAAGGTTATTTTTTCCTTTGAAGGAGACAAAGCCCCTAGTCTTGATGGATTCCCACTCTTGTTCTTCCACAAGTATTCGCATATTATTGGGGTGGATATTTGTAATGGAGTGAAGGAATTCTTTAGATCCAGGAACATCCTTAAAGAGCTAAATGGTACCTTCCTTGCTCTAATTCCTAAAAATTCGGGAGCTGATAGCATGGACTTGTTCAAGCCCATTAATCTATGTAATTCATTTTATAAGATCATTTCTAAGGTTCTTACTCTGAGGACTCTGTCACTTCTTCCTAATATTATCTCTAGACAGCAAAATGGCTTTGTTCCTGGAAGACAGATTGTGGACTCCATTATTATAGTGCATGAGAATACTCATTCTCTCTCGATGTCTAAGAAGGAAGGTTTTTTGCTTAAGCTTGACCTTTATAAAGCTTATGATAGAGTGGATTGGTACTTTCTTCTCTGTGTGTTGGAAGCTTTTGGTTTCAATAAGAGATTTTGGGATCTAATCTTTATGCTGGTGTCATCAGTGTCTTTCTCAATGCTTGTCAATGGTTCCCCCTCCTCCTTTTTCAAGGCTTCTAGGGGCCTCAAACAAGGTGACCTTATCTCTCCTATTCTCTTTATCATTTTGGCTTAATGTTTGGGAAGATTTGTCAATTGTATGGTTCTTAGAAGGGATTTTGTGGGCCTTAATCCTTCCTCTTTGGCTCTAGTGTGTTCTCATCAACAATTTGTTGATGACTCTATTGTAATGGGAGAAGCTTCGGTGAAGAATGCTAGGAGTATTAAGAAGGCTTTGGTGGAGTATGGTAATGCTACTGGTCAAATTATTAATTGGAATAAAAGCCTAATTTATTTTATGAATTTCAATGTGGAGAGGCAAATGAAGATAAAAAAGATTATTGGGTACGAGATAGGCTCTTTGCCTGGTTCTTATCTAGGATTACCTCTAGGATTATCTCCTCCCAACAATTTTTGGAACTCTTTGATTGACAAAATCTATTTGAAACTTGCGGGATGGAAAGTTTCATTGCTTAGTTAGGAAGATAAGGTTGTTGTTCTTAAATCTATTTTGCAAAGTGTCCCACTTTATGCTTTGAGTCTTTTTAAAATTCCTAGAAAGTATGCTCTTGCTATTGAAAAGATCTAGAAAACTTTCTTGTGGACAGGCATGGAGAATAAAAAAAGACTCCCTCTTATTGCTTGGGAAAATGTTTGTATGCCTTATAAAAAGGGAGGACTTGGTTTATGAAGGGTTACTTCTATGAATGATTTTTTAATGGAAAAATTGTTATGGAGATGGCACAAAGAGGATGCAGAATGGAAATAGATTTGGAATGATAAATACAACTTTGATAACTTTGACTTTTACCATTTCCTCAATAGTAATGTGGATCAAGGGGGATCTATGATTTGGAAACACTCTCAAAAGCTTAAAGATATTATTAGAAAAGGGATCAAATGGAAGGTTGGTAATGGTAGGCGAGTTCATTTTTGGGAAGATGTTTAGATGTTGGATCACCCCCTATGTGATGACCTAAGATGGAACAAGTATATGGAGCTTTGTAAGACCCAGATTGGAACTCTTGTGGAGGACTATTGGAAAGAGAATGAATGGATGGACCTCTATAGAGTGGACCCTAATTTGGTTGAACTAAGGAAGTGCTTGAATGTGTTCTTTTTAAACCAAAATGACGATGAGTTGATTTGGAGAAATGACCCTAGAGGTGGTTTCTCAATTGCCTCAGCCTATATTGATTCCTTTGATGATTTTGAAGAACCATTCAGGGCTAAAGCTTGGATGAAGAGGTTGACACCCAAAGTCAATATTTTATTTTGGATCCTTTTGCAAAATAAAGTTCTTACTCTGGATAATCTTAAAAAGAGAGGGATTATTATTATTAGATGTGTTCTTTGCAACAATGAAGGGGAATAAATTGATCACATCACCTTGCATTGCCCTTTTTCTAAGAAGATTTGGGGTAAAATATTCTATTTTTTTAATGTTGATTAGGTGTTCCCTTCCATAATTCAGTTGTTCTTTACTAGTTGTAAGGCTCCTTCAAAGAACACTCTGATTTATAAATTATGGGACTTCATTTTGTCATATGTTGGATGGGGTATTTAGAAGGAGCATAATGACAAAATCTTCAGAAATGTGGAATCTAGCTCGACTCAGGTCTTTCATAAGATAAAGACTATTTTGATAGAGAATATTAACACAATGGGATTTGAACAACAATTGTGTAATGAATGGGAAACCAATATTCTTGTATATTGGAATTTGAAAGGCAAGACTATGGATGATCAAAGACCTAATCCTAGAGAACATGCTAGATGGGACTGTCCTCCTGAAAATTGGTTTAAAATAAACTTTGATGGGGCCTCAAAAGGAAACCTAGGTAATGTTGGATGTGGTATTATGATTAGAAATTCTAACAGAGATAACATGGGAAGTTTGGCTATACCAATTGTAAAGCAATCTAATCACATTGATGAAGCCTCTGCTGCTCTTCATGGTCTATCTTTGCAAAAAAATTGAACTTGAATAATATTTGGTTAGAAGGGGACTCACTCAATATTATTAATTGTCTTAACAAAAAAACTATACCCTCTTGGAAAATTAGTAATATAATTTATGAGGCAATTAAAATTATAAATTCCTTTGATAATTGTGTTGTTTCCCATAATTTCAGAGAGGCTAATGGGACGGTTGACTGGGCAAAAAATGTGGCATGTGGGAATGATCACACCATCATTTGGGAAATTCATGACCCCTTACCTCTAGAAGCTAGACAACTTTTTCATTATGATAAATACAGGTCTCAAAAAAAGGTTTTTTAATTATGACAGTGTTAGTACAGAGGCATGATGTGGAGTTAAGAGGCCGCAGATTTTGTGCTTTAATTCCCAATGATTTGTGCCCAGCTTCACACAGATTCTGGGTCTTTTGGGCCTTTGTTATTGTTGTTTTATATGAGAATTTTTTCATTTGGAGATTGCAATCAAAGAAGATCTACATTTTTTATGTGAGGAAAATGGGAGGAAAGAGGAAGTGCATTGAACCAGTAAGTTGTTTGGAATGGATGAAGCAGGAGGAAGTTTGGGACATTCTGAGGAGGGGTAATTTTACCAAGTTCATGGAGAGGCTTAATGGAAATAACCTGGCCATCACACAACATTTCATTAAAACCTAGAAGGAAGGCTCAGTGATGGTGGGCAATCAACATATGGAGATTTTGGAGGAGGTGATCGCTAAGGCTATGGGATTGGAGCTTGAGGGTATCAATTTCTACAGGAAGTGGAAATTGTCAGACAAAGCTATAGAAGAATTTGTTGAATCTGAGCTTGAGAAGAGTTGTCTGGTCAAAATTGATAACTCTTATATCAACTTGGCTTATGTCTCTCGACCTTAGTGCTTTGTATTTTTTGTGATTATGGAGTATTTAACCTTGGATGGGAGATTCACGAAATGCTATGGATATCATTTTATTCTTGCCAACCACTTTAGACATAGTGTCAAAATCAAATTTCCCTACTATCTGATGCAGTCACTTAGTGTTTCTATTCAAGCTATCCATAAAGACCCAAATGGTGAACATGTCTACCATTAGGGTCGCATGGTTCTTATAATGAATGTTCTTAAATCTAAGAGGATAGAGGATAGTGAGGAACATAGGTCGCATTAAGGATGTTGATTATGATACAAAGGGGAGTGTTTAGGAGAAGGGTTATGACTCTGAAACCCAAGATGAAATTGAAGGAGGTGAGGTGAATTTGAACAAGGGCTCTGGGAGTAGGTCTAAGAAGAAGAAAAGAGCGGCTGGTCACTCTGATTCTAAGAAGGGGAGTGATTTTGTGGAAGATTTGGTGAGGGATTATAAGAAGAAAAGTGAGGTTAAGGGAAAGAGGATTAAGGACAATCCGATGGTGAGGGCTTCTTCTCCCTCAGATGAGAAAACCCTTGCCCATAGAATGGAAAGGAAAAGATATCCTTCAAGATGCCTGGAGAAGCAATTTGGGTATAAAGGTGATTCGGGCAATGAGGGGTCTTAGGAACAAGGGATTCAACTGGATAATAATGAGAAGTATGATGGTACTCCAAGGTTTCTTAAAGTACTGCATGGAAACCCAGGAACTATTCTGAAGGAAATTGGGGTTATGAAAAGTCAAATGTAGATGTTGGGTAGGGATATGCAAGCCTTAAGGATGGAAGTTGGGCATGCCAGTCAAATTGCCTGTGGTGAGCACACTCTTGGTCAGCATATTGACAGATTAATGGAGGTGGTGGGGAGTGCTGAAGATGTCAAAAACTTAATGCATAAGATCCCACAATTGGAGCCTAAGAACAGGGCAATGGATAGAGATTTCAATGTTAACCAGAGCAAGATCACAATGATGGAAACAAAGATAAACAACTTGGAGAAATTGATCAAACAAATGGCTGATAATGTGAGTACTCTAATGAAGAAACTAGAAATGGATAAAGGGCAGGATTCCCCTCAGGTTATTGATAGCCAATGCCCCAACAAATGCACCGAAGCTCACTCGAAGAAGAGTGAAGAAACAGTGAAGAAGGACAAGGTGAAGGCAGTGGCTAAAAACATGCAGATTCTGGTGGATCAGGCATTGGACATGATCAAGACTACCTAGCTGGTTCTTTGTTGTCTCTTTTGCTATCTTTTTGTTGTCTTTATGCTGACTTTTTGCTATCTCTGTCAGCAGTTCCCTCTTTGGCCTCATCTTTGTTCTTTTTGGAGGTCTCTTTCGTGTTTACTTTTATTTTCTCTATCTGTTTCTTGAAATTTTGGTAGTAAAAATGTTTCGGGTCCTTTAAAACCTGCTTTTACTTAATCAAAACAAAAAAACATGATCACATTTAGGTTTGGTAATAGGCCTGTTAAATAACCCAAGACTTAGGTTGATGTTTTCCCTCCATTTTTGTTGCTTTAAACATTTTTTAATCTTCTAAGCTCAATTCTCATCTTTGACCTCATCATGTTCGCAAATGATGAAGTGGGTATCTCTAAAACTACCACCATAATCTCACACATTTTCTTACCTTTCTAGTCTTTTTTTTTTTTTTTTTGGACAAGATTAGCATTGTGAATGTAATTTGTCTATATCAATGTCTTGATGGTCCTCTCAGACATACATATACCATTTTTTTAATAACTTTTGATCTACTTAACCAAATGCAAAATAAATTACATATTGTTGTTCTACACTTAAAAAATGTTGATTTCAAATTATTTTGATGCAAGTTATGCCTATCACACAAAGAGGTACCATAATGTCAGGATGGGGTCACTGCAAAAAATCATAGAAAAAATCTACTCGTAAGAAATTATGAAAAAATACACAACAATCTCACTCTTATCTATCATCCTACCAAAGGTTTTTTCAAAATACTAAATATAAGTATATGTTTTGTGGAGTGCTAATCTGATTAGGATTTATGACAATTGCATTTGAATGCTAATACAATTTAAAGTTTGCTTACAAAGAAAAGTTAAACAAACATTACAAACTAAAATTTTAAATACATTAATGTAAACTAAGTTTTAAGAAGCAAAACTGGAATTAAAAAAAGAGGAGAGAAAATAATGCAACAGAACATAGATGTTGATATGGAGTCGTTCGAATGGACTATGTCTTTGGGTCCTCCAAGTAGAGAAACCGATCCTATGATAAGTTTCCAAGCAAGATTACAATAATCTGGTTCCAATCTAACAACATTTGGTTGCTCTAAGCTTCAAGCTCTCTCCTAAGCAAGATCACAATCTTTGATAGCCTGGAAGAACACTTAGAACAATTTCTTTCCAAAAATCCAACTCCAAAAATCACTAACTCGCTCTCTTTTCACACCTTTTTATACAAGGAATTTACTCAATATGGTAGGTAACCTACAATTTACAAAATATTCCCAACCCACTATTTTTACATAAAATCTTCTGAGCTCTAGTGGAGTTGGAGTCCCTGCCTTATGAAGGGAGGGGAATAATGAGAGGGGGTAACATGAGGACTTTTAAGCTCAACAATATTGGACTATTTTGACATTATTGTAATGTAAGAGGAGGTAACTTCTAAAATGTTTATTATTGTATTATATCGAACAATACGAAAATAATATGTTTTGACAAGGGTCTATACAAAGCACTTCTATATTATAAAATTATGTACTAATGTATTCTTAAACTTATTAAAAAAATAAATTTTGATATTTCTTTATTTTTAAAATAAGGATAAAAATTTAAAGAGAAATAAATAACTTCATTCAAAATAAGTTTTTTTAAAAATTTATCAATGTTTAACTTGTTTTTAGTGACTTATAAAGATATAAATATCACACAAGAAGGTAATATAATTATTGGTGAGATTAAAAAAACTTCACATAATAGAACATTGAAACAGAGAATAGTATAAAGTTTAAATTTGATTATTTAAAAAAAAAATTATTGACCTCTATTGAATTATTTATAAAATTAATTCTACTATTATATTGTTTAATTTTTTATTATATAGATGTTAAATAATATCTTCAATTATTATATTATTTTTATTAAAACAATTGAAATTGAAAAAAATATATATAAATAATTTTTAAAAAATTAAATATTATTAATATTAATGAATTAATTTATTGTGATACTGTATATAAGAAATGATGAAAATAATATAAATTATTTTTTAAACTTAAAAAAAATGTGCTTGATATTATTCTAAATCTAAAATAATTGAAAAGTAAAAAGTAGACACAATTAATATTATTTTAATTATTATTATAGAAGTTCCAATTGTCTAGAATAAAGGTACCAAATATAAATATAATAAGTATGACTTAGTATTCAAATAGGATCCAATAAAGCCTACTTTATAAAGAAAGCCAATAGTTTGTGTCCACCAAAGTTGAATATTAATGTTGTATGGCAAAATTTATAAATTTCAAATTATATAATTTATAAGTTGAGATAGATTAATATAGAAATTCAATTAGTCAACATTAAAAATTGCTTAGTAAAGTCTATAAAAACATTATAAATTTGAAGTTATATAGCTTATTAGTAGAAGTTTAATTATGGAATACTAATTTAAGAGAAAAATATATTTTTAAACAATAAATTTATCAAGCATAAAAGATTGAAGATTCTACTTGTATGAATGTTAAAATATTTAAAAGAATGTAAAAGATATATTTAACTTAATATATTCAAGAACTTATAGTTATGTATTCTTTTAAATTTTTGTTGACAATTTTATATTTAATATTATAGAATTTATTTTACAATTTTAAAATTGACATCAGAACTAATTATATTTAAAATTGATTATTGACCTTATATTTAAAATTCATTATTAATTTTACATATTAGTGAAATATTTAATAAAATTCATAGTTTTAAATATGTTTCATATTATAGATTTAATTCTACAACTATTTTAATTTCTAATATTGACATAAAACTTTAATTAATTATATTTAAAATTGATTACTAATTTTATATATTAATAAAATAATAATAATGTTTCAAAACAAAATATCTTACAACTTAGCAACATTCTAGTTACATCGAAACCCTCGCTAGACATGTTGCCAGATGTTTCAAATAAGAATTAAAGATATCTTGTTAAACATTTAACATATTTTTTAAAAATAAAAAATAAAATTCCAAAATTATGGTTTTTGCGCAGGAAAATAGTCACAGACCGATCACAAATAAGATTTTTGAATACTGACAATGAATTTAAAAATATTTTGTTTGAAACCTTAGCTTGAGCAAAAAAATTCTACAAAAAAATTAATAGGATGAGACCGACATTAGTTCCCTACCTTAGAGAAGGCAAGGACTACTAACATGCAATGCTGGAATTCACACAACTCATTACCATGATAGGTGGGTGATTCTCGAATTGGCTATGCAGATGGAAAAATGACTAAATATTAGAATTTATTAATTCTTTAAAATTTGCAAAATAGTGAATTTGTAATTTTAATTCAATATTAGATAATAATTTAATACCCATTATGTCGGTTGGGTAGGCGCTTCCAGCAATTCCCACCATTTTCACTAATTATAACCTTCCAGATCTCTCTTATATAAAAGTATCTCAATTTATGTTTTAAAGCTTGCATGAGGCATGTCGGCTAGGTTAGCAGACTTAAGTCTTTAGTGGAGCAACAAGGGTGGTTTCTAGGGTTTGATACCATTTTCTCCTTTTACTTTTCCACTTATAAGTCATGACATACATAGGTTTAAGTATAATTAGCCCCAACATGGTGTGTTTAAATTAGTGTGATTTAATGGTGTTAAAGTATATAGGTTGACAAATCAAATCCCCTACCAAATTTTGAACCAACTTGCTCAAGTCAACTAGACCTGGTCAACCTTTGACCAATCAATTTTTCTTTAATTTTTTCCTCAACCTTTGATTGTTCATAATTTGAGCAAACGAACTCTGATTGACTCCATTCAAGTTGCATTGGATTTTTTTTGGTGAAATCTTTGAGTTGATGCCATTTTTGGAAGCATTGGAAACTTTTGAATTTTTAGTGGTAAAATCCACCCAGATCAAGCACATAGAAATAACTATGTTACATTTTCAACAAAAACTAGGAATAATTTTATGTGTGCACGAGGTTTGATCCTCTTAATCTTATCCATTTAAAAAAAACCTTAGTAGTTTGGAAACTAGATTTAGAGTACTAAATTTTTTGTGTTTATACATTTTCTCATTTTGAGTGTATGACTCTCAAATGAGTCTTGCAAGATCAAGTTTACCTGGTTTCAAAAAAAAAAGTTGTCCATTTATACACCTATTTTTGCACACCATCTTGGTGCACTGACCTACTAACCAAAATGTTGATGAAATAACATTAGTTGGATTATATATAATTTGATGGATATATGTTGAAATCCTTAAATATGTCATTCCAAGAATATCATATTGAGATGATATCTCTCTGTATGCTTGAGAGCATAATATGTTCTATAACAATCCTACCTAGCTAAGAGGGAGTGTTAATGTTGTAGCTTCAATCGGATCGAGTTGATCTAGAGTTAATCCCCAATAGTTATTGGTCAAACATTACTACATTTGGTTAATCATCAATTAGACATATATAATAGTGTTAATAATGTCTAATAGAAATTAACTTACCATAACCAATATTGATTAACATAGAGACATGTCTCTTCATGAGACATCTCTTCTACTCCTATATATATGCATTTGGGTCTACATTTGGAACACACATAAATAATAAAGAGTGTTATTACATTTGCATAGATCCTTTCCTTTAACACAAAATAATATGAAATTTATTTGGTGATGATCTTGACTTTGAGATATATAAAAAGGTATTTTTAATTTTTGAAAAAAGCTGAGTTTTGATAGAGAAATGAGATTTGCCAAAACAAGTTCAAATGTCCCTAAAGCTGACACAAATATGTCCTTTATATGTAGAAGAAAACATAAGCTCATGGGTTCCTTTGATCCCAAACTTCCTTTCTTTTCTAGAAATCTTGATGAAACCAAAATGTATCCTAATGATACCAATCTTATCATGGAGAAAAAATCTTATCATGATGATTATGAATAATTAATAATTTTTTGTGGTCAAGTTCAAAAACTCATTAGGGTTGTCCGAGATGGTTGAAAATCATGCAAGCTATGGTATGGGTTGTCAATATAAGGCTTAACTCCTCTGTGGCAAGTGAAAAACTAAATAATCTCTTTGTATATGGGCTAGTATGTAATGTGGTCACAAGAATTAAGCCAAAGTTTCATAATACTACTTCACTTGTGCATCATGAACCTTTTTACATAGATTTGTGGGGATATAGGGTTATAGATGTAGATGAAAAGAGTCATATAACACTCACAAGTATAAACTGTGACAAATAAAATGCAAGTGGTTTGATTGCTCAAGATTATTAATTGTTTATTTTATGGTTTGCAAATGTTTGGTCATCCTTGTTTTATAAAGAAATATAAAAAACTATAATATTATGGTGTAACCCCTTCAACTACCCTTTGTAATTTATTTATCAATTTTGATATCATTTATAATGTGTATATATTTTAATAATTAAATTTAAGCATAATCTATTGACGTGAAAGAACACTTCAGATTAAATTAAACTTAAGAATTGTTGGAAAAAGAACAATGATAATGTTGATTCATTTTAGAATATGATTATCCACACACATCATTAGATGGACACAAGGTTGTACAGACTTTAGGATTACTCGACCTCACAACATATGACCATAAGTTTGTACATGTTAAACTAAACCATACATGGATATCGACCTTCTGAAATTTCAAACTCCCAATGATTAGAAACAAGTACAAACAAGAGAAGTGAGAAATAAGACACAATTAATCTATTGCAATGGAGTCAAACTAGTAAATATTTTGTGACATCATAGATATTCAATGAAAAGTGACATATCCTATGCAATTCTAAATAGCTTTCTCCCTTTGCACTCTCTACAAAATTCCTCCATGTATAATGTCTTGAGAAGTATAACTAGATAAGGGCAATAAATGATAGTGCATATGTGACAAAATAAAAACTCAAAATGAAGTTAAGCATATCAACAATAAATAATTAAATATATTTTAAATGATTGCTATTAATTTTAAGATTTACCAAAGATATAACTATCATACTAGGTGTCAACCTATATCACATCTTCATTGATTTATCAATTACACGTACTCTCCCTCTCCCTCTCTCCCTCCCTCTATTTGAAACTCTTCCTTTACATCTCCACCTCTTCTCATAACTCCATAAATTAGTAATCACATTTTGTGCATGTAACAATGAGCTGATAGAAATTTGCACATAAAATAAATCGATAATAAAAAATTTAAAATAGGAAATATTAAAACTAAAATCTATTACCTAATAATTTTATTTAAAATGAAAATAAATAAGGGAAAAAAATTAAAAATGTATATAAGAAATATAAAACATATATAAATAACATTAATTATAGTCAATAAAAATAATATTATTAAAATTAATTTAAATAAAATTAAATATAACTATTTAAAATCTAAAAATAGATTAAAAAATATGCGAAGAAAATAAAATATTAATAACCTATCCACCCTAAATTAATAAAGGAGAAAATTACAAAGTCATAATAAGTTTCATATAAATTTTGATTTGGAATGAAAAATCAGTTTATAAGATATGAAAATATTGTTTAAATATTCTATAACAATTAATTAAATTAAACTAAATTAATTTATAACAATTAATTAAGTTAAATAAATAGAAAAAAAAAAAAGCTTATAATTATAAAAATAATAATAGCTTATTAAACTAAATAAATAAGAAAACACATAAGAATTAAAATAAATTATTAAAATTCTATTAAAACAATAACAAAAAAATTGAACTTCAGGCAAGAGCCTTGGTAAATTGTGAGCCTTCCATCGGTGAGGTATTGGTGTGGAACCTACTTGAGATTAATATATAAAAATAATTAATCTTGACAATAATAAATAATACCAAGTGGATTCCTCCAAGTGAGAGTTATTTCAAACTCAATTTTGATGGGACCTCTAGAGGAAATCCAGGCAACTCTTTCTATGGCATAGTCATTAGAGATTTTAAAGGTCATGTGATTGCAACAAAATCATCTTCTCTCCCTTAGTGTTCTAATAAAAAAGCTGAGGCCTTGGCCTTGCTTTTTGGTTTGGAACTTGCAAAATCACTTTCTATATCTAAGTTACATGTTGAACAGGATTCGTCCATTATTATTAATGTGTGTATTAAAAGTCATGTTTATAATTGGTTCATACAGTATATATCACATCAAGTATGGTCTCTTCATGATTCAATCTTTGAATGTTACATCATGCATACTTATAGTGAAGGCAATCTTTTAGCTGATTGTATGGCTAATTTGGGTGCTGAGGAGGTTTATATTAACTCTTTACTTTCCTCACTTAACCTCCTTGATCTCCCCAACTTGGTTAATGGCTAATTTGGGTGCTGAGGAGGTTTATATTAACTCTTTACTTTCCTCACTTAACCTCCTTGATCTCCCCAACTTGGTTAATATTATGACAAAAGAGTATGTTTAGAATAAGGCTAAGTTGTCCTCATATTTTATTTGATAGTAAATCATGACTTCTCTATGATTTTGCATGTTTTTTTCTTTTATGGATCTCACTTGTTCTATTGACGTACTATATGTAGGTCAGGGTCTTGGATTGCACTTGCATTAGATGGCTTTCTAATATCATGGTCTTAATTAAAGTTTTGGATATAGATTAGTGATGGTAATCTCTATGATAATTTTTTGTTGGGCTCTTGGTCTTGTCTCTAGCGAAATGTATTCATATAAGTTTTGGGTTCTTTGTAATCACTATATTCTCAATCTGGGAATCTCTAGGACAAGATTCATTAGTGTTGATAGATACTCTCTCTTGATGCAATATTTCTTCTTCTGCATCCCTTTTTTGTATCAGGCAATGACCGAAGTTTTTCTTTTCTAGTTCGTTTCTCAAGGAGCTTTTTTGAACTAGTTATTATTAATATAAATATAATTTTTCACCAAAAAATAATAATAATAAATAATCTAGGCTTCGACCGATTACCAATAAAGCACGATTATGATATTTTGTATATAGATTAAGATTCAATTCTGTTTAAGATGAGTTTTAGGGTAAGGCTTAAGGATTCATTTATCAAGTGATCCTAAGTTTCATGGAAGATGGGAGTAGATTTTGGAAGGTGCTAAAAGCCCAACAATTGTTTACTAACAACATTAGAAATATAGGATTTAAGATATAATTGGTATTAGAGTTAGGGTTGGATTTTGGATTATAATTATAATTATTATTATATTTTTGGTTTTGTGTAAGATTACAGTTAGATTTACTATTTATAGTTATAAATATATTTGTAGGTTTTATATTACACATTGGTTATGGTATTTGTTATTTAATTTATAAATTTTCCAACTTACTAGTTTATTTTTTAAGACACTTTATTTACAAAAAATTAATCAAACATTTATTCTAATATCTATAGTAATTTTTTAATACACTTGCATCATATGGCTTTCTAATATCATGGTCTTTGTTGAAGTTTTGGATATAGCTTAGGGATGGTAATCTTTGTGACATTTTTTGCTAGGCTCTAGGTCTTGTCTCTGGCACCAATTATTGTATTGTATTCATATGAGTTTTGGGCTCTTTGTAATTACTATATTCTCGATCTGAGAATCTCTAGGACAAGATCCATTAGTGTTGACAGATACTCTCTCGTGATTCAATCTTTCTTCTTCTGCATTGTTTTTATGTATCAGGCAATGACCGAAGTTTTTCTTTTTTGGTTTTTTTCTTCGGGAGCTCTTTTGAACCAGTTATTATTAATATAAATATAATGTTTCACCAAAAAAAATCTATAGTAAATATATTAGATAAATGTAACAACATTTAAGTGTATTATACTTACTAAATTAAATAAATAATTAAATATATTTTAAATTAAAACATAAACATATACTATTTAGGAATTAGTAGAAAATGAAGAAAACATAATTAATCTATAAATAAATAACACTTCTAATCTGTATTTTTATTTTTATATGTAAATTGTTTAAATTCTAAAATTAGACTATATATATATACATATATATAAATAATAATTGTAATAATAATAATATTTTAAGTTTTATGTAAGATTATAGTTAGATTTAATGGTTATAAATATATTTATAGGTTTTATATTACACATTGGCTATGGTATTTGTTATTTAATTTATTTTTCAATTTACTAGTTGAGTTTTTAGTATACTTTATTTACTGAAAATTAATCAAACATTAATTCTAATATCTATCATATTTAATAGTAAATATATTAGATAAATGTAGCAACAATTAAATATATTATACTTGCTAAATTAAATAAATAATTAGTATTCATTTAATTAAAATTTAAACTTATATTATTTAGGAATTAGTAGAAAATGGAAAAATAGAATTAATCTATAAATAAATAACACTTCTAATTTATATTTTTTATTTTTATATGTAAATTGTTTAAATTCTAAAATTAGACTATATATATGGCCCGTTAATGGGCTCTTAAGGGTTGATCCTTCTCGTAAAAGAGATAGGTGCATTTGGCTTCCACTAGAGGAGGGATGGATTGAGATCAATTTCGATGGGGTTGCATGAGGTAACCTAGGGCCATCGAGATGTGGGTGCATAACACGAGAACATGAGGGAAACATCTTAGCTTTTGCAACAAAACATCTAAGGGATGGCAGCAATAATGTGGGGGAATGCGAAGCAGCCAAAGATGCTCTTGTATTAGGAATCAAGCTTGGTATAATTAGAGTACATTTGGAAGGAGATTCCAAGATTATCATTAACGAAATTAAGAAAGGGAAATTGGAGTCATGGCACCTTGATAAGCACATATGCTAGATTTAAGTGTCTATTGTAGGAGTTTGAAGACTTCATGATTACCCACACCTATCGGAAGGCCAACAAATTTGCAGATAAGTTGGCAAATTTGGGAGTGGATGGTTCCTTAGGGAACCGATATGAAATATTCTAAGACCTAAAGCATATAAATTTGGATTGAAGGCTATGGGCTTTGGAATAGTTTTTATTCACAAATTTTCCTACCTATAGAGTGAGCATTTCTTTCAGTTATGAGATATCCTCGAAAGGAAGGAGTATTCATTAAGGAGTAAGTCCTTGTGCATGTTAGAGGCTTTTTAATCATAAAGAAACACCCTTCAAAGTTTGAGCTTCCAGAGATTTTGAGGGTGTGATTAAAGGCAGATTAGATTTTGATATCAATAGAGGGCTCTATTTGGAAATCTAAGATGGAGGCCAAATTTCCTTTGGAATTGGACAATCAAACACAATTGTATGAGGGGAAGATCTCAGAGAGAAGCCTGAAGAAAAAATTTCTATTTGAGGACAAGAAATTTATGACTGGTATTTCTAAAAATTTTGGTCAAGAATACCTTGACACTTACTGGAGGCGTAGGTCCAATCTAGACATTGTGTCTCTCTTATGGTGTTGGCTCTGATGGTTGGTGAATCCAAGGAGGAAGTCTATTAAGTTGTGGCTACTTGTATGGATCCTCAATGGTTGTTGGGGATTGATGATGTGATTTACAGAGTGGTTCTTGGTGTTGGCTTGGACAGGAGGCATGGCTCATAGCGGATGATTGGTGGGGACAATACTTAGGTCCAACCTCTTATCATTTGTTCCTTTTCATCTCCATAGGGAGAACATGTTTTGAAAGAAAAGCAAGGTTGGAGGAAGCTAGTTATATACCTAGAGACTCAAAGGGGTTTCATGAAATCTACTCCACCCAAGAGCATGAGGATGCCAAGGCAGCCTTTGAGACATTAACTTACATATGTTGCATGAGCTACTTCAAGGGAGGACATGGTGTTAGGTCTATGGATGGACATGTCACTAAAGGCTGAGAATTGCACAACTTAAACATGCAAGAAGCACGCTTGAGGATCTGGAAGAAAGGACATGGTGCAAGCTATGGGGGTGAATCATGGAAAACCAAATTTTTCAAATGAAGATGCAAATAAGTGGTTTGAGTGATAGTAACTAGAGCTTTAGGCTTATGATCTTCATTTTTTTATTTTGTTGTGTTTCCTCTCCTTTACGTAATATGTTAAAACACTTTTGTAGGGGTGTTGGTTTTTGGTTGGGTGTTAATGCCCTTTTTGTCAATTATCGATTGTCAGATCTAAATAGGGATTGGGGGTATAGGTGTGGATGCTTGTATTGAGCCACTCAGAATTGTGGCAAACTTGAATAGTATTATCTTTATAAATCTTTATTTCTACTTAATACAAATAAATGATACCTATAAAAAATAAAAAATAAAAATAAAATTATATTTATAAATTTAAATATATTAACCCTTCATTTCATAATAAAATTTAAATATAAATTTAAATATATTTTTAATTTAATTTAATTTTTCATTTTGCATAAAATTATTTCATAATTAAAAATTTAAATAATTTTTAATTTTAAAAATGTATCATCACTTAATTTTAGAATAAATTTAAAACTAGCAATTGCATGCTTGTGTGCTTGCAACGATAAGTTGATAGGTGCTTGATAATATTTTTTTTAAAAATACAATCTTACATAAACAAATTAGATCACAACATGAGCTAATGTAGCGATCAAAGTAATTATTTTTTAAATAAATAGGAAAAGAAAAATAATAGTTAAAAGTGGAGATTTAAAATATAATCTTATGTGAATAAATTATTTTATTAATAATTTTCAATTTAAATAACATAATATTTACTAAAATATTTTACATAGATTAATGAATATTATTTATTTAAATTCAATTTATCAAATATCAAAAAAAAATCATTTTAAAAAAACCACATCAAAAAATATATTATGCAAAATTAATAAGAGAAATATTAAAAAATAATATGAAAAAATAACAATGTCTCTAACAAATATTCTATTGACTAAAGAAATAGTAGAAACTAAAAAAAAATATTAAGGAAAAAACTAAAACTAAAATCTAAATAAATTTTAAAAATAAAAAGTTTGATAAGTAGGAGATAATTCATGTTTCACGGGGTTGAAAGCTTTGGGTTTAACCATGGAGGAAACTCCATAGTTAAGCACACTTAGGCTAGAGTAGTATTGGGATGGATGACCTCTCAAGAAGTCCCAATGCTTCACCCTTGTGAGCATCACCTAGATCCAATGAGTGCTAAGTATTCCATTTATTCTCATGAGAGATGGATTCAAGTTAAATCACTACTCATGAAACATGGGTCAATGAGTTTGACTCAAAATTGCATAGTTAAATCCTGATAGCAATATCACAATTTGACTTGCTATGGAAATTATCTCCTACTTATCAATCAATGAGCTTAAGGGGCTTTCTAATAAATGGTTCATAAGGCACAACACTTGGTGAAGGTTTTGCAAATAGGGTTGCAAGCTTTGGGTTTAACCATGGAGGAAACTCCATAGTTAAGTGCGCTTAGGCTGGAGTAGTACTGGGACGGTGAACTCCTGGAAAGTCTCGATGCTTCACCCCTGTGAGCATCACCTAGATCCAATGAGTGTTAAGTGTTCCATTTATTCTCATGAGAGATGGATTCATGTTGAATCACTACTTATGAAACATGGGTCAATGAGTTTGCCTTATTCTCATGTGTGATGGATTCATGTTGAATAACTACTCATGAAACATGGGTCAATGAGTTTGACTCAAAATTGTACAGTTAATAGCAATATCACAATAAAAAGTTTAATAAATAGAGATCAAAACATAGCTAATGTGGAGATCACAAGTAATTATTATTTTTAATAAGTAGAAAAAGAAAAAAAAACAACTAATACATATCAAAACAAGAGTTAATAGTGGAGTAAGATAAAAATTGGATGATAAATAATTAACGGGAAGAATTTACAATTTTTTGACCAATTCAACAACTTTTCCAACCATTTTAAAACGTATCATCACTTAATTTTAGAATAAATCAAAAATCAAAATATAAATCTATATAAAATCTTTCCAATTTTTTTTCTTCCATACATTAAAATTATTTATAATTATCAATTGACTTTATAAAAAGTTCAAAACTAAAATTTAAATAGAAATTAAATATTTTTCTAAACATGCCAAGAATCATAAAGAATAATTATGTAAACACAATTTAAAAATGTAAAATAATAATTATTCATAAAAAAAAATTATGAATAGACCTTTTCCATTAATTTCTAAATCAAAGATACATATTCACAAAAAAAGGGGTCAGGCAATATAAGATCACCCTGCAACTTCAAACGGCACAAGGCCGAATTAACAACTAGTCATTAAAAAAATTGTTTAAAGAAAAGCATAAAGGCTCAAGCAGCAAGATCAATGCCAGTCAAAGGAGGGTCTTTATCACTAGAACCCCAAAAGTCTTTAGGGTTAGTGGTTGGCTCAGGGGAGCCCAACTGTTAGTAACAACAACATTAACATCATCATCTTTATCTCCTTGAGGCCTGAATAGGGAGATAGCTAAGTCCAACTGAGGGAATGTCAAAAAAATGGGTCATGCAATACAAGATCACCCTGCAACTTCAAACGGCACAAGGCCAAATTAACAGCTATTCATTAAAAAAATTGTTTAAAGAAAAGCATAAAGGCTCAAGTGGCAAGATCAATGCCAGTCAAAGGAGGGTCTTTATCACTAGAACCCCAGAAGTCCTTGGGGTTAGTGGTTGGCTCAAGGGGAGCCCAACCATCAGCAAAAACAACATTAACATCATCATCTTTATCTCCCTAAGGCCTAGATAGGGAGATAGCTAAGTCCAACCAAGGGAATGTCCACTTGGGATCACGTTGCATAGATGACCAACCCACAATAGAGGCAATAGGGGGAGCCACCGAAGACCATCTTGAGCCCAACTTCCATGGAGGTGAGGCTGAGTGGTAATGACCATCAAAATCACCATTGGGAGAGTGGCAACATAGCTGCTACTAAGGAGTGTGCGAGTGGTGTGTAGATCTACTCTAACCTCACCAATGACCATGAGGAGGAGTGTAGTCACTAGAAATTGCATTCAAAGGCACACAACCAACCGTACATGGCACATTTCCCCAATGAGCAAGTAGCTCCTACAGGTGAGCCACCTCCAACACGACTTTGTCAGTCTATACTTGAATCTGCATCACAACATTACAAATATGTGATTTAGAGTACATAGCAACATGAATATCAAGAAAGTTGTGAGAGACTAAAACAACATTTTCGTCCTTCCAAATAATAAACAAAATTTCCATTCTAAAAGCATGCCAAATTTGGGCATATCTAAAAGGAAGTCTAGGTAGATCTCCCAGCACCACCATATGCCTGGTGAACTCCTCTGGATGGAAAGGCTTGAAAAAGTCATGAATCTAAATCCAATATCTCTAGGCTTGCCTATAGAACCAAAAAATGTGAAAGAAGCTTTTGGGTTGGCCATAAAAGGGGCATCTAGCATCCAAAACTCCCAAATGTTGGAGCCGATGGCCCAAGGGCAAGCCCTAGAAGAGGAGATACCAAGCAAAGTGAGTAATCTTTGGCTCTGTAATGGCATTCTCGACAGTAGTAAATCTAAGGCTCCAAGTCTTATGATAAGAATGCAAATGCCAATGTTGATTAAGAGTATCGACAACACCAGCCATCGATACCCCAATTTGGGCTTGTAGTTGTCCATAGGAGTGGCAGGGTACCACTTCCAATCCTTCCAACAAGGGTTAGATGAGTAAATACCAAGCTTGTGTAATAGATTGGGAGGCATCATAGAAACTTGAAGATCAACTATCTATCGATCTACACGAATGAGATTGAACTAAACCTAAAAATCCTCCCAAGAGAAAAGACTCATAGTAACTCTAGAAAATAAGTCCTTGGGAGCTTTAATACCCCTATGGAATAAACATAGAGCACTAGCTCCCTAAATCTTAGCTAAAGGAACACCTTGAGTGGCAAATGAAGGAGGCCACCAAAGGTTTTATTGGTTCATTAAGAGCCTATCTTTGAACCCATTACCAACCAAGAAAAGCCATGGTTTGAGGGCTTCCTAGGCTTTCCAAATACTCTTTACAACAGAAGTACCTTGAATCTGAACAGGTTCAGGAGTCATAACAAGGGTCTGAAAACCAATCCCCTTCCAAGTAGGTCGGTTAACCAAGAATCTTGAAGAAATGTAGTGCCTTAATAAAAATTTCCAAGCCTCATCTCTAGTGAGAGCCCAAATTACCCACTTGACATAGAGGGAAATTCCTTATTTTCAAGTGGAGAGCAACCCAAGCCCCCTTGAGGCTTTGGGTAAGCAGCAATAATCCCAGGTAATTCTATGAAAGCCATGATGCATAACATCATCGACCAAAAGGAAGTCCCAGAGGACATGATTTAGCTTGAGATAATCTAAGCTTTGGAAAGAGCCTATCAGGAAGAATAGTACACGAGTGGCAACAAGCACTTTAGAACAAATTGGAAACTTTCCTATAAGGGAAAGTGGTTTAGTGATCCAATATTCTAGCTTCTTCTCAATCCTAGCAAGGACAAAATTTCAAAACTCCATAGGAGAGGCTTGAAAAGTGAAAGGAATGCCCAAGAATTTAAAGATTTCCCCATGCTGGACCTATTTCCACCCATATTGTTGAAGCCACTAAGGACCTGGCAAGAAGTATTGTCGATAACAAAGGATTTTGTGCCATTGAATAGTAGACCTAGAAGCAAAGCCAAAAGTATCTAGGCACTACAAGGTGTTGGCTATATTGTCTTCCTCTTCAATCAAAGTAAGGAAGGATTCATCAACAAAATGGCATGTAGAGGACTCTAGAAGAGAAATACCATGAATGATACCCTAAGAAATGGTGTTGGCAAGAAGATAGCCAAAGCTTTAATCTACCAACACATAGAGCGAAGGTGCAAGAGGGAAACCTTGACGGATAGATCTATAAAACCCAAAAGGTTCATATTGCATCCCATTGATGGTGATGCATGTAGAGGCATCCCCAAAATGAACCTATATAGACTAAAGAAAAATTGGCCCAAACTCCAGAGCTTACAACATAGCCAGAATAAAGTGCCACTCAATACGGTCATAGGCTTTGGCAAAGTTAATTTTGAGAAATAAGGCCTATTGCTTAGATTGCCTAGCCCATTCCACGCCTTCCCAAACAACAATGATGTTGTCCAAAATATAGCAGGATTTGATGAAACCAGTTTATTCAGGCCAAAAAATCTAAGAAAGCAAATGCCAAATTTTGAGAGAGAGGGCTTTGGCAATGATCTTAGTGATGGGTCTCCAATTGCAAATTTCCTCGAGATCACCAGCTTTAGATATGAATTTAATATTGCCCTTATTGATAATGTTGCCTAGGGAATTAGAATTGTAAGCTTCACAATAAACCTGAAGCAAACTGGGACCAATATCATCCTACTAGATTTTGTAGAACTCACGAGGAAAGCCATCACAACTAGGGGCCTTGTCAACAACCATGGAAATGACGGCTTCCTTCAAGTTTGCAAGTGTTAATTTTTGCTCACAAAAGGCATATTGCTCAAGAACAAGCCGATTTGGAGTAACTGCAAGGCATTATTGAAGAGCTTGGTGACACGCAACAAAAGGCCCTTGAGCCGTAAAAACCTACTCATAATGGCGCACAAAAGCCTGAAGAATATTTGGCAAATCAGTAAAGACCTGATGGTCTACATGGATGTGCTTGATGCCAATTGTAGAATGGCGAGCCTACATGACATTAAAAAAATCCTTGGAAGCCTGATCACCAACCTCCAATCAATGGAGATGGGCCTTGATCTGAGCTCCTCTAGCAGCATAGCTATCTACAACTTGCTTCTAGTGCTGAAGATTGGCAAGTCTAATCTGGAGATATGTATCAAAAGAATTCATGGAAAGAGCTTCTAAAGCCATACACAGATCTTTGCTAGTGGCTTCATAAGATCTTTTGCAATACTTGGCCAATTGTCTACTATAAATGTGAAGAAACCTTACAGTATGGAGAATGATGTCATTCCATCATTAAATCCACCCAAAATGGGTGTGGGGTCGAGGCTCAAGATTCCACACTCAAAGAATGTGGGCGATAGTGGGAGGATGGGACACAATGAGGTGTAAAGGTAAAACTGGGTTTTACAAGGACGAGACTGAGCTATTTTCCAAGTGATAGAAAAAATAATGAGGGAGTGATCAAACAACGTCACATTTAGAAAAGGAGTGATAGGTAGGGCATACTTGTGGGAAAAGAGAAAAAGGACTATGCAAAAATCATAGCCTTGTCAAGTCTCTTTAAAACTCTGTCGGAAAAAGCTCAAAAATTGAACCATGCATGCCAAACCCCATTTGGGTGGTGACGACTAGCATTGGGATAAAAAAGACCTAGCTTGTTTTGCATGTAAAACCAGGCCTCACATTCACCAACTGCCCATCTAAAAGGCAGAAATCCCTCCTTGTCAGTGATTGACTCTACCATGTTGGAATCCCCACAAAAGACCCAAGTTGCAAGTGGAAAATTATCTGCCAACTAGTGCCACAGGTGTGATTACTCCACAACATCATTAGGAGCATAAACATTAATAAAACCAAAAGAATGATTATAAAAAGACAACAAAATCCAAACCACCCTATGCAGTGGGTCAGAGCCATGCGAAATAACATAAGAAAGTAAACAAGGAGAGAGAAGAGTAACAACTCTACCTTGGCCAGCCTCATGCTAGGAAGTAAATATGACGCTATCCAACTATATAACAATACAAGCTAAGGTGAGAAAAAACCCAATAACTTTAACCTTTTGAAGACAAAGAACATCAGTATTACCAAGCCTGCGCTTGGTGTCATGAATAAAATATTTTCTAGGGAGGTCTGTCAGCCCCCACACATTTCATGAGAGACAATTCATTGTAAACCAGCTTGCATGTCATCCTCATCTCCAAGAGAGGAGAAGTTGTTATGCAAATATGTTGGAGCATTGAACGAAGAGTCATCAATAGAAATGACTCTTTGAATCTTCTCCTTGTTATCAAAATACTCATCACGGTTGTTTGGGCTACAAGACCTATGAAGGGTATACTATGAGATCATCGACGCCGCTTGCGGCACTCGAATCCATGAGGGTTGAGACTCAGGAGTGTGACCTCCTGCTATCCCCTACACATCAAGGTTTGAAACAGGAGGTGGAGGAAGCAGAGGAACTAAAGGCTCTGGTTGAACTAGGCTTGGGCTAGGTCGACCCATATCCATAGGGAAAGGACTCACCTTAGTTGCTGTCAAACCCTTTCTTTTTTTCACCACTATTGTCCATTCATCTTTTTTGGCAGCTACAACTAGCTTGGCTTCCAAGACAGGTGGGTAGTTGTGGTCCAACAAAGGGCAGTCCCTAGTCTTGCGCTCAATAGACTGGCACCGATAATAAGTATTCAAAAGGTTAAGGTTAAGCACCTTCTGAGTGAAGATGGTACCACCAATCTAGATATCCACAATTATTCATAATTAGAAATACAAAGAAAATTATAAAAATTAGAAATTGGGTAATTTTTTTCTAAAACCTAAAAGCTTCTAATGGTCATAAAAATAAAACTCAAATAATTTAACTTTTTTACAAAGCTAGTATTCAACTAATTTTTTGAGTCTTACAATTTTTCTAATAATAAAATACATTTCTTCAGCTTAAAAATTACTTATCTAAAATGAGTATCTACAAAGATATCTACTCTATTGTATCCATTGCTCACATAAAGTGCAAATGATATATTTATGCTAACATAATAACCAGACTCGACATAATCAAACAACTATTTATGATGGTCCAACTGGGTCGACAAGCTAGGCTCCTTCCTCAATAGATTTTTACCTTAGGGCAGGTCCCCATGTAGCAAAGTTAAATGTTGGTACTTATAAATAGGCAGTAATCTTAAACTATAGTTTTAAACATTAATTGGAACAAAAATTAAAGACACAAAAATGGGATAAAATTGTAGAAATTGTTAAATAAATAGTTGTTAAATAAACAGTTGTTGCTTGTTTTTAGCTCCCCTTTTTTCATCTTATTTTAAATTTTTAGCAGCTACTGCTCCATGATAATAGGGAACCATTCCAATTTATCCTTTCCCTCTTATTGTACTTGATGTAGGCAATACTATTGCATTCCCCTCTACTCAATTACTCAATAGTTTTCCACTCACAAACCAATCATAAAATAGTATTTTTTCCTTATTTGATTATTATTAAAGTTATCATAAATATTTATTAATTTTAAATATCATATAATTGGTTTATTTCAATTATGATTGGCTCTATCAATTTGGTCTTATAAGACCCCTTTTTTGGACGAGTACTCCATATTCATTTTTTTCGACAAGATTTTAGGATTGCTAATTTTTTTAATGAAGTCTTTAATTAATTATAATTAAGTTAAATTGACACTACCTCATAAGCATGGTTCATATAAATACTTAATTTTAAAAAATATAATTTAACAATTTTAAAGATAACAAATATTGATATTTATAGAAAATATGTTCATTTTCATAAATATACTTAAATAGTTTTTATTTTTATTTTTTATGTTTATATTATTTTTAAATAAGAAATTTTTATTATTAGTATATAAAAAAATTTAAAATAACTATGTGATTATTATTTGTCATCTTTTTATTTCTAATACAAATTATCATTGTAATTAATTATAAAAGTATTATCTATAGTTATACTCCTCTTATTATTTAACATATTATGTAAAAAGAAGTGTAAAACTAAAAGTTTCTTTTTAAAAATATGCACTATCCTAAATTGTTGTAATTTTTAAAGGAATGTTAGATTATAAGATCCATTTTTTATATTTATATAAAGGTAGATCTAAATCTAGTAGAAAATTGAAAGTGTATAAATAATTTAGATAGAATTATAACAATTCCATTTTATTTTTCTTTTATATTAAAATTTTAACTAAATATATTATTAAAATTAATTTTAGTCCTAAAATTATATTATAATTAATTTTTAAACTATTATGACAAAGACACACTACTACGTGGCACTTGTTTTAAATTTTTAGCAAGAGTTGCTCCATGATAATAGGGAACCATTCCAATTTACCATTTCCTTGTAATTAAAACTAGCTTTATATATATATATATATAAGCTAGTAGCAGTTGGAGCGCACATGAAAGAGATTTTTTGAATAATTACTCTAACACTATATAATTTTTTAATTTTTTTTCTAATTTATTTAATTTTGTTATGAATATGCTTCTAGTTTAGAGTTTAGATTGCAAATTTTTAAATCATTGTTACTTATTCTTTAAATTATATTTTATAAATTACTTAAGGTGAGGGTTACATTTTCACTTGTGATTATTGAAATAGTGTATATTAGATTTAGGGTTAAACTTAGGGTTAGGGATAGGTTTCGACTTAGAGTTGGGTTTAGAGTTTGACTTAGAGTTATGATTAGAGTTAGACTTATAATTAGGAATATGGCTAGGGATATAGATAGAGTTATGTTTATTGAAAGATTGTATGGGTAGAATCAGGGTTAGAGTTGGAGTTAGGGTTAGAGTTATAGACTTAAGTTTATTGAAATTATAGTGTATGTTAGATTTAGGGTTAGACTTAGAGTTAGGGAAGGTTTGGACTTACGGTTGGGTTTAGACTGTGACTATGACTTAGAATTAGAGTTAGACTTGTCATTACGAATTTGGTTAGGGCTATAGTTAGGGTAAAGTTTATCAGAAGAATATATGGTTAGAATTAGGGTTAGAGTTTGACTGAGGATAAGGTTATAGTTAGGGTTAGGATTAGGATTAGAGTTTTACTCTGACTTAGGATTAGATTAGACTTATGATTATGAATATGGTTAGGGGTATAGATAGAGTTATGTTTATCGAAAGACTAGATGGGTAGAATTAGGGTTAGAGTTGGACTTAGGGTTACAATTATAGCAAAAGTTATGTTTACGAAAAGGTCGCTCAATTTGAAATAAGGTTAGAATTAGATTTAGCGTTATGAAAAGGTTTAGTATTATAATTAGCTCATCAATTTAATGGGAAAAATATGAGTGATATTTATCATGTAAAGGGTTTAATATTAGATCTACTTAGTGGTTACATGTTGAAAAAATTGAAAGTACAATTGAAATAATCAGGAACTATTGTTGTGAAATTGGATGTTATTATTCTCATACATAGATTAAAGGAGAATTATATCTCATGGTACAATTATTCAAATAAAGTAAAATGACAAAATTGGAAGATAATCTCCATAATGATGTAAGTACATCATATATTCTTCAAAGATAAAAGTTTTATTGTGATATATACCTCAAAGAGTAGAACATTCTCCTATTATGATTGTGGAAATTCTCATTGGTTGCTTGAATAAATGTACTTTGGTTAAAGCATCAAGCCATATAGGGATACTCATCATAAGAAGATTCCAATCATCTATCTTAGGATTTGCATCTCTCAAATTCCTTAGAAGTTCACAAAATCTTTGTTGGTCATTGTCTTGACCATCTTGCCTTAAATATTTTATCTAATGTAACCACTATTTTGAATTCTTACCACAATAATTTAGCTCACCTTTGGCTAGCATATGTTGGTTTATCATTGACTAGAGGTAGTCCAACCAAAATAATAGAAAGTCTTGAAAGAAAGAAAATAAAGGCTGAAAAAATGTATTGGGAATAGTATAGATGGATGGTAATAGTAAATATTAGTTGACATAAAAATACACTTAACAACAAAAAAATCTTTACCTACAAAACTTCTATCAGCTTTTTCTCGGAATGCTTGTCTAAGATGGGAATGTATATTTTCTAGCAAGTTTTGACCAATGAAACTCATTTCATTAATCAAAATATATTTAATATGATCCATTTCTTCTTGAAAACTTGTAAGTCATGCCCCCTCTAGTTGAGTAAAATCTTTTATTGGTATTCGTAGCTTTGAATGAATTGTTGAAGCTCCTATATTGAAAGATGCTACTCTAGTTGGTGTGAAAAATAGAAGTGGAGAAGGATTTAGCATTACATCCATATGAAGAGATTGACTGATGGCACCAATTAGATAAGATTTTCCTATTCCTACAGTTCCTTGAATTATCATACATAGAGGGTTCCCCACTTGATTGCTATGGTAATGTGTCATAACAATGTCAATGGCCTTTTGTTGGTTTTCACCAAGATTCAAAAAGTTGATACATTCTAGAATGTCATCATACATGAGACATTGATGTTTCTTCATTTCAACAATGAAGTTGATAGCTGTAATAGTATTGTCTTCACATTGATATTCAACAAACCAATTTGTATTCCTATCAATATCTCTTCTTCCCAACATGTCTATTTTAGAAACTTGCATGTGTTGACCACGATGCAATCTAGATATGATTTCCCATTCATGCTCTGTAGGATTTTCTTGAGCACGTACAATATCGTCTACATCTAAGTCACTTGCAGCTTCATCATTTTCTAGTTGTTCAGTGCATTGAACATGCCAAGGAGTATATTGGAGCGACTCCCAATTGGTCACTGTAGTATCATCAGTATCACCAATGTCCCTTTGAATGTCACAATTTGGTTTGTATAACAACAAATTAGATGAACAAAAATCATACCATTTTTTGGAGTCTCGTGGCAGAATCGATATAAACCTTGGGAAAACTCTAAGTATAGCTACTATTTCTCTTGGCCCCCATTTGTTATCTCCTCTTTTCTTAGGATTGTATATCCAAGTTCTTGCTACATCAATTAATGTTATACCTTCCATACAAAGGAGTTTTGTTTTATACCCTTGTATAAAGGACTTTGTATTATCTTCTTCATTATTCTCTATATTAATTGTTACAAGTTTGAAAACTTCATGTGAAACATTTAGATTAACAAACTTTCTACTACTCTCCATAAGTGGAAGTTCTAACAACATATGACATGTTTCTTGAGCTCTAATGTCTCTTTCTATAATTGTTTCTATGAGAAGATTTTTGTATGCCTTGTTGCAAGTTCATCAAGATTTTCCAAGTTTGATAAATGCATCAACATTTGTTGATATGTTTTAGAACTTCTTTTTTCTTTTGAAGCATACTTTGCAATATATTTGATAACTACATGTTTAGAAAGTATAGGTTGCCAATCTACATTTGCCCTCCAAAGTTGCAAGAAGTGTCTATTATGTGTGTTAACTCTATCATCATTTCTTGCTGGCTCAATTTTTTTATCACCTGTTTCTACATCCTCATATAATCTAGACCCCTCTAGGTTCAATGGCCAAGGAGCATTATACCTGAGAGGGATAAAATTATAAGTTTGTATTGATGTGTTAAATAGAAATAAAACTTTAAATTCATACAATAATTACCTATAAACCATTCTTCCCCTCTTTTTATGTAAGCATGCACCCTCCTTACAGATAATGTGTCTTTCAACACAGTTCAATATCTCTTCATAGTCTTGATCAATATCCATCTGTGTTAGTTGTGCAATATTTTTGAGACATGGATGTTGACCAAAATGTTGAAAAGGCTAAAAATAGTTGTACAAATTATAGTTAGTTATTAATAAAATTTGTGCTTAAATAAATTTATAATCGTCATAACATAGTGAGATATGAGATAATATCATTAAAAACATACCTGCATATTTCTTTGGTGCACATCATGTCTAGGATTCCATGCATGAATAATGGAATGAAAATATCTTTCAATAGTTTACCTCTCTTGCTCATTTGACCAATCAATAGTGTCCATGTTTGTGCTCCTTCCAACCATAGGAATCCATGCACATGAGGTGAACCCCATTGTTGCCACTCATAACTACACCAAAAGTCTTTGACTCTCATACCCTTTTGAAGTATTTATTTTCTAAACATCATATGTCTAAGATGCATGTAATGTACAACAATGTGAGGATAGTCAATGATATTCTTTCTTCTCCATTTTTGAGCCTCATGTGGATTAGTTGGTGGTGTTCTAGGCATTAATGCATGTAAATTAGGTCATTGCATGTTTGTTGCACTCAATGTGAAAAAAATTGTAGGAGTTCCTAGTTGGTGAACCAAGTTTATCAATTTACCTTTTCATTTAGCCCAATATGACCTTGTGCCTCTTAGACTTGTTCCAGACCTTATCAACCTATCAACCAAATTATAATGTATCATATTATCCATATGTTCACGTAACTCACTAATTGTAATTGGTAGAGCTTGTAAATTCCTTTTCACAAATATAGATGATGAACTTTGTGCATGATGTTGCATTATCATGTTTGTTATAAAATACCTGTACCTTGGATGTTTACCAAAATGATGATCCTTATACCGAATCATATGTTTAGCAAATTCATGAAGATAAACTTGCTTCATTCTTGGTTCTAACTAGTGACATCTTCCATTAGGAAACAATGCTAGAAAAGCCATATCCAACAATCCTGATGTAACATATTCATTGATAGGAGATGCTCCTATAGCTGGCCAATCAATTAATTGAGATGAAAGTGAATCAAGATCGTTAACCCATGCATGGATTAATTCCATTTCTCTTTGAGCATTGGGTGGTCTAGAGGCCACAGATGTAGTATGCTCAAGTATATTACCTTCATCTGCCTCCATGAGTGGACCAACAAAAATGACATCATTTGCATCAGAATCAAACTCCATGTGTACTATCTTCAACCGATTAAAAATATTCTCATCATAAATTTGGGTTAAGTCATTGAGAGCATCTTCATCGATTCTAACATCTGCATAAAAGGGATCATTTTCTACTTTATAGCTTAAATCTCTGTACACACGCTCCCTATTTACAGTAAAGTTATAATAGGTTCCATGTTGATCCTGTCTACAAAAAATAATTATTGGCAACTTGTCAATTGTATGTGGGAAAACTTTGGATACTTCTTCAATATGTTGAGGAAAATATATAGTGTGTCCCTTATACTTGTATTGACCACTAGTTGCATGTGTAACTTGAAGTATAGGATTAACACATGCAATTAACATCTCTTCAACTTGGGTCAAATTTGCAAGCACTTGTGGTTGAGACCCAGGATCTATATGGTTTAGAGAAAAAAATCTATGAATACTTCTCTCTTGTCAACACCTATTACATTTAGGACCTGCAGAAGTACAAGAAACTTTCATAAAAAGATAAGATTCTTGACAAACATGACACACACTTGGAGTCTTCAAACTATCTATTTGATGCCTAAACTACATTTGAAATCTTCTGAACTCAGTATGAAGAAGACCATTTGGGTTTGCAATGTTTTCCATAGTTCCTTCAACATCATCATTAACGTTCAAAACATTTTCATGTTGTGGGGTTTTAGATATTCATTATACCAATCTAGAATTTTCATTTTGAACATCCAACTGAATATTTGCATTAGATGGTTAGTTGTACCTTTCAATTGGTTGGTCATCATTTTCTTCATGCTCATGTTGTGCTTCACTTGGAAGGAGAAGGGTTTCTAGAGCAATCCGATGTCATATATTTCTTTCTGTTTTTGTTCCGTCTGTTTGCTGAATTT
Organism: Cupressus sempervirens; assembly: GCA_028749045.1. NCBI lineage: Eukaryota > Viridiplantae > Streptophyta > Pinopsida > Cupressales > Cupressaceae > Cupressus > Cupressus sempervirens. The sequence continues at coordinate 98,207,664 of CM053783.1, read as the reverse complement.
CCAATTCTACAACTATTTATTCATCCCTTCTTCTAACACACCTCTCCCTATCAACTTGGTTACACCTTGTCCTTTGTTCTTGTCTCTAACTTTCTATAATTTGTTCTTGTTGACATCTACAATAGTCTCTTTGATATTGCCTGTGATATTCTCTTTGGTGTACTCTCCTCTGTTCCTCTGACTAAAAGGTTAACCTTAGTCTCACCATAACTAATTATGTGAAAATAGAGTGAAGTTAGGAAAATAAATTAAGAACATAGTTTTATGAACTAATGAATTATATTATAAATTAAACACTACCTTTAATTAATGTAGGTTAATAGGCGGTGTATTGATATTTAAATATGTAGTTAAATATGGTCCTTTAAATTTTATTTATTTGTTGAAGATAACACAAGTTTATGACAAAAAAAGTACACCAAGATAAAGAATATTATAAAGTAAACTTTTAATGTACAAAAATATGAGTGATTCAAAATTGTAAGAATGTGAAAGAGACATTTTATTTATATAGAGAATAATTACATATTCATAAAATCCAAAAAGTCTTCTCATGTCTATCCAAGAAATTATAAGGTGATGCATGTGAACATAGAAAGGTTAAAGAAAAAATCAATTCCATTATCAAGGCCTCCATTGGCCTTCTATCCAATCTAACCTTGGTCTCAAGTTTGAATGTGAATATGGTTTTAATGTTATGGTATCAGGAAAATCTACTTCATAAATAACTTCATAGCTCAATGGGGTTTCAAATGTAGCCTCCACAATCCCTCGCCACCAACAATCATTCTCTCTAACTTCAATAGAGTCGCCCACAAATATATGATGCGGTAATGGAATTGCGGGTGGTAGGGGTCTAATACATTCTTTAGTAACTAAAATAGACTATGATTTATTCCAACGTAAAATAGACTATCATTAATTAATTAAAACATTCTAATTATTGAAATAGTATATGAACATTTAGATGAAGTCAATAAACTTTTTTTAAAATACCTATAGATATCAAGTGAAACAATTTGTCTCCAACAATTACGTATACAAATAAGTGATCTAAAGTTTAATTAAACATTATTAATTTTTGCAAACAATTTAAATTCAAATAAGAAACTAACTACATTCTTATATTCATATTTTTTATCCAAACAAATAGTAATTATTTTTTAATTTAGGAAGTGAATTGAAGGTGTCAATCCACTTGTTGAATGTAGTATGAATAAAAAAATAAATTACATACTATTCTATTAAAGAAAATAAATATAGACTAAATAAAATATTTTATTTTAAAATATTGTTTACAATAAGTTTTTTTCAAAATATTCTATTTATTTGTGTTTGATAACTGAAATTATTTTGATCTATTCCAATGTAAAATAGACTATCATTAATAATTTAAAACATTCTAATTATTGAAATAGTATATGAACATTTAGAAGAACTAAATAACTTTTAAAAAATACTTGGATTTTATAATTTTCCACTAGAAAATTGTCAGCCTCTGTCCGAAAAATTTATTTTCCATTATTTTCATGAGTTATTTCCAATTGTAATTTGATTAATAGTTTAGAAAAAATAGAAGCACAAAGAACTCGTTCAAAAATAGAAACAACCCACAAAATATTTGAACAAATCTAAAAAAATGTATTTCCCATTATTTCCATGAGTTTTTTCCAATTGTAATTTAATTAATAGTTTAGAAAAAATAGAAACACAAACAACTTGTTCAAAAATAGAAACAAGCCACAAAATATTTGAACAAATCTAAAGAATTTATTTCTCATTATTTTCATGAGTTTTTAGTTCCTGCCTATGGCACGAATAGTAATGCATTCATGCAAGTCCTTTTAGTTTTTCAATCTGACCAATGAAATTAAAATATTTTAGCACTTTTATAGTCTATTTTAATGTTTCTTTTTAAGAACTATTTTTCAAATGTACAAAATATTATTTATTTCATATTTCATTGGTCATGGTCAATTTAGGCAAGGAGTAAATTAATTTTTCCAAAAGAAAAATAGGAGGAAAATAAAAGGCATATTAATAGTTATCAACAAATAATAAATATCCTGACATATATATCTCTGACATATATACTGGTTGCATATTTGGACCACTTAAATATTTTCATTTGTCTTCAGTCGGTGGGAATTAATTAAATGTTCATTAATGCTTACAGTCGGTGGAATTCATGTGAGTATGAAATATTAAATTAGAAACTTCATGCGTGTATGCTATCTCAAGACAATCCATCCAATCTCTTATTCAAACGAAAAAGCAATAGGTATGTCCAGGACTCTAGACGCTATGAGCTCCAAAATCGACGGCGACATTCTCATTCAACCCTACACATTTCAAAAGCTCTATTCATGCTTAAAATGGGCATCTTCTCTAGACAATTCGGTAAAATACTAGAAATTTCTCGATTCAATGGATTGCATACTATCATCCAATTCTCTTTTCCTAATCACAAGGTTCTTCAATTCCTTTTTCATGTCAGGGTTTCTTTAAAAATAAGTAGTTCCATTGTGGTTTCATATCTACATAATCTCAACTTTCTCCCAAGAATTTTGCAAAGGTAATAAGATTTGGAGCTGTACAGTGAATTCAACCAAAAAATATGCAAATTAACCAGTACATTTTTTTTCGTTCTTGTATCATACAAACAATAAATGGGCCTGTGAGTGCTTGCAGGGAACATCATGGGAATTGTCGGAAGAAGTGTCGAGCTTAATACAGGAGCCCTAATTCCATTAATTGGGTTGGGTACTGCATCCCTTGAGAAGAACCAAGAGACTATTATAACAACAGTTACTACTGCTCTTCAAGTATTCACTCTTTTCATTAACAGTTCTACCTCTGGGTCATGGAAAAGAGGATATACTCTGTTTAATCTTGAAAAATACCTCTACATTGTGGGAAAAGGGTTTTATTTCAACTTCTCAAAATTTTCCACATTTTATAATTTTAGGGTTATGAATTCTCCTTTGTTCGATTCTAGGAATGATGTGCTTGGGGTAGTCCATTTGAAATATAATGCTCATCTGATGTTGGTGTTTTTTCAACACTCTGTTTCTGTAGGTCGGTATTAGACATTTTGACACAGCTAGGGTTTATGGCTCAGAGCTTGCATTGGGGAAAGCCCTGAATGCAACTTTTCAGAGTGGGCTTGTTAGCAAAGAAGATGTTTTTGTCACCACTAAACTCAAGAATTCAGAGCACAATGATCCTGTTGCTACAATCAAGGATAGTTTAATGTATGTTTATTTTTCACAAATTCAGTCTTTTGTTTCCTCTGTTTTATAGACCTTAATTGATTTGTTGTTTTTTCAATGTCTAGGACTATGCAATTAGAGTATGTGGATCTATTTCTCATGCACTGGCCTATCAAGATGAGAGTAGGTACTCCAGGTACCCCTGTCAAAGAAGAAGATTTCTTGCCATTAGATATAAAGTCAACTTGGGAGGGAATGGAGTAATGCATGGAGATGGGGCTTGCCAAAGCCATTAGAGTTAGTAATTTTTCCTCCAAGAAAATCGAGGACTTACTGAAACATGCCAAGATTCCCCCTACTGTTGATCAGGTAAAGAGTTTACAAAAATGTATTTGCTTGTTTTAGAGGCTTGTTTTTCATCTGACACAAGGGCTATCTGTGTTCATTGATTTTTTAACATGTTCTCAGTGTCTTTAATGAAATGTCTGACTCATTGTTCATGGACAAATTCAATAAGTTATGAGTAACCTCTAATCGAATAGTGTGTATTGGATCATGTGTTGTCACTTGTCAGTCAAACAGTAAAATTTAGTATTTATTCGATTATGAGTAGTTAGACTCGTGCCAACTTTAACTCTTACATAAGCTACAAAATCACATTGTTATAATCATATGCAGGCATTTTAGATCATTTTGTTCCAACTTCTAAGCATAAGCATAATATATATAGAAAATATATTGAATCAATGCAGAATACAAAGTATATACTTCAAGAAAGAACTAGCAACTATATAAGTAGAAAACATACCAGCAAAAGAGCAAGTACAGAATGCTTGAGAAACCAGTATAAAATGGATTGGAAAAGATTAAAACCACATATATAGTTTTAAGAACTATGAAACAAGGACATAAACATTGGTAAAAAAAAAAGAAGAATGTTCAGTAAGCTTAACAAAAGAGATCAACAATGATGACAACCAAAGAATTGGAATTACAGGAGAAGAGAGCCCAGGAAGAGTAGCAATCAATCTGAAAGAAAGATTTTAGGCTCTGTGCCATTATGTGAACTGTGAAGTATTGTGATCATATTAAAGATTATTGGTATCTCTTTTAAAGTCGATTAGGAAGTTGTCTCTTTGAAATGAGATATCATTATCAAGTATTTGCAACATAAGTATTATTATATTCCATTATTTATGATATTTGTTCCATACCAATGTTGTCCTTTCACTATTAACTTATATATTGATGTCAGATAGCGTAGTAGAATTAAATGGATTCCTTCTACCTACAATTTCTTTTTGCTACAAAGTTCTGTAGATGTTCCTCTTGGTGTATAGTTGATCATGCATGTTTCTATTGTTAGAGATAATTAGTTGTATTTATAGGTGGCTATTGTGACTATATCACTTTGATATAATCCCATTTTCTCGCCAAATCCCTTCATGGGAGCTTTTAAATCATAGTATTACAAGTCCAGAGTAGCTAATAGTTTTATTAATGCAAATAACCTTTGTAACTGTCTATTTTCTAGTCCAATTTCACCTAGTCTTTTATCTAAATCAAAAACATTACTTGGTCTAGTAATTGGAATTTATTGAATGGCATCAAGTTTATGTTGATTCAGTATGGAAACACACAGGTGGAGATGCATCCACAATGGCAGCAAAAGAAGTTGAGAGATTTTTGCAGCAAGCATAACATTCATGTGAGTGCATGGTCTCCTTTGGGAGCTCCAAATACTCCATGGGGTTCCAATGCGGTAATTGAAAACCCCATTATTCAAGAAATAGCCAAAAAGCATGGAAAGACTAAAGCGGAAGTGAAGAAATAAGAATAAAATAATATTGTGTTTTACTTTTTCCTGTTTTGGTAACTAGGACTCATTCATACCTTGTTTATTGTAGACATTAATTTTTGCAAATATTTGATTTGAGGAAACTATTTTTTTAAAAAAAAGTCTAATCAATATTACATTTTTTTGGTTTAGTTGAGGGAAAGAAAATATATTATTATTTATAAAGTTTTGGATAAATGACATTTTTAATTAAGAAGAAAATTTATAAAGTTATATATTAGATCTGCTTATCAAGGTTTATATTTACACAAGAATATATGTGCACATATTCATGAAAATATTCGATATATAAACTTTAAAAATAATTACTTCAAATAAAACATTATAAAATACAATATTTTAAAATATTAATTTTAATAAATTTATTTTGAACATTATATATTGGACAACATAAATAAATATATACATTAACAACATAAATAAATATATACATTAACAATAAGTTTTTTTATTGACAAATTTGTATGTGCATTTTTTATATACATATTTAAAATTATATTTTTTAATTAAAAAATAATATTCTTTGGTGTTTCAATGTATACTTTAAAGAGTAAATGATATGTGAATTTTTCATGAATGATCTTGGTAGGGAACGCAAATTTGATTGTCTACAAGAAAAATAGTTTATTTTCTGTGTCTTTAATTGAGAGAGAGAGAGAGAGCTTTACGCATGTCTAAAAATATTGTTGGAATGTTTGTTAATGAATATCCCCTGGCAAAAGCCTGGCATGTTTGTTGTATACAGTTTTACAACAAATTTTCTTTCGGCATGTCTGCTGGATGTCGTTTTAAACTATTCATTTTTTTAAAGACTTTTACAGCAAGATCTGCAGAAATAGGTTTGGCCATTTCGTACAGAGCAGTACGAATATTAGATGAACAAATTTTGTGCTATGAATTTTTTTTAATAATTTTGTAAAAGAATAGTGAACAACTTTGTGCTCTGTTCTTGAGTCGAGTCTTGTTCAAGTATGGGAAAGTTGATGGGAGCAAAACTTTGAACTGTTTGTAGTGAATGGGATTATAAAATAGTATAAATTTCCCCTATTTTTTATGTAACTATGGGATTTCTATCTTGGCACATGACCTCGCCCTTTTTGCTGTAGGGAGGTATGACAATTCATTTGACTGTAGGCTCAAAATTTTGTGTGGTGCCACAAATTTTAGCTTAGATCAGATCATTTTTCCATTTTAATAATCGAGTGGCGTCATTTTTGACGTTTGCTAATGTGCTTTACCTTAGGTTCAAAATTTTACATAGAAGACGTATTTGAGAGACTATAACTTAGATGTTGTGATGAATTGTTTGTAATTTGAGGCCTTTTTCAGTTATGTAAATGCCTTCTATTATGAATGCTCTTGTTGAAATATATAGTTATAAACAAATGCTCTGTTGTTTAGTTTGATGGATTAGATAATATGGAAGATAGTGAGTATTGAGGGTTGTTTTTTCAGTAGATGTTCATTTTGAAAACATACTTTATTTCTATAGTAGATTTCTTCTTCCCTAAATGCTGGTCAGCCATTACTATTTAGAGTAATGTCTCGATTTTATCAAATATAAAATTGTGAATATCTTTTTAGCTATATAATTCCCTAAAGCTATTTTTTTAAATGATAGATGATTTGTACTATACTTCTTGGTTTGATATTTTGTTTGGTTTTATTAGTGTGCAAAGAGATTGAAACAGTTTAGTATGTTCCAATGCAAATTGCTCTTGAATCCAAGCACAACACAATTCAGCAGTTGATGCTATAGCTTAAATGGCTACCTCAAATTCTCTAAGCATCATTAAGTATACTTTGTCCTGTTGCAATTAGGAATGCATGTATAATTGGATTGCATGGGCCACCTACATTTATTATCTATTAACATTTGTCCATCAATTTACAAATTAGTAGTAATTTTCTCATGTTCAATTTACAATTGACTATTACCTAATCCCACCCCCTTCACTCCCTCCTTCACAACAATACAACTATCACACATATGGCAGGAACTATGACGCTACGCGTCACTTGTTTCCAATTGTAATTTAATTAATAGTTTAGAAAAATAGAAACATGAATAACTATTCAAAAATAGAAACAACCCACAAAATATTTGAACAATTCTAAAAAAAATATTTTCCATTATTTTGATGAGTTTTTTCCAATTGTAATTTAATTAATAGTTTAGAAAAAATAGAAGCAAAAACAACTCGTTCAAAAAAGAAACAACCCACAAAATATTTGAATAAATCTTTAAAAATATTGAAAATAGAAATAATAACTTTTGTTTTCATTTTTAACAACTCATGTTCCCTTATTAGGAAATGCCCCAAAGGAACTTGGCAATTACTATTATCATCTTAATTGTTATTTCCAATGAGGTTATCAAGAAACAAGTTTTTATTCTAATGTCTAATTTTTAGTTCCTGCCAAGGTAGGAATACTTATGCATTCATGTCAATCCAAATATGACATTAACACTAACCAATCAAATCCAGGAATTTAAAAGATTATATGAGATTTAAAATGTTTATATCTTTTTCTAGTTTTTCATTATTTTATAAATCACATTTTTTATCCATTCTATTGGTCCATACTATTTTTGGTGGGGGAGAAAATTAATTTTCTTCAACAAAAAATACAAATATTTTCTAACAACTTCATCTTGCATTAATGAATGTATTAATTATAACTTTATCTTTTCCACATTTGTGACAAGTTGATAAGATTTTATTTTTTCAATCATTTTATCTTCCACCTCACATAACATGTGTAATCAACATTAATTATCACAATCCATTAAATATTTTTAATTTCTTATTTTAAATATATTTATTATTAGTTTTACATTGATGTTTATTTTTTACTATTTGATATAACTTGTTCCTAAAACTTCATGTAATGCATAAGTTCAAATTATATATATATAACTAATAAATATGTCTTTTTAATATAATTTCAATATGTTATATCTTTGTATTTGAATTTCTAATTTTTTTTAAAAAATTCTTTTTTAATAAAAATAGTTAAATTATTACTATTGTTTTACTATTATAAAAATAAATTAAATAATATTATTTTTTAATTGTATTTTATAATAGTGTTTGTAATATGTATAATTGATAAGTGTTACAATTTTTAAATTATATTATTTATTATTATTAATATTTTTTATTTAAACAATTTATCATTTAGTTTAAGTACATTTAAAACTTAAATATATATTTTAATATTAAATTAATAATTATATTTTATATCAAAAAACATACTAAAGAAATAACCACAAAATAGAAATAATTCAATTCTAAAAGATATATAAATTATTATTAAGTTTTTATAAACTATGTATTAAAATTAAATAGTTATATTTTATTTCTTATTTATTACATCATATTTATTCATCAACATCAAATTTATATGCATTACATCTATTTATTATTTACAAATGTACATATTAAATTATATAGATATTATTTCATAATAAAAAATTACTTAATTTTATGAAAAATTTGGAAATACAAAACATTAAATAGTAAACCTTCTCTAATTGTGTAAAATTAAACAATTAGTTTTACTTATAAAATATTTTGATATTTCAATACATTTCATTTTTTCTTATAGAAATGTGAATTTTAATATAAAAATTAAATTCTTAGTTTCATTAATTAAAATATAATATATTTTAATTCTTTATTATAACCATGATTTTATTTTGACTATTTGTTTTATTAAGAAAAATAATTATATTTAATTCTCTCTCACACGTACAACAACTTATGTTGGTATCACTCTATCTTACTATTTTATCTCTCTTCCTCTTCCTCCTCTATATTATCTATCCTTTTTTCCTCTGCATATATGTTTATGTTGTTATTGTTGTATAATGCTATTTATCTCTATCTATATATCTATCCTAGTTTTTGTCCAATGCTAATGACTAAAAATAGTTTGAGTTCCACTTGATAATCAAGATGAGAATAATACATAGTTGGGGGAGTTATTCCAACTATTTATGGTTGTCTAGTAGCATGCATGGTATGCTTAAATATATAATGTGATACTCCAAATACTTCATCACTTCATTAAGTTCTATAATTCAAATATTGGTATGGATATCTTTCCTCATTGCACATAATTTAAGTTGTCAATATAGAAGGTGCAAATTTGTCTAAAGCATATGTATTGATCATAGTATGATATTAAGTACTTAGTGCCATATTGGGGACTTTGACCTCTTATTCTTGGGATTAAATGCCCAAAGATATGATAATATAGCACAAGAACTTAACAATAAAATATGAGCCATCCTATCATATTACAAGCGCATTTCTACGATGATAATTTAACAACAAAATATGAGCAATCCTATCAGATCACAAGTGCATTTATAGGCAAAAATTAATGCATTCATAATATTAATTTAGATTCTCACTCATCTACACCTCTACAACCATTATGCGTTAGGCAGGAACTATGACGCATTGTGTCTCTTGTTTGGGTATGGTTTGCATATTCTTTAAAACTCTTTCTCCCCATTTTGATATATATCTTAATTTTTATAATTTATTTCTGCGTTTGATTCATAAAGACTAATGTTTGTGTTATAAATCTCTAATCTATCATTTTTGCTCTTTGGTAAGTTGCAACTTTTGATCTCGACAAAGATTGAATGGTTCGTCAGTACCGGCTTGCTGGAGCAGAACCAGTAAAATTATTCTCCGACGCATCAAATAAATGCGGTGGATATGTAAAACAATTTTTAAAAGGCAAAAGAGAGCCGTGCAACTTGTTTCTTTTCAAGTTGACCATGTACAAGTCCTTGGATATTACTTAGGGCAGAGTACCTTGTAGCTGGTTATTTGAAAGAATAATTACATCAAGAGATGGAAGATCCATAACGGAAAGAGAAAAGCTTCCTATTAGATTATTGGAAGAAATTTTTAGTTTTTCTAATGCCTTTCTTATATTATCAAATTTAAATGATGAGCTTAGTGTTTCTTTGTTTTTGAATTGATGATTTGATAGGTTGCTTTCCTATCCTCTAATTTGTTGAGTAATTAAACGTTTTCAATTCTTATCTGCTAAGACTTGGTAATGGGTATAAAATTATGCAAGTATGATATTGTAGTCTAACTCAATTAGATTTGAATGATGATTTGTCTTATTTGATAACTGGTCTTTTTGTTTTTTCTTTGCTAGGTGTGAATAAATTAATTTAAATATTGATATGATCTTTTCATATTTAAAATCAAATTTTAAAGTTCTTAAAAAGTATATAGTATGTTTTCTTCTTCTTATTTTCTTAATTTGTAATAGTATAAATAGTACGTTTTTATTTATTGATTAATTTAAATAATTAGTTACATTTATTTCAACAATTTTATTTAAGAATTAATTACATTGATTTCAATAGTTTTCTTTATAATTTATTTTAATAATTTTTTTAAATCATTTATTTTATTTAGGATTTTAATTGTTTGATATATGGTATTGTAAATTAACTTTAACAATGATATTATTCTTACTCCTAAGTTTTATGCTTCCTATCATAGGAAATAAAAGTTGCATGCAATACAGAAATTCCGATTTTGAATAAAAATAGTTAAAATTCTTGTGACATCAATACATTATGATCACTTAAAAGACCAACCAACTGAAAAAGCTATAAACATTAATACAGATTCAAAGTTTCATGAGAAATGGCTTGTAGAGAAAAGGAAAGAAATCAATTGATAAATGATATAAAAAGACCAACAAAGAAAGATTTACCTTAGTACAGACATTTAGAAGTAAGAAGCAAACTGTAAATGAAAATTGTCCATTAAGTAAATTCAAGAGCGGGTTGATGTTGTTCGATCCAATGTTAAATAGAAATCTAACTCTCAACATTTATAAATAATGTGCAATGGTTCAACTTCATGAAATTGAAACGCATTGCATGTTCTGTCGTTATAATTTCTTGCATGGCCATGCTCACTACTAAAAATTATATAGTTGAGATTAACAAATTAAAATCAACTATATCCACGTGTTTCCCAAAAATGTGAATGCCAGATAATGGTATGAGAGAATATAATAAGGGGCTGCAACATTATTGTTCCCACCAACCACATTGACACACCTTTTTTTTATTGGGAGATGTTGTTTCATTGTTGTTTTTTAAACATTTTTTTCTCGAGCTAGCATGTCATATGATTTTTGATAGGGGGATGGCATTTCATAGTTTTATTATTATTGGGAAATGGTGTTTCATTTATTTTGATTGGATATAGTTTTTTAATTATGTCGAGAGGCGTTCTATACAATCACAACACAAATACCCAGCATGAGAATATGCCAAAAAAGATTCTTTGTCAATAAAAAAGAATTGGGAGTGGTTACAAACTTCCAAATTAAATATTAAAAAAGAATTCCTGAAATAATAGCTGGCTGAAATAATAGGAAGCCAAATGGAGGCCGAAATAATAGGCTCGAAATAATAGGGCCCGAAAAAGTAGGGCCCGAAAAAGTAGGACCCAAAAAAATAGGGCCCGAAAAAATAGAGCTTGAAAAAATAGGGGTGAAATAATTTCAATATGATTTTTTTTTTGTTAAATATAATTTTGCATGCACATTCATACTTATTTTTTGTGGAGAGTGGGGGAATTTGAAACAAATTTGTGGAATGTGAAGAGACGTCTGTTGGTGGATATGAGGAGCCTCTTAGAAGTTATAAAACCAAGGCTCCTCATTTCATTTTCATTTTATGTTTTTGCAGGAAGGAAGAGGTGGAGGTTATTGGAGGATTAAATTGGAGTTTTTGAATAGGAGTAGATTGAAGTTTTAGAGTAACATTTTTGCAGGTGAGATTTCTATTTTTTATTTACATTTTCATTTAGATTTAGATGTACATGTAAATTGAAATTCAAAATTAGTTATAATATTCTACTTTGATTTAGATTTCAATTTTAATTAATTTCATTTAGATTTAGAATTATGTTCATAACTATTTAGGCTTGCATTTAATATTTTAGTCTTGCATGTTTGATTTAGATTTAGATTTGTATTCAAAATCTATTTGATTTATATATTTTATAATACTTTTCATTTACATATTTTAAAAGTGCATGTTTCAAATTAGTTTTATATTTGCATATTTGATATTAGTTTTAGATTTTCATATTTCAAAATAGTTTTGGTTTGCATGTTTTAGATTTGAATGTTTCACAATAGTTTTACATTTGCATGTTTCTAAGTATTTATATTTTCATGTTTCAAAGCATAATTTTATCATTAATCTGGATGAGAATGCCACCATATCAATACAATTTATATTTTATTAAAGTTAATGATTTATTTAAAGTAGATAAATCATATATTTAGTATATATTTTATCATTATTCAATTATAAAATAAAATAAAATAAAATTCTTGAAATAATAGCTAGCCAAAATAATATTAAGCCAAATGGATGCCGAAGTAATAGAACCTAAAAAAATAAGGCCAAAAAAATAGAACCCAAGAAAATAGGGTTGAAATAACTTAATTAAAATTTTAAATATAAAACATTTTCTTTTTGTTAAATATATTTTTGCATACACATTCATGCTTTTTTTTGTGAGGAGTGGGGGAATTTGAAACAAATTCATCGAATGTCAAAAGACATCTATTGGGGGATATGAGGGTTCTCTCATAAATTATAAAACAAATGCCCCTCATTTCATTTTCATTTTGTGTTTTTGCAAGGAGGAAGAGATGGAGATTATTGGAGCAATTAGAGTTTTTGAATAGGAGTAGATTAAAGTTTCATATAGTTTAGCCTTGTATGTTTGATTTAGATTTAGGATTCAAAAACTTTTTTATTTAGATATTTGATAATACATTTCTTTTGCAGATTTTTAATGTGCATGTTTCAATTTAGTTTTACATTTCCATGTTTTACATTAGTTTTAGATTTGCATATTTCAAAATACTTTTGGTTTCCATGTTTTAGATTTGTATGTTTCATAATAGTTTTATATTTGCATGTTTCAAAATATTTATATTTTTAATGTTTCATAATTAAATTTAATCGTTGATGTGGACAAGAAGGTCACCTTATCAATAAAATTTGCATTTTATTAAAGTTAGTGATTAATTTAAAATAAATGAATCATATATTTAGTTTATATTGTCATTATTTAATTAGATTATATATGTGTTTTATTTAAATAAATTTCATACTATATATAGATTTTTATTAATATTTATGTTTGTAATATTTGAAAAGTGGAAGACAATGCCACCATATTTCAATCATTACAATCTAACTATTTCATTTGAAATAGTTTTGATTTTTATTTATGTTATTTTGAACATTATTCATTTGAAAGAATTTATATTAACTATTAATACTTTTTCATTATGATTATTTCCATATGTTGATTTTTGTTTATAAGTTTGCAGGTTACTATTTGAGTTATGGATACCTCGAATAGAGAATCAAACATTATTGGATACTAGAGCCTAATTACTTCAATGATCTCAAATGATTTCTTTGAGATTGAGTTTGATAAATGCCTACAAATAATTAAAGAGGCGCACACAACTATAATTAAAGTTGTAGAGAAGCAATATTTCCAATTGACTATGTTGAGGAAATGGAAGAAATGCATATGGAAGATGCATAAAAATTTATGTGTGACACATCTATAAAAGTGGATGGGTTTCCCTCAATGATAAAAGAAGTATTTCACAATCATTGTTCAAATAAAGGTCACAAAAGAATCGTAATCATTGAAGAATGTGATATGTATTTACACCATCACATATATATTTTTTGTATATAGTTCATTCTTGTCTCTGGTTTCAAATATTTACTTCTAATTAGTTGTATTGGCAATTTTATTTCCCCATTGTTCAATGTAACTTTCATGGAGAAGAGAACAAGACAAAATAAATTTATTGTTGTACGAAAAAATTCTTCAATGGATGTGGCTACTAAATATATTAATTAAGAAAGAAAATCATAAGTCTAAATAGATTCCTTAATGATAGGGAGATCTATTGATTACAATTCTTAATCATTGCAATAAAAATTGCATTAGCATTATTAAAAATTCAACAATATATAATGTTCGAGCACATCATCATGGAGAAATAATTTTCATAAAATTGACTCTTATATATTCTTTCACACTTTTAACATCATCTGAATTGTTGTGTTGGGACTTATAACTTCCCTTTCATAAATTAATTTTTCCACTATTCGAATCATTTGTATAACATATATCCCAAATTTGATGATAGTTGTACTCCAAATACTCCAACACTACACCTAAATCTCATACTTCCCTTAACCTTGTCCCTTATTTTAGTGTAACATTTAACCACTTATTAACCCTAACCATAACACTGAGTGTCATATAAATGAAATTGTAAACCTTGGATCCTAACTTTAACTCTTACTCTATATATGATTGTACTAATCATTTAGTAAATAATATACCTTAGCCTAACCCTATATGTACAAGTATCTAGAAATAATATTATATTTTTTTATAAGTGATAATATGTATATACAAAGAGAGAGAGAGAGAGAGAGAGAGAGATTAGGGGTGTATCTAGAGAGCATAAAGGGAGAGAGAGATTAGGAGGAGTATCTAGAAAGTAGGGTGGGAGAGATAAGTGGGTATATATAGAGATTAGAGAGACATATTAGAGGGGCATTACTAGAGACTACAGAGAGAGAGAGGGTATATTTAGATAGTGGGGCGAGATATTAATGGGTGTAGTTAGAGAGAGAGAGGGAGAGAGAGAGGGGAGAGAGAGAGGGGGGAGGGATTGCATTATTAAAAAGGTTAATAACTTGTATCACAATAGCACTAATCATGGGCACTATAATAGAACTAACCCACATTAAAATTTAACCTGTCAGTTATCTTAACACTAAGGTAAAGTGTAATAATAGCACTAACATCAGCTATAATATGATTAGTAACCCAAAAATTATCTTAACCACAATAATAACACAAACCCTAACTCTAACTCTAACTCTAACTAGATAATTCTAATTTTAACCCTAACCCTAACCCTAACCCTAACCCTAACCCTAACCCTAACTCTAACTCTAACTCTATCTCTAACTTTAATTCTACCCCTAACCCTAACCTTAACCCTTTATAATCCTAAATCTAATGCTAATTCTAACCCTAACCCTAATTCTAGCCCTAACCCTAAGCCTTACGATAACTCTAATCCTAACTCTAATTCTAACTCTAATGCTAATTCTAACCCTAAATCTAACCCTAATTTTAACCCATATTCTAACTCTAACCCTAACTCTAACTCCAACTCTATCTCTAAACCTAACCCTACCCCTACCCCTAATTCTAACCCTAACTCTAACTCTAACTCTAACCCTCACTATAATTATAACTCTAACTCTAATTCTAACCCTAACACTAACCCTAACTCTAACCCTAATCCTACCCATAATCCTAATCCTTACACTATATATAATGCTAATCCTAACCCTAACACTATATGTAACTCTAACTCTAATCCTAACCCTAATTCTAATCATAAACCCAATCCTAATTCTAACCCTAACTCTAACTCTAAACCTAAATCTAACCCTAAGTCTAACCCTAACTCCAGCCCAAACCCTAAATCTAACCCTAACCCCAACTCTATCTCCAACTTTAACTCTAACTTGATCCCTAACTCTAACTCTAATTCTAACCCTAACCCTAACCCTAACCCTAGCCTCAATTCTAGCCCCAATTTTAACCCTAACACTAACACTAACACTAACACTAACACTAACACTAAAACTAACACTAATTATAACCCTAACCCTAATGCTAACCCTAACTCTAACCATAACCCTTATGCTAACCATAATCCTAGCCCTAATTATAACCCTACCTCTAACTCCAACTCTTGTTCTAATTCTAATTCTAACTCTAACTCTAGCTCAAATCCTACCTCTAAATCTAACCCTAACCCTAACCCTAATTCTAAACCTAACTTTATTTGTAACCCTAATTCTAGCCCTAACCCTAATTGTTACCCTTACCCTAACTCTAACTCTAACTCAATCTATAACCCTAATTATATTTGTAACCCTAATTCTAACCCTAACCCTAATTCTAACTCTAACTCTAATTGTAACTCTAATTCTACCCCTAATCCTAACTCGAACCTATATAACCCTAACTCTAACCCTAATTCTAACTCTAACCCTAACTCCAACTCTAACTTTATCCCTAATTCTAACCCTAACTCTAACTCTGACTCTTTTTGTAACCCTAACCCCAATATTAACCCTAACCCTAACTTTGACTATAAACCTACCCCTAATCCTAACCCTAACACTATATATAACTCTAACTCTAACACTAACCCTAATTCTAATCCTAATCCTATCCCTAACTCTTACCCTAACCCTAAATCTAATTAGGTAACTTTAACCCTAACCCTAATCTAACTCGATCACAACTCTATCTCTAACTTTAACTCTAACTCTAACTTGAACCCTAACTCTAACTCTAATTCTAACTCTAACTCTAACTCTTATACTAACACTAACACTAACACTACCTCTAATTTTAACTCTTACTCTAATTGTAACCCTAACCCTAATGTTAATCCTAACCATAACCCTAACACTAACCCTAACCCTAACCCTAATGCTAACCCTAACCCTAACCCTAACCCTAACCCTAACCCTAACATTAACCATAACCCTAACTCTAACACTAATTCTAATCCTAGCCTTTATTCTAACCCTAAATATAACCCTAACTCTAACTCTAACTCTAACTCTAACTCTAACTCCAACCCTTATTCTAACTCTAATTCTAACTCTATCTCTAACCCTAACCCTAACTCTTATTCTAACCCTAACACTAACCCTAACTATATTTGTAACCCTAATTCTAACCCTCACTCTAATTCTTACCCTTGCCCTAACCCTAACTAGATATCTCTAATCCTAACTATATTTCTAACCCTAATTCTAACTCTAACCCTAATCCCAACTCTAACTCTAATTTTAAACCTAACCCTAACCCTAACTCTAACTCTAACCCTAACTATAACTCTAACCATGACCCTAACTCTAGCTCTAATTGTAAACCTAACCCTAACAAGAACCCTAACTCTAATTCAAAACCTATCCCTTACCCTACTTTTCATCCTAATGCTAACCCTAACTCTAACTCTAGCCCTAACCCTAACCTTAACACTAACCCTAACCTTAATTCCAACCTTAACCCTAACCTTAACTCTAACTCTAACCCTAACCCTAACCTTAACACTAACCTTAACCATAAACATTAATCTGTCCCTAACTCTAACCCTAAATCTAACTCTACCATAATTGGACTCTAACCATAACCCTAACCCTAACTTTAATCTTGGCTCAAAACTTTTCCCTAACCATAACTCTAGAACCTTAACCCTTACTCAAGCCCTAACCCTAACCCTAATCTTATCCTTGGCCCTACTATAACCCTAACTCTAACCATAACCATACGTCTAACCCTAACCTTAACCATGAGCATAACTCTAACCCTAAACTTAACCATAAACATAACTCTAACCCTAAATCTAACTCTACCATAACTAGACTCTAACCCTAATCCTAACCCTAACTTTAATCCTAACTAAAACCCTAACCCTAATACTAAATCTAACCTTAACCCTGACTCAAACCCTTACCCTATCCCTACAATAATCATAACTCGAGCCCTATAATAACCCTAACCCTAACCCTAACCCTAACCATAACTCTAACCCTAACCTTTACTACATGAGCATAACTCTAACCCTTAACTCTAACCCTAAATCTAACTCTACCATAATTGGACTCTAACCCTAACCCTAACCCTTACTTTAATCCTATTTTAAACACTAACCTTGACTCTAACCTAAACCCTGACTCAAACCCTAACCCTAGCCTTACTATAACACTAACCCTAACCATTACCATAACTCTAACCCTAATCTTAACTATGACCATAACTCTAACCCTAACCTTAACCATAAACATAACTCTAATCCGAACCTTAACCATAATCATAACTCTAACCCTAACCTTAACCATAAACATAACTCTAACCCAAACCTTAACCATAACTCTAACAATAACCCTAAACGTAACTCTAACCCTAACCTTAACCATAACTCAAACCCTAACCCTAACTCCAGCCCTAACCCTAATGCTAACCCTAACCCTTATTCTATCCCTAAGGTTAACATTAATTGTAATGGTAACTTTGTCCCTAACCATATATCTATGTTTGACTATAACATTTTACATTACAATATGCCAAAAAGAAAATTACTTTTTTTTAACCATAATCCTACCCCTAACTCTAACCCTAAATATAACCCTAACTGCAAATCTAACTCTACCATAATTAGACTCTAATCCTAACCCTAACCCTAACTCTAAACTTCACTAAAACCGTAACCTAACCCTAACTCTAACCTTAACCCTAACTCAAAACTCTAACTCTAACCTTAACCCTTACTTTAATCTAGACGAAAACCATAGCCCTAACCCTAACCCTAACCTTAACCCTGATGTAACTCTATATACAACCCTGACTCTAAATATAAACCTAACCTTAACCATCACCCTAAAACTAACCCTTTCTCTATCCCTTTCTCTAACTCTAACCATAAATCTAATTTTAACCCTAACCCTAATCCTAATTTTAACCCTAATTATAACCCTAATGTCAACTCTAACTCTAGCCCTTATTTGAGCTCCAGTTCCAACTCTACCTCTAACTCAAACCTTAGCTCTAATTCTAATCCTAACCCTAACTATATTTTTAACCTAAACCCTTATTCTTACCCTCGCCCTTACCTTAACCCTAAGCCTAACTCTAATTCTAACCCTAACTATATTTGTAACCCAAATTCTAACCCTAATCCTAACATTAACTCTAACTCTAATTCTAAACCTAACCCTAACTATAACCCTAACAAGATTCGTAATCCTAAAAATAACCCTAGCCCTAACCCTAATGCTAATCCTGACTCTAATTGTAACTCTATTCCTGACTGTAACTCTAACCCTATCCATAACTCAAACCCTAACAATAGCCCTAACCCTAACACTAACCCTAACCCTAACTATAACTCTACTCTTCAATATAACATTTTACATAACAATATGCTTAAAATAAAACTGAATTAAAGTGATACAAATAAACACCATATATAGAATTAAAAAAAAAATATTCAAGAATAATTTTATATTAAGTTTACACTATTACATTTTTATAGTAAGTTTATACAATTATATTTAAAAAGAAATAAATAATTCAGCACTAACCTTAAAAAAATAGGAAAAAAATTAAAAATACTTTTCCTGTTGCACCGCGATTGCCACTAGCTTATATATACCTCTATATATTACGCCAAGAGTAATCGTTCTCGAGGCGCCTATTTTCATTTTCATAATCCCAACTGTGATTAAAATAACCTTGAGATTAAATGAAAATAAGTGCCTCGAAAACGATTACTCTCGACATAATATATATAAAGGTATATATAAGCTAGTTTATTGAATAAAGTGAAAAGAATAATATTACTATGACCGTAACTAATATATTAGTTGATTAGTTCCTGCCTACAGCAGGTAACTTATGCTTTCGCTTAGTCCATTGTATTAATAGCTGCACCAATCAGATTTTAGATTTCATTCATATAGTAATGTTTGCAAAAGTTTTGTAATTTGCATACTTTTTTTGAAATTGAAAAATACAAATTTTTAAAAACCTTATTGGCTCATGAGGAAAAAGGTAATGAAAAAATTTAATTTTCTTCAACAAAAATACAACTATTTTTTCCGACACCTCTATTAATGCAAGCATTAATTGCAACTTTATCTTTTCTTTTCTTGTGACAAGTGGATAAATTTTATTAAAAAATAATCATTTTCCTATAACACCTCATGAATCCATTAATTTCAATTTTACCTTTTCCACATTTGTGACTAGTGGACAAACTTTTTTTAAAAAAGACAATCACTTTTAATTGATGTTTATTTTTGTAATTTGTAAAATGCTATTAAATATAGATATTTTAATCAAATATAGGTATTTTAATCAAATATAGATATTTTAACTCTTTTAAATTGTCAATTTTCAAAAATTATTTTTTATATAGCTTAATTTCATATTTATTTTAATTTTAATTTATATATAAGTTTAAATTAGAATTTAGTTTCTTTTATTTTGACATATCTAAACCAATGGTTTTAATAGATTTATTGTTTATTTTTTATTATATTGATATTTTTAATTTATACTTTAAAACACATAATACTAATTTTGTATCAATTTTAATAAAGTTCAAATTGTTTAGCTTTGTATATTATCAACTTTATTTATGATAAGTGTGTTTGGTTTTTTTAAAGCATAAATGTTATTTTTAAATTAATTTATGTTTATTTATTTTTATGCATTAGATTTAATCTTAAGAATATTGTCCACCTTCTTCAATTAGATGAATTTATCGCTTAAACAAGGTTTATCAAACAATTTCATCATTAAAATTAATCAATTTAACTCTTTTTACTACTCTGCTCAAAGCTAAGAATATTTATAAAATCATTGATTGTAATATTGATATTATCGATCATATTAATGTTGTTTGGTACTCTTCTTATGATGCTGATGCTTTGAAAAAGTATTTTGATATCTTATGGAAGAATCCTGTGGAACCCAAGATTAGATGTTTCAAATGGTTAGTTTTGTTGGACAAGCTACCTATAAAGAGAGATTTTGTTAATTCTGATATTTGTAATTTGTGTAGAGTTCCTGAAACTAGTAGACATATCCTTCTTGATTGTATTTTTGCTAAAGAAATATGGAAAATGTTTGGCATTGTTTATCTTATTAATGTTAATATTTTTGATATTATTTCTGGTCATATTAATGGTCTTCCTAAAGATACCAATTTATTTTGGAATATATTGTCGTCTACCATTCTCTGGCAGATCTGGAAGTGCAGGAACGAGGAAAAGTATCAAGGTAAGCATAGGGATCTTACTGAGTTTTTTCGAAAACTCACTTACTTTAAAATCTTCTTGCAGGTGCAAACTACTATGATGATTGAAGGGGACAAAATGAGGAGGTTCCTTCGTGATGGGCATGCTACTCTTTACTACCTTGAGCTTAAGCGTGGGTACCAGTGGTGTAGTACTTTGGATGATCTGCATGTTTTTGAGCAAGCTTGCAATAAATTGAACAAAGATATTAGAGAAAAAGGGAATGCTAGAAAAGAAGAGTTATTTATGTTGGTGCAGATTCAAGGGCATAAAAGTATAGTTTGGATGGAAGATCCCTTAGGCTGGACTCCCTGGGTTGACAATCACTATGATCCTCTCAGCTAGATAGTTTTGCTTTTCCTCCTTTTGTTGCTTTGTATCTACAGCTGATGCTTTCTCTTCTGGGTAAGGCTTGGTCTCCTTGTGTATATTCATATTGATACTTTGGTGTTTTTTTTGGTTCTGAAACTCTTATTTCTAATATAAAAAATTTAACTATTTTTAAAAAAAATTATATAATTTTATCTATATCTTATATATAATTAGTTCATAAATATCTTTGATTTCATAAATGTTCTTTACAATGTCATCTAATTTTAATTTACCATTATACTATAATATTTATTTATATATTCTTTTACTATTTTAATTAATATATATCATTGCAGTTATATAATTTAATAATATATTGACTATACTCTGTAATTTAATTTAGCTTACCACTATAATATTCTATTTGTCATTACTATTTATTTGTTATTTTATTAAATTAAATACATTATATTTTAACCAAAACCTACTTCAATCAATCATAAAATCATGGAAGTGTGACGCTTGTGCCCCTTGTTTAATTTAAATCTATGTAACTGCATTCTATTCCTTTTTCTTAACACGACATATTCTTCAGCATATTCGTGTGCTGGGATTTCTTTTTTCTGCCATCGTAGGTGCCTCTTGGCATAATAAAATATTGTTTGCGAACACGACGGCTGCTTTAAATTGAGCAAAAATCACGTGAGTAGCTACATAGGGACATGGTGTTAGCCTTCGAATTCTGTGAGGAATTCTTTCTCGCCCTTGTTTTTGTGAGGAGATCTTTTGGCCGTTGCTTTTTGATAAGCGGACGATTCCAGGCGGACGTCATGCTCGTAGAAAATTTTGACGGAAAAAAAATAGAACATATTGTAAACCCTACATGGAACTCCTGTTCAAAGTGTTTAATTTTATATGTGAGTGTACATAACTTAGTCAAGCGTGCTTCCTAAAGGGATGGTGGACCGGTTTAGAAAAAAAAACATATATCAACGATTAAGGTCAATTGTGGGTAAGATGTCCTTCCTATATTCATATTCTTGAGCAGAGTTTCACAACGAAGAAAGGAAACATGGAGACAATGAAGATTTCAACAAATGCAGAGATTTTGAGAGAAGCTGTGAACAGTATCGCTGTGGTAGACGCCCATGCTCATAATCTTGTGCCTCTTGATTCTGAATTTCCTTTTATAAAATGCTTTACAGAAGCTCAAGGCGAGGCTACAAAGGATGTGCCACATTCTTTATCTTTCAAGGTATCATTTCATGCATAGTTACATTATTTTTACCATTACTCGCTAGCTGTTCTTCATAATAAGCACGAATTCAATGAATTAGCAGGGTGATCGAAAGATGAAAACTGATTCCTAAGCTTACAGCGGGAAACCCCTAAAATTATGAAATTATTAGCACTCTTTCTCATCATTGTATGCTAAGAATACCCGCAAATGCTTAATTATGCTGCCAGGCTATATCAAGATGATACATATGCTCTTATGATGGATGACAGTTTGGCCACAAAGTTGTCCTCGCCCTCAGCCCGAATCCTTAGTTACATTTTAATTTTCATTGAAAGGAATCAAGATAAATACCATTTCTAGAAAACATATATCATTGATCCAGGGCTGAAGAGTGAAGATCACATGTCCTTCTTGGAGACATAGGTTCAAATCTTGAGGGGTTTAGGAAATGCATGCCACATAGTTTAAGCGCAGTCAGCGAGTCTCATTTGCACAGATGCACCCTGTATATTAATACATGCTTCTCTTGCTTAAATGGTTCTTCGAGGGAGGGTCTGGGAGGATCGACATGGCCAGGGTTGCTTTCGATCGATGCACAACGGACATAAAAATTTCAAACAGTAGATGCTATGTGAACGGGTGGGGGACTTCCCGGCTTATACACGCTGTTGGCACGGAACCTAAGATTCAAGGCAACTTTGCGCGAGCATATTCTTCGTATCACTTTTAAGGGATGTAATAAAAGAGGAAACTACTTTTTCAGGAGTTCTTTTCCCTGGAGGGTCTTCAACATCTTCTCCTTCCCCACTTGAAGCCTTTTGTTGAGTAGAAGAATGTAATTAGGTACCCTGTTCGGTTACCACTTTTTTTCACCTTTTTTTCAACAATTCCACCTCAAGATATTTTGTCAAACGGTTTGCTTTCTATGAATGTGACGGTGTTTTCAGTCTTGCAGACGTTTGAATGTAAACAGATATGTGGCGTACACGCAGATAAGAGAAAGGATAATAGATATACAATTGCATCCTCTTATCACTATTCAGTGTTAGGTGTGATGTCTAACAGTTGTCACGTTATGTCAATTAAATGAAACTGCTGTAGTTCCACTGTGGTTTGCTTGTCATAAATTGATACTTTCATTAACCAGAAATCTTAATGAAGAGATATTCAATCGTTGCGGACATTACCATTTCTTCAAGAGCTAGACAGAGAGAATCCAACAATCTGACCTTTAAGAGCAGCAAACATTCAATTCTGGATACTTTGATGAAGACATTAATGTATTCATCGAAGGGCTCTTGATCTTTTAGCATTCAGAAACAACAGACATGTTGGTCCCATATGTATGAAACAAATGGTACCAACAGCGAAGTCCAAACAATCAACTCAATACACAATCCTCAAAATTTGAACAGCAGTGACACAAGATAATTGCACTTTGCACGAATTCTTGCTTTAGTTCAGACCTGAACTGAGTACCTTACTGATATCTGTCTCTGTATTTAACTCAGATTTCAGAAATATATATGAGCAGCCAAGACTATCAATTGCCCTCAATACAAGTCTTCACTTCCAGGAAAAGCACTGGTATCTGCTACAGAAATGTAAATTGTAACAAACGCCTGATATAAGCTATACTCCAGCTATTTGTCTTTATCAATTCCATTGGGTTCCAAACATCCAACGCACAGCCCAGCACACTTGTTTTATTCTCAATTTCTCAAATTTTTGGGTCAATATGGCTTAAAGAGGGCCTTTTGCTAGAATATAAACCTCAAGCCATGATAGTGTCCTTGCTTTGTCACAAGCTCACGCCAATCACAATGAACCATTACTGCTGCCAATACTCCATACTCATATGGAAGAAATAATATATAAAGATTCCAATAGGCGTTCACAATAAACTGTTCATACCCACAATTTCAATATTTAGAGAAACCCAATTCTATTTATAAGATATTTTCCTTTCGTTTGTCTTTTTATTTCCCTTCTTTTAAGCTGATTTGAACTTCGGGAAATAATTAAAGTGAATCAATTGTTCACTTAACTCACCATTAAGTCTCTTTAATACTTTATAAAATTAATTAAATAATATTGCCTTTAAGATTTACTTTCGAGGGATGATATAAAATTTTAATTTTAATTTTTTTGATTGGTAAGAGGCCAAAGCCAAGGTTAATTATTATTTCAATTATTAGTTAAGCTTGAGTAGGTTTGAACCCAAGATCTCCCAATTAAGAAGCCCACAATTTACCGTTGTGTTATAGGCTCTTGCCTATATAAAATTTTAAAATTAATCACTTATATTAAACTTATTAAATACTATATTCCAAGGTTGCATTAGAACGGGACATTACTATTGGAGATATGGCTTTGGGAGATATATTTCTCTCCTTAATTTGAAATATATAAATAATCTATGCTTTATTAAAAGTCAATGAAGGGTCCTCACCTTGAAGGGAGAAGACATTGAAGAATCAAGACATTGAATTGTCAAGACAATGAAGTGTCAAGACAATGAAGGGTCAAGACAGCAAAGGGTCTTCACTTTGTAATGGCAACACAATGAAGGGTCAAGGCAATTCTATATATTCTTCCAGGAAGAATTCGTATATACGTATATAGATTTGATATTCTTTGTAGAGTGATCATTGCTGGCAGATCCTGTTGGTGACAATCACTGCTTCAGTTTGAGCCCAGTGTTTGGGGAATTGTATTCCTGACTTCTGCTCTTTCATAATATATAAGTGATATATTTGCTGCTGGGTTTTTACCTTCAAGTTGGAGGGTTTTCCCAAGATAATTCTTTGTGTCTTATTGTGCATAATTTTGTTTTGCATGTTCATCTTATTTCTAATATAAAAAACTAAGTTGCCGATTCGGGTTCGGGGATGGGTTCGGGTTCGGGGTTCGGTTCGTGGGTTCGGGCAATTTTTTTTTCCTAATTTGGGTTCGTGGGTGGGTTCGTGAGTGTGTGTATATATATATATATATATATATATATATATATATATATATATATATATATATATATATATATATATATGCAAAAAAAATTATAAACTCATATAGTTGTAAAAGTAAAACTAAGTTATTCCATGGTATGAATATATCAATGTTACTTGATTATTGATCAATGCCAAACGTCAAAGATAAACATTAAATACTCACTCATTAATCTATGCTAATGTTGTAAATAAAATCATACATTGAATTACTAAAATGCAAAATGGAATTTCAAAACATAGACTACTTCATCAGATTGATAGATAATAAATTATGACTTAATAAAGTTTGAAACTGTGAAACATAGTGATAAATCATAAATGACTCAATGAGTCAATGACAAATGTTTAAACATAGTTTATCAAAGATGCAAATGCCCTTCAAGGGTCAAATGGGTCATCAAAATATGAGGGATCAATGGCTTCATCCTCATCTATATCATTGACATTTTCCACATCATTGGAACCCAAACCGGTTCCACTAGCCCCAGATGCAGCCACATCCTTCTCCTCGTCCTCCTCAACATCTAGCAAGGCAATTCTAGATATATCTTGGACAGTCATATCCAAGTTAGAAGTCTCAGGTAGTACATCCCACAACTTCTCTGGTCCCTTCTTATATCCTGGATCCTTGCGTGATAAGAGGCGCCAGTTGTTGTGAATAAATACTAAGTCCTCTGCTTTCTTTGAACCCAACCGGTTACGCTTCACTGAGTGAATAAAAGAGTATGTACTCCAATTCCGCTCAGCAGCAGAAGAGCTTGCAACCTAGAGAGACAACCAACAAATTTTAAAAAATTAGCTAAGTAATTTTACAATACAATAGGAATTTAAAAGTGCTAATTCGACAAGCTAAGTGGCCATAAGAAAAGGAAAAAAAACTTAAATACATACTTGTGACAAGATCTTAATGGCAAGAGGTTGGAGGTACATGTAACTTTCCCCATGTAAGTACCACCATCCAATGGCATCCAATTTACTTTGGTCATTGATTGCATCAGGCTCTGCATTTTTGCTTGAGACAAAATCAACAAACTCTCTCTTAACATTTGATGCCACATCAGGATCACTAAAGAGCCTGTTAAGTGCCCTCTTATACCCAGCAGCAACTTCAGGATCTCTATATGGTGCCACTCTACCAGGAATAGCAAGTATCTCATTGCTATAATATCTAGGAGAAAGTGCATATGCCAAGAGGTGTAAAGGTGTAGTCATCTTGTTCCAACGATGTAGAACAATTTTCTCCACCTTAGTGTACAAGGTATCAGGATCCTGTTCTCTCCTTTGAATGACCTGGGATGTCAAATGATGTACATGTAAGTTATCTTGATGTAGTGTTAATAACTTAATTAAAATAAAAAATCAAAATCTCTCAATAAACAAGGATAAAGTATTGTATAAAAATTTAAACTTACTGATTTCATTCTTTCTAGCATAGAGTCCATGGCATCATATATGTTTCCCAAACAAGGCTCATTTGTGTCGGCATACCGAAGCATAGACATGATGGGCTCGGTGAGTTCTAATGCATATTCCACCCTATTCCAAAAATTATCACTCAAGATCAAATCCTTTACAGTTTTGGCCTTTTCTATATCAGCTTGCTTCCATCCACCCCATTTGTTGCTAATAACCATTTGACCCAATGCCTCTTTCACCCTCACAAGTCGTCTAAGGATGATTGTGTGTGAAGCAAACCTTGTTTCAGCAACCTATTACCATGTTAATTCAAATTGTAAGTTAATATGATAAGTTGATAACACAAAAATTTAAGAATATGTATTAAATTTTGTAAAGTATGACACAAAAATTAATATGATAAATGAAGCTAAATAAAGTTTAAAATTTACCTTCAATAATTCCAAGCGGGAGAAAGTTCTGAAAATTGCTTGTGACATATGGTGGTTTGTCACAAACATTTGGATCTGCTCACCCTCCTCATACACATTTTTCATCCATTCAATTTGGCTGCCCATTGTTTTCATCACCAAGTTCAAGGTGTGGATAGTGCATGGTGTCCAAAAGATATGCTCATATCGTGCTTCTACCAAAGCACCTGCAGCCTTACAAACTTTAGCATTGTCCGTTATTACTTGGACAACATTGTCAACTCCCACGGACTCTATGGATTCAATGAGAAGTTGGGCAATAAAATTTGCATCCTTTACTTGCCCTTCACAATCAACCGCCTTCAAAAACATTGCCCCCTTGGGGCAAACAGCAATCACATTTATTAATGGACGGTTTTTACAATCTTTCCATCCATCAGAGACAATGCTCACCCCCGTTTGGATCCAAGAATCTCTTATTGGTTTGAGGAGGTTTTCTACATTCTTTCTCTCCTTATGCAATATGGTGGTTCTCAACTTTTCATATCCAGGGGATTGGTAACCATGAGGTGCATCATTTATTGCTTTCACCATCTCTCTCCAATAAGGGGATCTCACTAGATTGAATGAAACACCATTTGTAATGAGGCAACGCCCAACCTTTATGTCAGCAATTTCTCTCTTGTCATTTTCAAATGCCGTATCTAATGGGCCTCTATTGCGGGATGCGGGTGTTTCTATTTCATCTTCATCCATAGATGGGGTAGGTAGGAAGGGATGTGGTTTACTAATTGTTTGAGAGGGTGGTGTTGGTGGTATTTGCTTTGACTTATCTTTTTTTGCCTTTGACACTAACCTATCAGTCTCTTCTTGTTCTTTTAACATGCCTGCTATTTGAGGAGCCGACAACCCTTTTTTACCTCCTTCTGGGGGCCTCTCACACATGGAAATCCCTTGACCTGGTGGACCTATCAAATGATGTTTAACCCGGAAATAGGAGCTTCTATATTGGTTTTGGCAAAAATTGCATTTCCATATATACCCTCCCCCACCAGCACATTGCTCAATTCTTGTGGTATACTTCCACAAAGGAGAGCCTTTATCAATTTTAAATCTTTGAGATCCCACCCCACCCACTGAACCCTAACTACTCATTCTTGGATTCTTGCAATCTATAAAAAAATATTTAAAAAAATATTTCAAAACTTATACAAAACTTGATAAAAATTTAGAACAATAAATATAAAAAATTTAAAAAACTAAAAACAAACTATGAAAGAAGCAAAAGGAAGGATCAAATGCATACCTGGAACACTCAACACTAATTATTTGAAGGATTTGAGACTCCACAAACAATCTCTACAACCTTCTCTTCAAACTTGCAAAATGGCCACACCAAAATGAGAGAGCAAAATGACAAAGCAAATGAGAGATTAGATGAATGAAATGCATCTAATAGGCCTTACTTTAGGGTTTGGCAAAAAAAACAATAAAAAAAAATAATTTTATTGCTTTTTTGGGCCACTTTTTGGCCCCACCTGCCGCGGGTCTGCCCGGATTCACCCGGGTCCGCGATTGGTCCGGGCAGGGTCCGCATTTTGGCCTGCGAGCACGGACCCGAGAGGACCCGCAGGCCAAAATGCGGACCCTGCCCGGACCGGTTGCGGACCCGGGCTCGGATCTAGACTCGAATGAATCCGGACCCGGACCCGGACCCGAGCTCCAGGGTGCGAATCTGGTAACTTAGATAAAAAACCAACATGGTATCAGAGTAGATTTAAAGGGGACGTCGTTTATCTTCCTTGCTGGGCAGATGTTCTTGATGTTTGACAGACTTATTAATATCGTCGGGTTTTCAGGAATCTTATTGTGTATTCCCTTGCCTCTATGTCAAAGTTTGGTTCTATTCTAGTTGCGTCTAGAGAGTCCAAATGTATGTACCAGTAGAAGTATCTGGGGAGTCGGGTGCTACTTTCATTACTGTATCTTGGGATAGCTCCAAACACTGGAGGCAGAGCAATTTCTATGGCTCTCATGTCTACAGGCAATATCCTTACAATATGTGGATCAAGAATTCATGGTCGGCACTGATATTTGATGCAAGACCTATTTATGCATGATAATAGCTCTGCATATAGCTTCCGAGTCATTTTAGATAGGTTGCTTTTCATATGGGTGTTTTGTGAGGAATAGCACTACAATTCAAGGTTTCTCAGACATAAAATAGAGAAGAGCACGGGCATGCAAGAGGGAGAATGGAATTGTGGATCCAACATCAGGTATGAGGCATGATAGAGGAAGTAATAGCTAACGGTGTTTGGGAAAAGCTATCATTTTACTGTGGTTTATGAGCGGCAAACTATTCCAGCCACCTCATGTTTGAAGTAATCTCCAGTCAACTTTATGGGAATTTAATATAGGCATTAGATACTGAGATCCCTCTCATAGGAGGCTGGATGCATAGAGGGGAGGACATAAATCTTGAAGGTTTCTCTATTAGAGAGTGGTCGAGTGGTAGTAATGAAGAGAGTGAATTTATGGGATATGTATGCACTCTTGTTATTGGTGATGATGTCTAATTCTTAGCTGGTTGTCTTTATGAAACCTTTGTGTTTGAGAGGTCATTCAATACTTGAGGCAGGGGGTGGAGTGGGGATGCCCTTGCTATCCCCATTCCAAATTAGGGGGAAGATGTTGCTATGCAGATCCACATTCCATATTAGGGGATAGATGTTAGTATGCAGATCCGCCAATGTGAGTGGTAATGACTAGCTTGCTGAAGGTATTAACTACACTTGGGGTTTGACCTACACATGCAATGATGAGGTCACTCCATCTCTTCAAGGAGGTCATCTCAGAGAGAACGAGGCTAGATACTTCTTCCAACAGCTCATATCTAGAGGAGGATGATTTGAATAAGTGCCCACTATGAAAGTTACCATTGAGGGTGTCTAATGGATGACATCAACCTTTCACGATAATAATTGAGATAAGTGTTTTCTTAGCTTGGAATTTAGGTTTAGGTATTCAGAATAGATTTATTCTTTATTGTTGAATAGTTAAAGATCAATGCTCTTATTAGTTAATAATATATTCAGTATTATATGAACGTTTAATGTAGTCTTTCTTTTGTGATTTTGTCCAAGTGTGTAGATTTAGTTATAATATTGTTATTTAATCTAGCTTGTGTAGTCATAAATGTAGTTTTTTAATCTCTTGTGTAATGAAAACTATATATGTTTTTTAATTGTTAGGTTACATCCATTACAGTAGTTGTATCTTATTATTTTGTTGATATTGTAAAAGAAATTGGTGTTTTGTTTTATCATATATGATTTGGATAACTATTTGATTTCTAGGTTGGGCTTGTTGGAGTCTCTTATGATCACCATTGCATGCAGTTTGAACTGCATATTGCTATGAAGATTGTAGTTTCAATATCTTCCAAAGATGTCTGTTGCTAGTTGTGGTGCTGTTCAAGGTTGAAATGATTGTTTCAGCTCTAGAGATGAAAGCAAAGACTCATCAACAAAGACTTTGTATATTCATTTTGTATGCATTCTATGGAAGAATTTGCAGATAGTGGGTCTGTATCTATATTTGACTATAATTTCTGGGTTCTTTCTTTGCATTGGGCAAAGCATGTCTAGTGTATTGCCTGATTTGATTGTGCAAATTCTCTATAGTGTCTCTTCCTTTGTATCGGGTTAGAGATTTAGAGGGGAGCTTGATTGATAGATGGAGAATGCCATGTCCAATGCATAATATTAGCTAGCTCATGAAGTAGCGTGGCTTCGAAAGCTCCTTGTTTGGTCAAATAATGGAGCCAAACATAATTTATTGCTTAGTTGCTGATTCAGGATCCGAATCCCCATTTGGGCACACGAATTAGATCAATGGATTTGTGAAATTTTTTTCCGATTATGATTCATAAGGATATATATATATATATATATATATATATATATATATATATATATATATATATGCATTATATTAGAAAGAAAAGAGAAATATACAATGAGAGATCATGTGAGGTGAAATATATTTGGATGTTGATAAAAGGGCTCTTTTAGGGTTAGGAGGCCAAAAAAACTTTAAGAAGTCATATTAAATAAGTCGGACCCACTCAAAACCTTGGCCCGCTTGTGGATCCTTGAGGATTCGTGCAGATTCGGACCGGATTAGTGCCAATCCGGGTAGGATCCTTGTTTATGCCATGTTCCCTACTTAGTTGGACTATCAAGATCATGAGAGTTAGCCTATCATGGGATTTTTGTAGGCTAGCAGTGTTGGATAGAGACTCACCTATGATTTTTAGTGGCTGGACATGGCATTTTAAGCAGTTTTGGGCCAGTTTGGAACAATTCCTTGATTTTAAGAGGTTTCCCTAAAATTTAGGAGGATGTGGTAGCTTCCAGATATGTGGCTCCTCGGGACTAGTCCATGGTTTCAGTTTTAGGACGACTGAGTGAGTTCCTAGTTTTTAGGAGCATCCCTAGATTTTAGGGATGAGACTGCCAGTTGACCCATCTTGTTCGGTGTCAGTCACAGATAGGTGACATGGTCAGTTAATGATTATGTGGTTGATTTGGGCTTTTGGAGGAATAAAAGGAAATATTTTGATATTTCCTAAGTTGATTATTAAATAAATTAGAATAAGGCTATATTTTTAGTCATTTTGGAGTAATAAGGGAATAATTTAATAATCTGGGCTTGCATACCAATGTGTGATTGCTCGTTGGAAAGGTCTTGAATTACTATAAATTATTTTCTCTACCAGGAGAGGTTATTTGATGCATTGAGTTATGACAATTTAATAAAGTAACATTTTTCCTAAGCTTGGATGCCATTTATATTGGAAATGTTATTCTAATTAAACTGCAAAGTGGGAAATTCCCTTTTAGGGTTCGAATTGCTTTGGAGAGGGGATATAAGGAGAAGCAACCTATTTTCTAAGTATCTTTTGAACATTACACTTTTGAAACTTTCCATTGCTCTGTTGGAACGAATTGGAGGTCTAGGATGCAAACCCTGGGACTGGAATTGCTGGGATGTAACCCTCAGCAAGGATTGGTTGTTGCATTTGTTCGATTGGGCACTCAGATTATCAGAGGTAGAGATCGATTTCATCATTGCCTGCAGATTTAGTTTGGGAGACAGGGCTTTAGCTGGATGGCCAGCTCATTTCAGCTTGCGCATGCCTCTGTAGCAGCTCATGTGAGTGTTCTTGGAGGCATCATTCATCTTATAGCTGACGCCATTGTTGAGTATTGCTGAGAAGAGGTTATAGACAACAAATTGTATCATCTTATTTACGGCTGTTAATATTCCTCAAGTTGACATTAATTCAGATTGTTATTGGCATCAAACTAATGCAAGGATCCATTGTTGAATTAAAGAAAAATCAGATTGTTTGCCTGTACGGGTATGTACTATTTCAGAATTAAAGTACTAGTTAACTCTTAGCATTTTGCTTATTGTTCTAGCTGGAATTTGTTTACTTTTATCTATGCAATTATTTGTATTTCCAAAAGACCAAAAAAAGGGTGAATATTAGAGAAAAATAACAAAAAAATCAGAATTTGGCACTTATCCAGACAAGGGTTTAAACATTGGTTAAAGATAAGTTCTTCAAATAAGACAGTTATTTGCCTTGAGACCGGTTTGGGATGTTTTAGTTTTATATTGTGGATCCGTTCAGATTTGCAGGCCCATGGATCCGGATGGACCCATAGTGTAAAACAAGGATCCTTCCTAGATTGACACAAATCCAAGTATGAATCCTAATTTGGATCAGACCCTAACTTGAATCCGGCATTCTGGGCACGAATTTGGTAACTAAGATTTTTTGTGATAATCAAAGCCATGAGAATGCTGCCCATGTTGAGAAGGAGTCTGCGCTAAGAGGGATTCTCAACATTAGTTGCTCTTATTATGTGCTAAAATGCACATTTCTATATGCGAGAGAAAATAAGTTAAATTAAATTATCAATATGTCAATCATTACCTTCTATATATGATTAAATTATCAATATATTAATCATACATAGTAAACAAATCATGTAAATAATAAATACTAATAATTATAATTAATGTTATTTGTAAATTAATTAAATTGATAAGTAGGAGATATTTTTCCACAGCAAGTCAAATTATGATATTGCTATCAGGATTTAACTATGTAGTTTTTGAGTCAACCTCATTGACCCATGTTTCATGAGTAGTGACTCACACATGAATTCACCTCTCTTGAGAATAAATGAAACACTTAGCACTCATTGGATCTAGGTGATGCTCATAGAGGTGGAGTATTGGGACTTCGTGGGAGGTCACCCATCCCAATATTACTCTAGCTCGAGCACACTTAACTATGAAGTTTTCTCCATGGTTAAACCCACTCTGCTTGCAATCCCATTTGCAAAAGACTACAGAGTTTTATCAATTGATGAGCTTAAGGGGCTTTCTAATGAATGGTTCATAAGGCACAACACTTGGTGAAGGTTTTGCAAGTAGAGTGGTTTTAACCATGTAGAAAACTCTGTACTTAAGCACGCTTGGGGTGACCTCTCGGGAAGCCCCGATGCTTCACCTTTGTGAGCATCACCTAGATTGAATGAGTGCTAAGTGTTCCATTTATTCTCATGAGAGATGGATTTATGTGTGAATCAGTACTCATGAAACATGGGTTAGTGAGTTTGACTCCAAAACTACATAGTTAAATCTTGATAGCAATATCATAATTTGACTTGCTATGGAAAAATATCTCCTACCTATCAATTGATGAGCTTAAGGGGCTTTCTAATGAATGGTTCATAAGGCACAACACTTGGTGAAGGTTTTGCAAATAGGGTTGCAAGCAAAGTGGTTTTAACCATGGAAAAAACTCTGTAGTTCAGGTGTCTAAGATAAGTTAAATACTTCTCCACCTTTCAATTTGAATTTGAGAGACTTCTTTATATCAGAGCAAGATGCACTATCTTTGCCTACAATCTCTAATTGTGATTTCCTTCCAAGCGAACCAAAACTTCCACAATCCACCCGTCTTAGGATTCACCCTTTTAAGACCTTTCACCCTTTTAATACCTTGATTTTCAACCATCTATTGGTGTTTGCCAAGATGGACTGAAATCGATCAAAGATAGAAGTACCTTCCTTTGGCTGCCATTGAATGGGAAAAGGACATCATTTATCAAAACTAGCGTTATGATATTCTGAATCAAGAATATTATCATCTTCAATTTGAAGACAAGATGAAATTTCAAGCATATTAAGATAAATAATCTGTTGCAATGTCAACCTGCATTAGTCCATTTTTATAATATCCAACTCTATCCGCATATCAATCCAATGTCTTCTATACGATGGACAAGAGTGAATGCTCTCTTAATTTATCCCTCTGTAATCAAAATCACATCTGGCTTTGATCTTCTTCAATGTAATTAACTGAAGTTCTGCTTCCATGGCGTTTGCTTTGTATATTGAATTGATCGTGTAATGACCAATTGCCAAAGGTTTGGGAGAGGTGATACCAAAACTTGGCCTTTGCATAGTATTTTGATCAGACTGTACCTACATGAGCTGTCTAGCTAACTCCATTAGAATGATTCTATCGGTAGCATACCTCAATAAGGTATATGGTTCTGAATAAAGATACAACCATACTGATTAACCTTATCCCAGGCCTCATCCGACACCCTTTTGACAGACAACTGTTTATCAAACAAGCATTGGAAATGTCCAAAATATGCATCTTGAACTCTCCTATAGTGATATTTACTATTTGTCAAGGTAAGTTGATCATTATACTCCCAAATTGGAACTTGAAGACAATCTCCTTTGGTTGAAAGAACCAAAATCACTAGAATCCTTGAGATCGCATATTCTACTGAGAAGGGTAATCAAGTCTTTGTATTCTGGCTTAAAACTGGATCTGTGAATGGTCTTAGGCCATCTTGAGAAATTACTTATCTTGGAATCCAACCAATATAAATTAACATATTTCTGATAAGTTCCCTTGTTTTCATTCCATATTTCCAAAGATGCTTCCTTTGTTCAATCCACACATTTTGCACTCTGTGGTACTTTGAAAACTTGTTCAATAACCTTAGGATCAAGGTTAGTAATGACATTACCCTCTGCATCCTTGATCGTTTTAGATTTTGGATTAAAATGCTTTGCACATCCTAGAACAAATTCTGGTTCCAGGGCAGCCATAGGGAATGTAGACACCAAATGAATATTTTTCCTTTTGATGCGTTTCATCTCATGATTGACATGAGCTTCTATCCTTCACAAGAAATCTGCCATGTCCACATGCCTGATCTCTGTATTTGACACATTATTAAGAATAGACGTGACTTGAGATGGAGTTGTATGAGCCAACTCTTTATCATATTGATATTTCATTTTTCCTTTCAATTTTGTGGATGAGGGCATTTCTTGTGCTTGTGCTGCGAACACATCATCAGAGGATATTCCTTCCATAAAAACGTTGACTCTTGATCAGCAACAAAGGTTTAGAGTATGGATTAGATACTTCAAAGATCTAGTGTAATGATCTTGAGAGGAGATAGCATGCATATGCAAAGGCTGAAATGTGACTCGAGAAGATGGAAACATGAGGTAGAAGTGAGCTTTTATGGATATGCCTTCAGGCATGAAAGTTGAAAGCATGGGAATGCATGCAAATGATTTTTTAAAAACTTTTAAAGAATAACCTTTAGTCAAAAAAGGTTCGTCAAGATGTAATTACAGGGAAAGGGATTTACATTAATCATGACATGCGATTAGGTTCGAAGAATGAGATGCAATGTATGTGGGAATGAAAAACGAGATTATATGTAAGTGCATATGAAATATGGAAATTTCATGCAAATGCGGATGGAAAATGAGATGCATGTAATCGCATGTGGAGAACGAGATGCGGTGTGCTATGACATGTAATGATGAAGGTGGAATGAAACGATGTATTTGCACGGAGACGTGGAAGGTGGGGTGAAGTGAAACATGCTCAAGTTCTTGGGAAGAACTTGCAATTTCTTCCAAATGAAGAAAAACAAGAAAGCAAGCAAAAAAACAACGAAAACAAACACAAAAGAAACACGTACCTTTGGACTTAGTCTCAAACATGTCAACAAGCAAGTTACTATAAAATGCAAATTTGAATTTGGAGTTTGGGGAAAATCCAAAAGTATAAAATTGAGAATATCATCATTTTTAAAGAAAAAATGTAGTTTTCATGGCATCCATATCAACAAGTGTGCAACATCAAGTTAAAACATGCATCAAAATAGCAAGATCAGCTTGAATTAATGAGCAAATGGAAAATGTACAATTGAAGATTAATGAGCCAAAAATGGAGGAGAAAGAAGCTCCAACTTTGAAAAGTTCTCAAAACAAACTTTGACCTCTTCAACCTTGCAATGATGAATTTGAAATGAGCAATGAAGAGCCGTTTTTGATGGATATGCCCAAAAACGTGGTCTTTAATCACCAATGCATGTATCAGTTTGGTAAAATGTTCAAGGAAAACCCATTTTTGACAAAAACGTGGTCTCTTGGAGATTAAACATGAATCATTTTCACCCTTTGAATGCAAAACCGTGCTTCTTAGTAGCAAGGATATGAATCAAAATGCCAAAACACTTCCTCTTTGACCAAAAACGTGGCTTCAAAATGCCATAAAAAGCATCATTTTTTGTAAGGAATCCAATGTTTTTGTAAGGAGAATGCATTGAAATGTGAAATCTCCCCTAAAGGAAGAGATTTCAAGATATCTCATGAACAAATCTGGGCAAAATCACCAAAAACATGTTCTTGGAGGGCATAAGCATGGACATTTTGCCCTTGGAAGCCAAAATTGGTTTCTTGGAATGCATTTGCATTTGTTCAAAGGCAAATCGCACTATCTAGGATAGATTTCATGTTCTAAAAATATGTAAATGGAGTCTTCTTATTCAAATCACACTCTAGGAGTGCATATGCATGTTTTATAAACATGTAATAGAAGTCCAAATGCAAACCGCACTCTAGGGAGTGCATTATATATTTTAAAAACATGTCAAAAAATGACCTTTAGTGCAAAATCGCATTCTCTAGGGTTTACTGCATGTTTTGAAAACACTTGAATATGCAAGTCTCACTCTTGGAGAGTCATTGCATATTTAAAACACATGTATTTACATGTTTTATGTGTTTAAAAATTGCCTTTTTGTTCAAAATCGTGGTCTCTAGAGGCAATTACATATTTTTAGGTAAATGTATTTATAAATGTGCTATGCAAAATTTAAGTGATGAATTAAGCACATGTCAATTTAAGTTTTGAAAAAATATTACTTAAATGTGTCATAAATAATATTACACTATATATATTAATATATAATGTGCAAATATCATTCAAAAAGTAATATTTACTAAGATGTTTTGAATTAAAATTCAAAAATTAAATCAAACTATATAGTTAATATAGTCACTTAAGTGAAAAATTAAAAAACAACTCAACTTAAAAATATAACATAAAGTGCTCTATAGTTACTTTAAGTGAAAGATTAAAATGATAAAGTAACTTAAAAACATAACATAAAGTGAATTTATGTTATATTTTTCAAAAAGTGAATGACAACTTTAAAATATAACATGATTTTTTAATTTGTGCAGTTGCACCTGGAGAGTCCACTTTTTGGGCACTAAAATAATCATATCTTTTGATTGCCAACTCCGATTAAGCCTTAAGATAGACCGAATTGAAGGGAAAACCAAAAGCAATGACTTGAGCAAAACCAAATGACCCAAAGCTAACAAACACACACTTGAAAATGAGAAAAATAACATTGAAGGCTTCAAAAATCAAGTATAGGCTCAACAAACAGAAAAAGTAAAAAGACTTGACGAAAGCCTTTAGTAAAAGGATTCATTATATCAATTGGAGTCAATTGGTTGATCAATGTTAGCGAATTAAATAATGAACTAACTTAGAGAAATGTGAAACTAAGTTGAAAAAGTTTTGTACTGTTACCTACATTTTGTGGTGTCAAAATATAGGACAACATAACAGGTGTGTCCTAAAGCTTGTAAATTCTTAACCATCATTGATGTTTTTACGCAGGATATATGATTCAATATTAATAATCATGTATAGAAACTATACCCAAATCTCATTACTATTTGACTTATAGAAGAAAATCTATAATGTTACCAAGGAGGGGCTTGTATAAATGCAAACAATGAATATCTCACCCAAGATAGGATAGTGGTCAGCATTTTGGAAGCCTTGAAGGTAAGACCCAAGATGGGATACAGACATGGACCTGTAAAATTTAAGGGAATTCATTGTAGTTGGTATCTAGGTAGCTTGTTTAACATCCACTCCTTCCGCTAGTAAGGTATTGATGTTACATATAGATAAGTTGACATGATTAAATAAATTAATAATAATTATTTATAAATATCCTAGCTTGATTTATTTAGGACATGCAATGTAGAGTTTGAATTAAATATGTAATAATTATGTCTTACCTATCAGGAGACATTACAAACTGTATCAGAGCATTATCTTGCCATCTTGTAGGGTAAATGATAAGCACAAAATCACTCTAGTGAATGGGAATGAATCTAAATATATGTATATATCATAGTAACACGGGGACGTGTCCCCCCTCTTTTTGTCCCATGTCTCGAAGACTTGGACGCACTCAGGACTTGGGGACTCTGTTCCCCAGTCTCCAGTGGTGCCACCATATTCCGCCACCTTCGCCAAGGATGGGGGACATCTCGGTGTTGACTATTTGCTGATTTGTTTATTTATGTTCAATGTTCGATGTTCCAATTTGATGCAATGTTCAAGTATTTACTCTTTTATATCTTTATATCTTATATTGCAATACACTTTTCATAATTAGCATTTTAAGTACCATATGTATTGTATAAACAACCCCCACTTGGTACGTTGCCACCGTCCCCCAACTGTCCCCCAACAGTCCCCAAATTAAGGCCCCTCTGTCCCCCCGTCCTGGAAACTTGTCACTTGTTCTCCAGGTCGGTGTAACTATGGTATATATTAATAGAAACAAATTATAATATGAATAGACTATGGTCATAATTGCATTGTTTATAATCTTGTAATCAATTGCAGACTAAGGCAATCGGATCGTATTTACATGCTTAATGAGATCATAGAACAATAATTTAAGAGAATGAGTAGGACTGTCCGTGTAAGACAATTGATGGTGGAGAAGTCATGTCTGTAATGGAACATATCTCCTCCTCTGTACACGACGATATAAAGCATAGGAAAAGAGGCATCACAATTGGGAAAAAAAAAACATAAAAAAAAAAAAAACAAAGGAATTGAATGAGTAATAATATAAGAGATGAAATATCATTAATATAGCCATTATGTATTCCCAAGGCAAACATGTTATCGAATCATACGAAAGAAAATCAAAAGGAAGGTTGGGAGATACCAAACATAATAGAAATAATTATATTAAAGGAGAACTCCACAAGAGATATAAAGAGGGATCTGTGATAGCAGAGCAGTTCCAATCAACAAATTGCAATCTGCAGAATATATATATATATATATATATATATATATATATATATATATATATATATATATACTGCAATAGGTGTGTGCTAAAGCCTAGAAATTCTTAAACATCATAGATGTTTCTACATAAGATATACAAATTCAGTATTTATAGTCATATATATGAACTCTACATAAATCCCATTACTATTTGACTTATAGAAGAGCAGCTGTAATGTTACCAGGGAGGGGCTTGTATAAATCCAAGCAATGGATACTTGTCCCAAGATAGGGTAGGGGTCAGTGCTTGAGAAGCCTTGAGGGTAAGATCCAAGATGGGATATGAACTTGGACCTATAAACTTTGAGGGAATCCATTGTAGTTGATATCTAGGCAACTTGGTTAACACCAACTCCTTCCGTCAGAAAGCTGAATAGTAATGAGATTGGATTATAGGGGTATTGATGTTACATATAGGTAAATTGACATATGATTAAATGAATTAATAATAATTATTTATAAACATCCTAGCTTGATTAAATTTAGGAAATGCAATGTAGAGTTTGAATTAAATATGTAATAATTATGTCTAACCTATCAGGGGACATTACACAAGATGGAAAGACTCAATAGTATCATCTTCATGTGAAAAACATGTTGTCGTACATTTCTGTCATGGCTTCAACTTTTGCAAGCATCTCTTCATTGAAAACTTTATGTTCAACACTTGTACTCTGAGTGCCAACACTTTAGACCCCTCTTCATTAGTTATTCCATGTGTAAAGATTGCAAACTCATGAGGATGGGGTAGTAAACTACTGTTGTGTCTAAACAAAATTTCGGGCTTCTCCTCTTTACTTTCTTTGGACTCATCAAATATCACGAAATCTTGACTTGTCACGCCCTTCCAAGTGATTAGAGATGGTGATTTCTAAAATAAATCTTCTTCAAATGATGTCACAAGGCTGCAAAATATTTCTCTGTGAAATTCTTTAATCCTTTTATCAACATATTGGATCCTTAGCATGTAAAATGCTGG
The DNA here is from genome assembly GCA_028749045.1 of Cupressus sempervirens. Taxonomy (NCBI): domain Eukaryota; kingdom Viridiplantae; phylum Streptophyta; class Pinopsida; order Cupressales; family Cupressaceae; genus Cupressus; species Cupressus sempervirens. The sequence goes on along the minus strand of CM053783.1, from coordinate 98,166,616 downwards.
AATCATGTTGCCCCATTTCCTCCCTTAGGAATCCATCAATCCCTTCTACTATTGATCTAATCTCCATTTCCCTTGTATTAGCTCCTTGCTCCTTTGTTGGAGTTGTAACAAATGTCTGATTTTCTGCTTTATATAGAGAGAAATAAGTCATACTTAGCTGGTAGAAAGATCATTAACCTCTTTTTCCCTGTCTTCCACAATCTTGATAGCAAGATCCCCATCCATTAGCAGCTGCAAGTAATCTGATTTCATCTTCTCAAATGCTTATTTGATTGTGTGCAATTGACTCCTTTTTGCCTCTCCTCAATTTGAGTTTTACGAACAAGATCTTCAATGTATTAATGAGAATCATCAGCTCTTGTTAATGCTTGCACAATCTTCTCCTCCGTATTAATAACCTGTCCTCCAAATCTTGTGATTTTAAAGGCCTCGATTAAAATTCATTTAGGGTACATGGGTTGTCACTCATTAAATTTTCTGATTTGTTATCAACTGTAGGAACATTATCACCATCAAGCTCAAGCATCTCTTTCAATGATGTTATCAGCTTTCATGCTTACTAGTAGCAATTGACTCTTCTTTCATTTCAAAATTTACCAAATCAATCATCAATTACAACCACTTCATTAATTCTGGGACCTTCCAAGTTACTATTTTTGTCATCCAAAACACAATCATGCATAAGTGAACTATTGCTAAAAGGAACTCATGATTCATCATACCTTCAAAGGGTGTTGTCAATATCATCATAGGCTTCAAACTCCTCATTGGAAGGATATCAATTTGCTGACTGTGATATTGGTCCCCGCCTATTGAGAAACCCCCATTTTGAATTTTCTGATTTTCTTGAGAAAGCCCCATTTTGGATTTAAAGAGATCTTTCACATCTCCAATATAACTTGAAAACTTTTGTTGATACCTTCATGAACAGACTTTGTTCATGTCCTCCTAGTGCCAATTTCTGTTGATGTGAGTGTTATGCCACTACAATATGCATAATTGGATTGAAATACCAAATCTCCAACTCTATTTTGAATAAGGATGCTCATATTCTAAACAATGTGTATGGTTTGTATGATCAAACGAGACAACCCCAAGGTTTTTCTTATTGTGGACTTAAGCCAGTTATAATGATATGATATGTGGGTATCTTTAAGGGGCTTATGCTGTTTATTTCATGGATATCAACTACTTCAACTTCCTCCAATCAAACAAACTGCAAAGGGACAAGGGTTTAAATTCTATGCAACTCTAGGAATTTAAGACAATGTTGCTGATGGGGAGAGCCTTGAATCAGTCCTTGCTTTGTCATGTCAGCTAGGCACAGGAGGGTGCTGAATTTTAAGGATGCGAGAATGGTTTTTACATTGTCAATACTCATTCAAATACCCTATGAAGGTGCAATCTGAATGAACATTTCTTGTAAAAGTTAATGACTTGCAATTTAGGCCTAGACTAACTTTGCATTATTACTTACAATCAAGTCACAAGATACGCCAAATTTCATCCATGAAGTTCAAATTTCAGCAAATTCTTACCCTTTTCGAACTTCATCCGAATTTTATGATATTTAATATAATATTGTTATTTATAAAAATATTGTTTTATTTTAAAATAAAATTTAGTTATTTAGTTTAATTATTTAGCAATATCAAACTATTTTGACAATTTTGTGGATATATTACTTATTTTTAAAAATAAATAAATTTATATAAGTAAAATTTAATTTTGATTTTTTTTTCGAAATTTTACCCTTGCCGAATTTCATCCGAATTTTATGCTCGACAAACTCAAATTCGAATTCGAACCTTGTGACTTAGCTTTACATAAACAAGTTATAAAATGAACACCAGCTCTACCATTAATCAACATTCAACAATATCTTCCATTCATCTACATCTACTTCTACTTAACATGAAATGAAATCTTAATTTAAGCGAGGAAATGAAGAAACCGTGCAATACTCCAAAGCAACAAAATAACCCACTATGAAGACCAACAATGAATTAGCAATTACTTTGATAGTATTATGGCTATAATTTGAACAAGTCTCTCCTACAAATGATAGGACTGGGGTTTATATACTAGCCCCAATCACAATGAGTGACCAGGATTGATTTGAACCAATGGCCTAGACTGATTCATAGAAAACCCTAATTAGGGTTGCTACAATCATTAATACATAGCCAATGATAATTAGGCACCACTCTATGGGCCAGTAAAAAATTACATTCCACAACTCGTTGAGGATGAACCAATGAGAAAACAATATATTCCACATGTCCATTTGTGAATGATTACGATTGGATGATCTTGGAGATGTCACGTTGTAGCTCACTGATTGGTTGATTGATGACTGGATGCTACCTCAACTTGCTCATCTTTGATCCTTGTTTCAATTTTTCTTGTTTGTCCTCTTTCTTTAGGAAATTTGCTTGTAGAAACTTGTCCTTGAAATTGTTCTTGATATCTCAATTTTTTTGAACTGATGGGTTTCCTCTATTGATCATGGACTTGTAAATCATCATGTCCTTGAACCCTTGTTAATGATATTCCTTCTTCACTTGCAGACTTGTTCCTCCTTGGCCTTGATCTTCTCATGATGCCTGGATCCCTCTTTGAATCTTTTAGGTAGCTTCTTGATGTCCCAAACCTTTTCTTCACCCTATTAGGGAATCTCCCTTTGCTCTTTCACGATCACTCAACCATCTTCCATGTAGTCACCTTCCTTTATTGATGATTATTCACTAAAGACCTGGCGAAATGACCCCCCAAATGCTGAATGATCTCTGATATGAATGTATAACCTGAAAACTTATTTCTGATATTTTTGAAGAAATCACCCTTTTTTGGGAAAAACTTTAACTTTTGTCTGAAGACTTAATGCATTCCCAGCCTTTTGGTCACTTGAATTTGGTCATTGAACTCTAATTTTTCCTTTCAAACAGCTTGCAATGCTGATGCAGAACCTAATGACCCCTTGACAACTTGATCAATTAGACTCCTCAAGATGCCCAATAACCCAACAGGTTTTCTCACTCTTTCAATTGGTTTCTTTGCACAAAAAGGTGTGTTTTCAATCTTCAAACCCTATGGCTTCTTCTAAACCTTCCTAAGGTCTCCTTAGACTTATGCCGACTTGTTTTGCCAGTCTCCACACTCCCAAAACATTCTCTGCTTCAATTTAATCAATCTGCCCTGTTTGAGCCTATTGGCCTACTAGCCCTCAATTAGGCCTTCAGAGCCTGTTTATTGACTTTTACTCAAAACGTACCCAAAAATCTTGACAATTAAAGATGGATTCAGACACCCATTTGGCTTCACTACAACATATCTCAAACTCAGGTATAGGTGTTTTGGTGCAATTGTGTCAAACTCGACTGTGTCACTGTTTTTAGGCCCAAATTAGCCTCTTTTTCCAAAGCAACTACCCTTAAACCTTTACCAATCTCTTTCAAACTCTGGACAGTATCTCAATTAGGTTTGAAACTAAGAATTTGGGTTTATTTGGTTAGCCACCCTTTACCAGTCTATAGATGATCAAACGCTCACCTATAATGCCCAAATCCCAGGGCTTTGTCAAAGCCAATCAAAAACTCACTTCCAGATCATGAAACTTGACTTTACACCTTGTCCTCAACATGAACAACCAACATCCAACGGAAAAACATACCATTATGAAACCAGATTCCTCACTGCTATACCCATGGATCAACTTCCATTAAGGTTTCAACATCCAATCTTCGGTGTACACCCTTGTTTCGACTTATCGCTGCAAATTTGTGTTAGTAAATCATGATACAATATGTTATGGGCCCATTCTATGAGAATCAGGACATATATTCATAAAATGGCCCTTGGATTCATTTAAACTTCAAACTGTGATATGAAACTATGCTTTCTAGGGGCCTGTCAGAACTTATTTGCAGAGTGAACTCTATTAAACTCCTAGAATGACTTGCAACTTGTATGGAAATCTTCTGATGCCAATCACTGATTAGGCATTACAGAGATCGGATTGATAGAAATTAAAACAACAATGTAATCTATGTGAAACAATAACCTTTATCGCATTTCGTTAGCACAGTCCATACAAATGGTTATTTCCAATCATGCTCTTCATGTGGAATGCCTTCTACAGGCTTTATCCATCTTCATTCAACTTCCCAAACCGACAACCATCTCTATTACATTGACTCAACTAATCCATTAGTTTAGGCTTTCCCGCCCAAAACCAACCAACCATTGGTTATTCAAAAATTTGAATTACAAACTTGTTTAATCTGAACTCCTAACACATCTAACTTGAGGAAAATGGTCTTTTGTGACCTTATTACACCATTTTGTCTACTTAGACTTCTACTTGACCCATTTAGGCATCCTCTTACCATGACTTACGATTTTGGTCCTATGGTCCTTATTAGGACCATTAGGACATTTGTCACTACATTTAATTTCATTCCATCTCATTGTCATAATAGATTTCAAAACTTCATAGTTGACTCTTTTAAACCCAATCTCATCTCTCTCCTGTCTTGAGGTCTTCATGTGTTCCATCTTTGCACTTGGTGCTCCTGCACCATACTCCCTACTAACAAAAGAGTTCTACACCTCCAAGCCTTCTAGAAGGGATTTTGTAGCTTTGTCCTCTCCTGGGCATCTGTTGCAATAACAACTCTTCATCCAACCTCCTAGAGCCTGCAACAAATTTGATAGAAGCATGAAAAGAAAGTGTGTTATCAATGCCACCCCCTGGTTGCTGTTTGGGACAGTTATCATAAATTGTTTGAACTACACTCCTGTTGATGCGAGTTTTGTATCACTTACATAACATACTAGTAATTGAATATCCGATACAAAGTATCAAACATACAATTCCTCTCTTGAAAAGTTATTGCTCATGGGATATGAGAACAACTCCAGTGTTCCTTACACTTGTGGATACTCGCTCAGTTTTATTGATGTGATTTGCTGGTAATCACATAGGTGGCCTTACGCTATGCATTCAAGGATGACTTGGACTTTGGTGGGATGATGGAGATGGTGGTTCGATGTGGATGCTAGATGATGTTGATTGTGTGAGGAGGCAATAATGGTTCTAATGACTTCTACCTTCCTAACTTTCTCAGAATGAAATTCGACTACCTTACTACTTGCTATTCTTCTTCTATTCCTTCAACTACTCACTATTCTACTCCTACTCCTATGAATGAAAAGGTTAGCAAATGGACGGGAATCGAATCTAATGAAGGCTAACCAACGGCCCCACCTTCACAGATGTAATGATTCAAAGGAAAAATAAACTAGTTTGCCACACAAGGCTACCCAACAAGCCACTAGGGTGCTAGTGGTATAGTATTGATCCCTATCAAACATCTACCAACATCACCATTCAATTAGCCATCTACTTCTACTCTAGCAACATGAAATGAAATTTGCTTCAACAACTTGAAAAGAAATCTACTCTAACTTTTTGGAAGTAGAAACCATGCAATAATACCAAAGGCCCTTAATCACCATGCAAGTCACAACAATGAGAAAGAAATAGTGAATTTTGGTATTATCTTATGCAACAATTTTCTCCGACCCTTACAAATGAGAGGCCTTTTATAGATGCCAAAATTGCAACCGACGATAGAGATCAAAGGCAAAATCGACGATCCAGATTGAATCCCCAAAACCCTAATTAGGGTTGCCACCCCATTGGCTAATGAGAAGATGCCACCTCGTCAATGGACCAATGAAAAAAGTGTAAAAATGGCAACCAATGAGAAGGCACCAAAATGGCGGCCAATCAAAAAATGACACTTGTCCTATTCTAGAAGAAAGAGAAATTGCCACTTGGGCATACACTAAATGATCTTCTAATACAAATCTCCCTTTTTCTTTCATTCTTTTAGCTAAGGCAATGAACCTAGCTAGCCTTTCATTGACTTCTTCTATAGGAGGACAAGGTGTGTGCTTCATCTTGAGCTCCACTGATTTTATCACGTTGTTTGTTGCTTGTAGTGTCTTCTCATGATCTTTCTCATATTCCTTTGCGAATCCAATGAAAGCATTTAGGGAGGAAAGGGTGGTTAAATGTTTCTTCTTGATGGCAACCTTTCCTAGCTCATCCAATCTCGATCCAAGTTTCGTCTCATTGATATCTCCTTTTCTGATGCCCTCAAAATCAAGCGCCATCCCAATGTCGCTCATCATGGTTGAAATGGAAGTGTTGACGCTTGGGCTGTGCTGTGCAACTGCTTTCTGCATCTCTTTGAGTATTCTCAATTTGGTAGTCAAGGTGACAAACCAAGATTCGACGGTACTCAAACCTCTCTCATCAACCAACTTGGTCCTCTGCAAATATGCCTCCGGTAGCCCAATGAATGCCTGTAGCCTGGGAATAGCTAAATCTTTGATTGGAAGGAAATCCTTCCACTCTTCTTCAAATAATCTGAACTTGTCTCTAGCAATCACTAATGACCAGAATGTCGAGATGAAAGAAGGCAAGAAACTTCACCCATGTTGGATTGTATCATGGATCCAATCCCTAACTTTATGTAACTGAGCCAATATCTCCTCAAGGTTGCTCCCACTATCTTGAGGAAGGGCTGCTTGGTGCAACTGTTGGATGGGCTGGCAATCTCTCCAATATTTGTTCTCGGCCTCCAACTTTACAATCCTTTCATTTGCCTTCCTCAACCTTTCTCTGATTGAAGCTATACCCTCCTGGATCTCCTCACATTCCATATCATCCGTGTTTCTTCCCAAGTTAGGTTCCACTATTTCATATTCCTGGGCCGCAATTTCATCCATTGCCTTTTTGACTGTTGATATAGCAATCTGAACCTTTCGGTGACCATCATTGTCACTCCTGATTAACTTTGCCATTTGTTTCTGGTTTAGGCTATCACCCTTTTCTATTAATCCACAGATGTCTTCCACCATTTGGGCAGTTACTAACTCGCCTCTTGGCATAAGCATTTGCCTTAACCATAGTGGTGCGGTGCATCTCCCCAAATCTGGATTTTGTTCGACTAACAAAGCATCACCAACAGCCTTGGGTGCCTGACTTATTGCCTCAATGTCAATCGGCCCATCCTCTTCTCCACTAGTTACTGCCATATCATCTCCTTGTTGGTTTTTTGAGAGAGGAGAATACTCGGTGCTCTCACTGTAACCACTTGATTCTGAATCAGAGCTTACTTCCACTGTGGCCCCTTTATCACTTGAATTGACCTCTTGGCTTCTAGCCTCAACTATGCTTTCCCTTGATGGAACTGTATGCTGTCTCTTGGCTGGAGTTTCTGAATGTTCTTTGCCCTTCTCCACCTCCAAGGCTCTCTTCTTGTCTCTGGCTGCTTCTTGTTGCCAGCTACTTCCTTCATTTGTTTGTCCGATTGATTCTGTTTGTCCCTCTTTTGGCTTCACCATCTCATAGGTAAGGGGAATCCTTTGTCTTTGTAGCTTCCTTAGTCTTTAATTATACCACGACTCAGTATGTAAATCTATTGCCCTTATGACTGCCTTCAAGGAAGGATCTTGATGGTCACCTCAATTCAATTTTGTTCCTTCTACTGTATCATAATCTTCTCTCAGCACATTTCCATCATCCTCTAGTTGATCGGGAATATCAAGGCCTCTCCGTTTGATATCTCTCATCATGTCCACTGACCATCTTGAGAAAGCTAGCTTTCTCACATGAAAGTCATCTTTGGCATTGGCCCAAAAGTCCTCTATAGTGGGAACATGCTTAAATTCATTTCCATGAGATACCTTGATAAGACCATTAGGATCAAACCCTTGCCTTGCTCTGTACCATCCTAGATGATACCATTCCAATTCTTTCTCCGCAGTTGCAAAGGCAGCCTGATTGGGGCAACTATCATTGCCAATTGTGAGTGAGAAGGTAATGCCTATTTTACCTTCATTTCTCATTATTCTGTCATAGTGCTCAAGTTGCCTAGCCAATTCCATTTAAACTACCATGTCGGGTGGGTATCTTGGAAGCCTCTTGGGACAAACTGTACTCCCTGCTACTCTAATGTAGGTGAATTGCGGAAATTGGATGAACCAACTTCCAAACTTCTTTATCTTTGCCTCTACTTCTGACGAAAGTCTCTTAGCAGGTGTCCCTTGTAGTACACTTACTGTCTTCATGGCAAAGGCATCACAGAATATCTTGTAATCCTTGTTGTTGTGCAAATGGAGTTGTGGATAGTATTCATGCACCAAATATTGCCCTGGCCCCTTACCAACTTCTCCTAAAGCCTTAAGTCCTGGACTCTTGTACAATCTAGCAATTAGGTAAAACAGATAGGATCCCATGTAGAATTGCTTTTGGTTTTGCACGGTTCTAAGTTGCAATTCTAGGTTCTCACTTATGATCCTAGCCCAATCAAATCTTCTTTTCCCTTTTTCAATTTCATCCATGAAGAAGTACATCCAGTTTTCAAATTGCATACCTTGAGCTAGGCCCATGATCCGACTGAGAAGCACTATGAGATCTCCGTATTCTAACTTGAAGTCCACCACTGTAAGCCTCGATGATCTGTTGACACCTTTCCTACCCTCGTGTAGCCAATTCTATTTTAGGTGTGTGAAATAGGCCTCCTGGTTCTCCTAAAATGATTTAGCCACTTGATCCATCATCACTACTGTCATGTTCTTGTATTGGGGAATGTTAAATGCTTCTTCAATTGCTTGTCCGCCAATGTTGGCCAACACCCTCTTCTTTTCGCCAAAGATGATGGATTTATTGATTAGATCAAACTGGGATGCACATTCCATAATCAACTCAGGACAGGGCAATGTAGGAGGCAAAGCCGCTGCATGTACAATTCCTCTTTTGTCTATCTTTTTTGCCAAGGGGGATTGTCCTTCCTTTACTCTGCCCTTTACCCATATCATGTCTATTGAACCGATATTGGTGTCGGTTATTCGCTTCATTTTCAAGAAGAAAGGTGTTTTGGGCATCATATCCTCTTTGTCTTTCTTAGTGTTTGTCCTCTTAGGATTCTTACTTGTACTAACATCCTCCATCTCGTCGCCCTATTACGGGATGGTAAAGTGGTGGACAATAGACAAGCAGAACCAAGGGAGGCAATCCTTAGACTAGAACAAAAGAAGGAAGTCAGCTTAAGGACCCCTTTCAACTCTAAATGATTAAAAGTCACCTCTACCAATATCCGGATCTTGACTTTTTTGGATTTAGGATCAAACCTTGAGAATTTCAAACCCTCTTGTAAATCAGAAATTTAAACATTTGAAACTATCCACCATTTGTCCACAAAAATCAAACTTTCGTCATGTATCTCCTCTCCCAACCAAAATCGTGTCTGATATAAAAAGTACAGTCCCAAATGGAGAAAATCAGACCTTCACATAAACTGTCTATGGCACAAAAATCAGATATGCCTTCAAGAAAATGGCAAGAATGTAAAATTTTGCCCTCAAGCTAATTCGTCCAAGTAAGAAGGTGCCCTCTCTTAACAAAATATCGCCATATATGGGAGAAATCAGTCCGCCCAAGTAGAAATCGCCAAGCAATGGAGGAAGGATCTGCTTTCTCAAAATCTTCTAACAATGAAAATCCTGCCCCAAGAGGAAAATCGCCAAGGAAGGAGGAAATCTGCCTTGCAAAATTGCCAAAACAAGAAGAAGATCTGCCTCTTGCAAAATCGCTCACACCATGGAGAGGAAAAAATGAGAAGTGAGAAGGAAATGGGAGAGAGGCCTCCTCTTATACCCAACTTTCTTACTCCCTCCAAGATGGCCAACTTGGACCCTAGGAGCTAAAAAAAACAATAATTAATGCAAAATTATGGCCCACAATTATATACTTAGCTAAAAATTAATTTTGCCAAAATGAAAATTGCTTTTTAAATTTGCCATTTAGTTCCAAATTGCAAAAAAGAAATTAAATGGTGCCTTGGGGGTGTTAAATATTTCCATTTAATGAGAGTTTAATAATTAATACGGCATTAAAATTGGATTTTGGCTAACCAAAAGCCATTTTTCAATATTAAATTACCAATTTCATTAAAGGCAAAAAGTTTTCAAGGCAATTTTAATCTATTAAAGACAATTTTTGCAATTTCTATCCAAATCGATTTTGCTATGCCATTTAAATTTTGTTTTTTTAACAAAAATAAAATCACCTCTAGAGTCTAAAATCGATTTTACAATTTGACTTCATCTCCACAAAATTATTTTTTTTCACCAAAGAAAAATTTAAGATTTTCCAAAACTCAAGTCTAACAAAATTTCCCTTTTGAAAATTATTCAAATTTACAGAGTTATACCCAGATTTTCAAAAGAAAACGTCTAAGTACAAATTTACAATTTTATCCTGCCAAGCATTGCCTGTTGAATTTGTCCGGCCTAAGGATGAAATTGGTCATTCTGGAAGATCAAGCAAAACTGGGTGAAAATAAGCTAAGTCTCTCCCATTGGCCTGAAGGTGTCCAAGGCTCAAAACTCTCGAAAAATCAAAATTGCTGGACAATTCGAAAAATTGCCAAGGCGACTAAAACGATGGTGGGAGAACCTCACAACAACTCCCTTGTGCATCCTAAGGTCCAAACGACCTCTGCTCCTGCTCTCCATGGACAGACCCTTACTATCCTTTACTTGTGCAATGATAGGACAACAATGTGTCCCCACAACTATTCCACTCTTCACCCCATCAACCTGTAACCTTGTTGCTGTGTCCTTGCTGTCAAAACGGACTGTCTTATGCCCCTTTGATGAACTTCCATCAGCCTGATTTCTTGCCATATTCCTGCTCTTCTTGACACCCTGCAAATCAACATACTTTTTCTTCTCAAAACAGATAACCTTCAACTCACATGAAGAACTATTTTGTAAAGGCTTAAGAGTGAACTCTTTAACATTTTTATGAATAAGATAAGTATGCTTGTACCCATCACGTATTGTCCTTCTCAGGGACTGCGAAGGTCTTCCTAAGAGGATATGACAACATGTAATTGGCACTATGTCACACAATACTTGCTCCTTATACTCACCAATGGAAAACTCTACATAAGCTTGTTCTCTAATCACAAGGCTCTATTCATCATTCACCCATGAGACTCTATATGGTCTATCATGTGCAAATTTCTTCAAATGTAATTTGTTGACCGTTTTATAAGAAACGAGATTATCAAAAGAACCTGAATCTATTATCATTTTACATATCTTGCCTTGGCTGAGATAGTGAGTTCTAAAGATAGATACCTCTGGTCTTCATGGTTACTGCATAACTGATCCTTCCTCACCATGAGAAAGTCACCTCCAATATATGGCTCTAATTCAATACATTCATCTTTTTCTTTGTTTTTCTCTTCTCCTTGTGTTAAAGTCACTCGTCTATCAGGTTTCTTGGCATCTTTTTCAGGTCACTTGTAGAAGGGATGTCCTTCACCACAATTGTAGCATTTCTCATTGAAGGTACTTGTTTTTCTACTTGCAACAAATCTTCCACCACCTCTTTGTCCACTTCTCTGATCATACATAGGCTCCTTGCTCTTGTAACTTTAGGAAAATGGTCTTTTCTGACCTTATTGCACCATTTTGTCTACTTAGACTTCTATTTGACCCATTTAGGCATCCTCTTGCCATGACTTATAATTTTGGTCCTATGGTCCTTACCAGGACCATTAGGACATTTGTCTACATCCAATTTCATTCCAACCCATTGTCATAATGGGTTTTAAAACTTCATAGTTGAGTCTCTTAGACCTAATCTCATCGCTCCCTTATCTTGAGGTCTTCATGCACTAGGTGCTCCTGCACTAAATGCATTCTAGTAGAAATTAATTACTTAAAATTTTTCTATGATTTTTCATAAAAATCAAACTGCACGAGAGTTTTGAGACTTTAGTTTGAAAACGATCAATTACAGTTGCTAGGAGTAGGAACCCTTGGGTATTGTCTTAGACTTTGTGCCAATCAGATTTGATCCTCCAAGCTAGTGTTACAAGATTTAGACTTGCGTCAGATTCGACAAGCTGGTTTTGGGCTCGAACTTAGAATTGGTGTCCGGACTTGACAAGGACTTGGGAAGGGCTCAACAAATTGAAAACCTAAGAAATTCAAATATTTAAAAGATATAAAGTTTATTCCATGCATTATTTAGTCAATTAACATCAAAGATACAATAATTGAGATAAACTGAAGCTACTTTGCACGCATGCACAAGTATCGATGCAAATTTATAAAGGAAATAATTTAGACTAAAGTTATAGAAGGCATAGATTATTTATTATCATCATGTTGAGCGTCGTGTTCATGTTGAAGACTGTTGGTGTTATCTCCCTTGAAGTGGACTACGAGGTTGCTCCCTTGAAGTGGCATATCATTATTAAGTCTTTACAAAAAGATTCATATTGTATTCTTCTACCATGCAGCTATGTCATAACTGCTTAACTTGATTTTTTTGTTCTTAGTAGATTATAAAGATCATTATGAAGTTTTGGAATGCTATCAACTGCATAATTACATAAATGTCATCATCTTTTAACTTTTTCATATTGCTGGTTTAATAGACATTTATTTTTTCCATCTTTTACAAACCAACAAGTCGTGGTACTTGACAACAATGTCGAGGACAATATCGAAGTGACTCGAGAGGTTTAGTTGACACAACATTTGGTTTAGGCATGTGGGACATGTTAGTTGATGAGTATGTGTAGTGCAAAGTTCAAGAGAGAGCAGTCTTCCCTTGCACTGTATGTGCCAAACTCACAATGAGCGTTCTTGTGTACGATCTTCTCGGTAGCCTTCCAAGATTCTTAGCTTGCATATTGCTGGAAGTTCAAGAATAACACGAGGCAAGGGAAACAAAACATTGTAGGCAACAAACACTCCAACAGTACGAAAAGAGGAACTGGCAGGAGAAATAACCAGGTGACACAAGTAGGTGTTGGACCTCTAGTAACCAAAATTAATGCCCCTTCTATCAAATAAAGATTGAAGGTGCATGGAAATAAACATAGTCTGAGGAAGTAGAAACTGCGGTAAAGAGGTCTTTGTGGATTCAACAAGCCGAGAGACAACAACTACAACAACTTGTGGGAAGCTCTCTTTAGATTCCAGAAACCCAAGAAGACTCAAATACATTCCATAATGATTTACAACAATGCCCAACCATCTCCTTAGAAAGGCCTCCAAGAAGTGTCTAGAGATTTACAACAAGCCGACATTATTTTATTAACTTGTTAATTTGGGTCCCCTTTTTATTTAATAATTAAATTAATTAATTAAATAAGTCCTTATGATATTTAAATTTTTGGATCACTTAACTAATTTACCTAATCAAGACACATGAATAATTAAACAAATAATATTCATTGATAAATAATTAAGTATTAATAATTGAATATCCTTGTACTATACAATAGGTTAAATAAGATAAATAATTAACTATTAAATACTCTTGAATAAACCAACAAAATACTCAAATTATTAGGGATGATCAATATAACCTGAATTCATAATATAAAGACTATAGTGTCGAGCATTTATTTGCTCAAATTATCTATGGTGTACAGAAAGGGATAGTGTGGAAAAGTCTAGCTACGTCTAATGTAACAAGATTGACGATTAATTAAGCAAACTATAATTTGTCCTAACGTCGTACGACTGTTCATATAGACACGATAGGAGTAAGAGATGCGCCCCTTGACCGTAGAAGTATATAATGACAATTGGCTCAAAGGATGTAGCATGATAGAAGAAAAAAGGAAAAGAGGTACCATAAATCTTTAACAATTATTCAGAGAATATCATCAGGAGGAAACTCGACATTACAATCCACACAACAACGCTGAAGGATATAAATAAATAAGAATAATTCCATCGATCTACAACTAATACAGTCAAATATAATATACAAACATTATCACCTACTCAGAAGAGGAGGTGTTTTGTTCATAGAACAAAATTTCATGTATCTCTAAGGTAGGTAGCCATTATATTATCTATTTTGATAAGTGGAATATCATAATCAATTTACTTTAATTAACATCCATGCTTAGGCCAGTTATCATTTCTAAGCTAGAAGAGATGAGTAGAGATGCAATAAGGGAGAGGCTTGTGTAAATCCAGCCAACAAGTCATTCCCATTATAGTGTAACGATCAACATCCCCAAGTGCCTTGAGGACGCATCCAAGAAAGGCTTAAAGGCTTGGATCTACAAAACGTTGATGGAAACCATTGAGTTTGGTGTCAAAGCAACCTATTGCATCTCAATATTCCTTCTAGACCCGAGTTATAAGTGGAAGAGCATGAATTTCTTAGCTCATATATAGCTTATTTTAAATTTTCCTATGTTTGTTATCTTTATGATACAAATTAAGTTAACTTGAGTACAATCAACATAAATTTATTCATGTATAAATAGACAAACTCACTTGGGGGTATTACAATTGGTATTGGAGCTTTCATCCCGCTGTCTTATTAATGCACCAAAGCCAAAGGGCGCAAATGGCCTTATAAAGAGAAAAAAAGAAACAAACATCAAACAATACAATGAGTGAGAGAGTAAAAAATGAACTAAGAGCATTCATGGAAATAACATCTAGAACATTAATGGAGCAAAATGAAAGAGCAATGGAACTCATGAGAGAATTGAAAGATGTAAATAACTCAATAAGAAACCTTAGAAATTTTGGTGGGAAGGATGCTAGCACAAATCATTCAGAAAATAGTAGCCATACAAATACCCCCCAAATTAAGAAACCCTCTTTCCTACCATGTCAAAACACTATAATAGAGGAAGAAATTAATCACCTTCCTAGCAACACATAAGAGCTAGCAAAAGCTACCTCAAAATTAAACCCTAAAGTAAGGAGTGTATTTTTCAGGGATTACTATGAAGCAAAAAGATTAGAAGCTCCTAGAAGAGAAAAAGAACAACCTAACAAGAACTTGAAACACAAAGCAAGCAAAGTCACTATTTCAAATTTTGAGGGATCTGGTAAGATCACAACACATGGATGGTTGCACAAATTAAACACGTTCGAATCTCAATTCCATGACAGGAGAAGATGCAATCCAGTTTGCCATTCTGCACTTTGAAGATGTGGCACATGATTGGTGGCACCATGATTTTTGTACCCAAGGATACAAAAATAAAATATAACCTCTTATGAAGAATTGTCACATAAACTAATTAAACGATTTGAGAGAGTTAACCAAAACAAATAGGATTGGTAGATGAAAATACTCAAAAGGTTTCAAAGAATATCTACAAGAGTCAATGGGTTAGATGAGGAAAAACTTAACCTACCTATTTGTAGAACGGTTAAAAGATTCAATAAAAGGATTAATGTCTACCTTCAAGCTTGCTACCTTGGATGATGTGATAAAAATGTACTTGAAACATCAGCCTCAAACTGTAGAAGCTAGAAGCTCAAAGGATCATGTTAAATCATTCCAAAAATGAGACCATTCTCGAAGGAGCAACCTCGTCATTGATGAATTAAAGAAAAAATACTTATGTTTTAAATGTCAAGAGCCATGGGAAAGGGGTCACCAATGTCATAGGAAAGGGTTGAATCCATGTCACAGATGCAAGGAGAGATGGGAGCTTGGGCATAAATCCGAATCCAAGTCCACAAAATTGAAGAAACCTCTAAGGAAGAGGACTAGGAAAAATTGTTATATGCCAAATTTGGAAGTGTTTACCTACCAAATACAAACGTGTTAATATGCCAGATATGCAAGTGTTTACATGCCAGATAGGGAAGTGTTTATATTCTAGATATGGATTGCACAAGATTGCATAATACCAAAGGTAAATGAAATACAACAATAGCATGGAATTACATAGAATCACATTACACCATAATTGATGGAATGGTATATCTTTCATAGCATAATCGGTCTAACATTTTCCGCACCTTCCACTTGTTCGAGACTCCATATAAATAGGCTCGACATGGTTGGTTAAGTTATCAATTATCACCAACTGACATCCCTTCAAATTGATGTGTTTATTACATTAACTAACAAAATTCTTATTTAACTATTCCTCGCATAATTGTTGCCTACATCAAGTAATATCAAGGAAAATTAATGACAACAGTGTAAATAATATCAAGGAAAATTAATGACAATTATACATCAAGAAAAATTAATGACAAGTATACATTAAGTAATATCAAGGAAAATTAATGACAACAGTGGAAATAAGCACTTGTATTGCACAAACTCTAGTTATAGTGTAGTTAAAAAATAAAGGGGGGGTCTAAGGGAAACTCCCTTAGTGGGTTCAAGGGGTAGCACTCCTTGCAGGGGTTTGGGGGCACTGCTCCAATGGGGTCGAGGGGTAGCGGCCCTCATGGGGTTTGGGGGAAGCACCCCTTGAGGGGCCAGGACCAAATTAGCACCTTCAAAATCATGCATAACAACATGGCACACATCATTTTCTTGATTTTTTTTGAAGCATTGAAGGCATTGATAAGACCTTTGTGAAGGAAGGAGACCTTGCTAACAACAAGGTATGGAAGGAAAGAGAGTAGGTTAATGTAGAGAACAAAGGAGAAGTAGTGCCAAGCATTGAACCCTCCTCTTCAACCTAAATAGCTATTATAGCTATAGGGGGAGCAGTTCATCAAAAAATCATTAGACCTTGAATTTGATGAGTAAAGGTATGCGAGTTAACATGAGGCATGTAAGGCATTATGGACCCTATATCTATGTTCGCAAAAGTTTATGTTGAAATCTAGATATTCTCCATGAATTTGAGCATATATTGTTAAGGGTTATTAGCTTTGTTTTGTACTATGTTCTGAACGCATCAATGGAAAAAGTAATTTCTAAGGATTTAAAGGGTAAAATGAAGTTCATTGTCACCATTTGAGCTATTAGAGACATTAGAGAGCCAGAGCTGAAGAATTGGAAGGAGATTGAGGCGATTTTGAAGCAATTTCAAAAAGCCCTAGTCACAATCAAATAAGAGATATTTAATGCATTGCAAAGTCTTTGATTGAATCAAGTACAATTGTTATTGTAGTAGGATAATCGTGGACAAGCCTCAATTTTACTATTTTAAAGGTAGGCCCCGATATTGGTTTAAGAAACACCCTTCAAGTCAATGGAAAATGACCTTGAGGGTGTGTTTTCGTAAACCCCAGAGGGTGTATTGCATGTAGAAGATATAAGGGAATACATACACTGCAAATTTGAGATCATATGCAATGGCAACATATGGAAAGACCTTATTGAGATTTACAAGGAAGACAAGACCCTGAAACTTGAATTTGGAAATTTGCAAAGCCTAAACATACTTTAGTAGATGGATTATGAAGAGTTTGATGAGCTAGAGTGGATAAGAATTGTCCTTAGCAGAATTCATGATCAATTCATCTAGAAAGGAGACAAGCCAACCATGATAACAAAAGATTAATTCGTCTTGTTACTGGTTTAGACAATGCTGGTATACTACCAGTTGCAACTAAAATGGTAAAGAAGAAAGTAGAAACAAATACTAGAACTATATGGGATAAAAGAGCAATGACTTTATTTGATATTAGGCAACAAGATGTGAGGGTAATTGCAAAGATTCTAGGATACAAAATGCTTTGCAACACTAGGAACAATTCAGTGACTATAGGAGTAATTCAGCCAGCATATAAATAATAAGATGGTGGTAGAAAGAGAACATGATGAAGAGGCAAGTTGCTTTGATGGTTTTTTACCTTGCAATAGGCCCTTAAGACTATCTTCTATTAAGGATTACTAACAAGCCCTTTGTAGATGAATTATACCGATAATTACTAGTACATGTAACTATTTAATTAATGATCAGTACTATCTACCATTATGCAACAAAATCAATACCACATCAATGCGAGGGAAATTATTTATTTTCCAAAATAGTTCATGCATCTTTCATGTTCAAGAGTCCCTAAATATATTTTGGGTTGGTAAAGAAAACCGACACATCCCTTCGATATGCCTAATTGCCTGAACCCCTTACTAACAATCCACAATCAAAACTATATTATGCTAATGTTTTATTATGACTCTAAATTATCCACCCCCCAAAAGAAGTCGCCTTCAAGATGACTAAACAAAGTGAACTAGCCAAACTGCTGTTCTAAGAGGTAGGGTGGGAAGATGACCTTGAGTTAGAGGTGCGCTACTATTGTCTTAAGAGTCACAAGTCTCGTTTAGCTGCCATCTTCTTGGCCCAGGCCGTCTGAAGAAATAGCAAGGCGTCAATCTGATCCTTTCCTACTAGTGCTAATTTCTCTGCCCGAGTCACCTTTTCCAACTCCCATTCTTTTTCGGAGTTTTGCATTTTTACCTCCAAGAGGGCCCATTCTTTTTTGATTTTTGTTAACTTCTATTCTACTTGCCAACGTTCTAGAAAGTTGTCCTAAATACACCCTCTATTTGTGCTAACACCTGCATGAGGAGTGGCTGCCCTGTATGTGTCTCCATAATGCAAGATGTCTTTCATTTCTCTGTTTCCTCTTTCGTCAGCTTATCCACTCTTCATTACATCTACCCTGCATAAATTTCAAGAGTGATTCCGTTGCCTTCACTACTGTGTCCATATTAGTCTTCTTTACACTCCTTATGATTTCGTGTGTACTGTGTGCCATTTCTTGTAAATCTATTAAGAACTTTTTTGCTTTCTCCCCAAATTGAAGTACTTTCTTTCCCACCATGCCATTTGTGTCTTCACTTTCTACCTCCATCCTGCTTTCTTCTCCTATTTGTAGCAAAGTGGGTGAGGGCAAGGATACTTTTGTTACTCTCATTTGGAACTTCTCCAATAACTTGTCTACCTCATCTTTTCTCCGTGCTCTGAGATTTTCACTTGGTGGCTAGTCCCAATTTGTTTCTCTTGCACCCTTGTCCTTCCAATCTCCATGGGTGCACCTACTGAGGCAATTGGTTGAGCTATCTCTACTCCTTGTGGGGTGGTGATCCTGATGGTATGCGGTGCCTTCTTGTGGGATTGAAGATGTACCACCTTAGCTTGAGATATCTATTTTGTTGGGATCAAATTTTCTATGGATGACAGTTGTGATGCTATGAATGATATTCTCTTAGCTCCCCAATCTGGCATTGCCAATGCTCTTCCTATCTGTGTGTGTAGCTGGCTTCTCTGTGGATTCTCTCACTCCCATCTCCTGGTGGCGTACAACTGGCTTCTCCCAATTCCATACGATTGCTATCCTTTTCACCTATTGTATGGTTTTCGTGTACCATGCAGACATCCCTACCTATTTCCTTCGAATGGCTGCGCTCCACCTCCAACATACAGTCCACAACATCTAGTGTACAATCGTTTGTACGACTACGGTCTACCTCCTTCATGTAGTTGTGATCTCTAGTGTCTACCGTACAACTCTGGTATGTCTCTTGCACATCCTCCTAAATCCTGACCGTTCGTACTTCAGGCACTTCTGCACTCGTATGAATGTCTCCTCTTACTTCTATGTGTTGAACGTATTTCTCCCTTCGGATTTCAGCCTATTGTGGTATTGCTCCCAGGAAGGGTCCTTCTACAACTAGTAGGAACATAACTTCTCTGGGCATTCCTCTAAAAGTGTTGTTTGGCAAGCATAACTCATTTTCTTGGGAACTTGAAGACGAGTCCTCCGTCCCTGTATCTACACATGCTACTCCATCATCATTTGATATTTCTTCTTCCTCTGGGCTATGTGTTTGGATGAAAACTTCTTGTCTTAGCCTTTTCCTTCGTGTTTTACCACTCCAACTCCAAATGTGTCCATGTGTAGCCAATATGTCATTGTAGGCCTATAGGGCTCCACTTTATTTGCAGGGACAAATGTTCTCCAATGCTTTGGAACTACCTATGTGTGGAGGGCTTCCAAAAACATTGCTATGGCATGATGAGACATGTAGAAGGTTTTATGCCTTAACTCCGAAAATTCTTTCATTTGTCTATAGTTGAGCCTAATTATATACACTCCCCATGTTCAGTCCATTCACCAAGGGCAACATCCATATGACTATGTCAGAGGTTCGACTCCCTCCTGTGAGCTTACTTTTAACCAAGTCTATAATGCATCTCCATTCTCCATTAGCTATGGAAGTTTTTTTCAAACTCCGATTGTTGCTTTTACTCAGAGTGCTCTCCCACTCTTTATCTGTAAGATCATCCCTGTACATTAGTCCAACCCATTTATGCTTTTCTTCTGTTGTCTTTTTAGTTGGGGTTTTCGCTGTATCTTGCCCTTGGTTGGGAATCCCAAATACCTTGCTCACCTCTTTGGCTGAATAGGAAATTGTAATAATTTGTTGAAAATACTAGATTATAGATTTTTGCCCTTTCTTGTTATATCCAACAATTATTGTTCCAAGTACAGGTTCAAATTCTTTTAGATAAAAAAATGGGCATAAAAATAATTTTATCTACCTTTGCTTTTCGTAAGGCCTCCTCCAACACATGATTTTCTTCAACATTCTTCCACCACGTTCGACATTCACTTTCAGAGATGCTTTCAAATTAATATTTGCTACTTTAGTCTTATTGCCGCTCTTTCCTTTCCCTTTCTTCTTGGAAGATGCCATACTTTCCCTTGTAATCTCTTATTTCTTCAAGAATTTGTGATTGTCCCCTTGTTGGGATTGCCCATACTAGTTTTCACCATTCTTTCCTGTTTAAATAACCTCTCGTTCTTTACGGTTATTCCCTTCTGTGACCAATAATCATCCTCCACATGTCTCTCTTTTGGTGTTGTACTTGTTGGAATCTCCTTCCAATTGGTTTGTATGACCGCTTTTTTTCTTCTGTGCTATTTTTCCCTTTGTCCGACTAGTCGTATGGTGGTTGTCTCCTCTTGTCGTCTTTCTCTCCTCTTCTCGATTGTATGGCATATGGAGGATTTTAGCTCCTCCCCTTGCATTGTATTCTATACGGAGGATTTGAGTTCCTCTCCTTGCACCGTACGTCGTATGACGCCTTCTTCCATCTTTTCTTTAACTGCTGTCGTCAGAAATATGATAAGCTCAAGTGCTTTGGCTTCCTCCTCTACCATACATCATATGGTGTCTTGTACTCCTATGTTGTGTACAAAAACTTTTCTTTCTCCTCCCGTCTTCGTACATCATAGGATGTCTTCTACTTGCGGGTTACCTATGCATATGACTTCCTTGATTGCAATGGCGCCTTGTATCTTCTTTCCTTCATGCTCCTTCGTAATGAATCTATAGGCTTCGTTTAACTTCCTCAAGTCTTTTATTGCCTTTTCTTTTTGCTTCCCTTCTTTTTCTATTTTCCCTTTTATTTCCTTCAAGTAATTTTTCCTTTCTCTGCACAAGTGTCTTTTGTGTCCCTCTTTTATTTCTAATGAATTAATATGAAATGTCACTTTCATTTCCTTATAGATTTTTAACTTTGATCCATTTAGGTTCCTTCAAGGGATTATTGTCCAAAGTGGATAGCTTTATTGCCTCGTTTGCTCCCACTTTCGTTATTTTCTGAGGCCCTAGCCAATGAACCTTAGATTTTCTTGGTCTTAATTCATTCTTGCCATTATATTTAAGTACTAATTGTTCCGGTTGGAAATTCATTCGTCGGAAATGCTTTTCATCCCATAATTTCCTTCTGTTTTGTGTTACCTTGGTAGCCTATTGTGTTGTCATCCTCCTTTCATCCAACTCTAGTAGTGTATTGAGCATGTCCCTCAGTATTTCTGTATCTCCTAGTCCGTGTTCAACTGCAACCCTCAGGCTTGGAATTGTGTATTATGCGGGCATTACAACCTCCAATCCATACATTAATTGAAATAGAGTTTGCCCCGTAGTGGCTTTATAAGTGGTTTGATATGCCCATAACACGATAGAATCTCTCCTTCTAGTCACTTTGTTCCACTCCACATGTCTTGTGTAGGATGGATACCAATACTTTATTTGTCATCTCAACGTGAACATCGGCCCGATGATAGTATGGACTGGAAAGCGTATGGAAGATCTTGAACTCAATTGTCATCATTCAGATCACTCGATTTATAAAATGTACTCTATCACTTGTTATTTGAAGAGGTATGTTGAATTGGGTTACTATTTGTTCATACAAGAATCTGACAGTACTTAGTGTTGTGTTGTCAGGAAGATCCTTTGCTTCCTCCCATTTTGTAAGATACTCTATGACCATTACTACATATTTGCATCTGTGCATATTACTCACCTTTAGGGGTCCTACAAAATTCCATCCCCATCGTTCAAATAACTCTTGCAGTTGTGATGGAAAAAGAGGCATGAAGTCCCTCTTTAAGGGTTTTCTTGCCTTTTGACAAGTGTCACAACTTAACACCCATTCTCGGGCATTTGTATGTAAAGTAGGCCACCATAGTCTCGCCAATAACAGCTCGCGTGCTGTAGCATCGAGTCCCATATGGCCTCTTGCAATTCCTTTATGGGATTCTCTGATACTCCTAGAATTTCCTCCATTACGCATCTGCATAACACTTCATCCGACCCCATCTTGTACAGTAATCCGTTGATAAGTTGAAATGTCTTACTCTTCAACACAATCCTCCTCCTTTCATTGACTTGCATATCTCTTGGAAAAGTGGAAGTTGATAAATATTGGCCAATTTCTTCGTACTAGTGAGGTAGTACTGCAATCTGGAACAAATTTGCATCCGGAAAATCCTCATTCACTCCCTCCTCTACAGGTTCTCCTGACCGTATCCAAGACAATTGATCTGCAATCACATGGTTCCTTCTAGAACATACTATGATTTTAAAAGTAAACTCCTAGAGGAGGATTAGCCACCTACTTACCCTTCCATGTATAATAGGCTTGTTTACCAAGTACACCAAAGCTTGATGATCAAGAAAAAATGTGAATGGTGTGGCTAATAAATAGTCTAAATTTTTTGACAACATAAACCATACCTAGTGCCTCTCTTTCCATTGTGCTATTGTTCTGTTCCACCTTTGATAGGGGCCGACTTGCAAAGTACACTGCATTGTCCAAGTAATCCCGTCCTATCTAGGCTAGTGGGCCCCTATTGCATAGTTAGAAGCATCCATGTGAATGCGGAATTCCTTATTCCAATCCAAATGTAATTGGATGGGTGCTCCTACTGCTCTTGACTTCAGTTCCTGCAATGCCTCCTCCTGTTCCTTTTGCTAAGGAAATGGTTCTCCCTTTCTATAATAACCCCAGCTGGCTATATCCTTGACAAACACTAATTTTTCCTTCACTGTTCAGCTGTTTGACGCTTCGTCAAACACTTGGCAAGCAATCCCATTATCACTGTATCCATGATGTTTAAATTTCAAAAAACAGTACTAAAGATGCAACAAATATGCTCACGAATTTAGTTAACTTGGCCTCATAAATTTTACTTGAAATGAATACCAAATGCTGGTTTACAGCTTTGATTTAATAACTATACTGTAGTATAACAAGTTTGGAATTTTATTGTAAACTGGTATCTTGTTATTCCATGGATTGGCTCTCAGAAATAACCACTGATGGTCTTAGTGCTTCTAGTTGAATTTCTTTAATAAACTCAGACTTTGAAATCAACCTACTATACATTCAAATTATGTATCAAAGACTGAGATTGCAAATTGAGATTCCAATAAAGAAACAATGTTCTTTCTTCTAAGAAGTGCATTGACGGTGGACAATTAATCATTTTCTGTGGGGTAACATTTTGACTATGAAATTTTCTGTTATATATGTAGAAAAAACACATTTAAGAACCATTATTAAAGGTCATTATTTCACAATTATAAGTTTGTGAAAGATGGCCATTGTTTTCTTGGAAGATTAATGCTCAGGGTAATAAAGGAATACATACATTGGTGGTTGGGAAGGGAGTTGCAATCATTTTGGGCTTAGAAAAGGTGGGAGCATATAAATAGGGGTATGGGTTGGAGCTAGGGAAATCTGTCAAGTCCTTAACTTACCTTTGGGCATTTATTGTAAAGGTTACATATAAAATATTAATTCCATCAATCCTTTTATTTATTTTGAAATTTCTTTTATAAAGCATTGCTTGCTTCTTGAATGGAACTGTGTGTTCACTAATTAAGAGTATCATGTTTTCTGTCATCATAAATATTTCTCCTTGCTTTTTCCTTTTTAAAATGGGGGAATTCTGTGGTTTGCAGAGAAGCATACAGGATATTGGAAAGCTGTACAATTGTGTGACAACATTGGAGGCAGTTGAGAAGTGCCGTAGTTTTCTGGGCCTGGAGACTATATGCTCAAAATGCTTTAGTGCTGCAAACATTTCTGCAGTCTTGATGGATGATGGAATACACTTTGATAAAATGTATAATATTTATTGGCATAAGAACCATGTACCAGTTGTGGGAAGGATCTTAAGGATAGAGACTGTTGCTGAAAAGATTCTTAGTGGGGTAGGCTATCTATCTATATATTTCCTTGCAAAAGGCTTTGCTTTTTATCTTTGTTTTGTGAAATTCTCTTTCATGTTTTGACTGTTACTTTGCCGAGATGGGACCAAACATCTGATTGTCTGAATTAAAATATATCTTTGTTTCGGTGGTAAAGTTAGCTTCATTACATTGAATGAATTATCACTGTCAAATAAAATGGGTTGATACGGATGGTGCAAATTGTAATTTTCTACCTATCATGGCTGATGCTTCATCATGCCAAGTCAATAATTCTATTGAGCCACAATATGGAGTCATACTATTTGACAATTTGTACAAGCATGGTTGATAAAGTAGATCAATTCGACAGCCTGCAACCAAATAACTGGATAAAAGTTCAATCTATGTAGTGAATTGAAGACAAAAATCCATTTCTTTTAGTCTGAAAATGTATCCTAGGGGTTTTTTTTTTTTTTTTTTGAAATAGTATTTATGACTGGGTGCATTTCAGTCGCTTACCATGGTTGAGAGTTTTCAATGTTGGCTATATTGTCTTGTGTGGATGATCAATGATTTACTGTTCTAGCTCAATTGTTTGAAACAATTTTGGCATGGAGGAGCATACCAATTCATACTATGACCATAGATGGCATTTGTAACTGTGGTAACTAAACCAATATAAAATTTCTGGAAAGCATGCCTGGCATTTTCTGGCAAGAAAAAATACATTGTCTTTGTTTCATGCTATCATATTTTCATGTGCTAAAATTTGTCATGGCAGGATCCACCTGATGGCATGACATGGACACTAGGGGACTTTACTAATCTCTTCCTGTCAACACTGAAGTCATATCCTTCAATATATCTTTCCATTCTGTTTTAAATTCACTCATTTTTCTTTTTGGATCGTTTTATGAAGTTCTTCAATCTTGGCACTTGTTTACTACTACTTTTTTTACCCTTGCTAAAGATGTTGTCGGTTTTAAAAGTATAGCTGCATATCGCAGTGGTCTTAATATTAATCCATCGGTAACAAGTCAGGAGGCAGATGATGGCCTTTGCAAGGATTTACAAGGTAAGATTAATAACACACTTGTTCCTTCAGCGAGAGTCTTGTCTTAGCATTTATATAAAAATGAGTATTTTGACTCTGTTAATTAATGTTCAAAATTTTAACTTGTGAGTTTTTTATTTTGCATTTATGCAATTTTTGCCTCAGCGAGTGTGCCAATACGGATCAACAGCAAAAGCTTCGTTGATTACATTTTCACACATAGTTTGGAAGTGGCTGCCTCCTTTGATCTTCCCATGCAAATACACACAGGGTAATTTTGGATCGTCACTGCCAATCATTTTGTAGACATTTCCTAGCTGTTATATTCCTTTAATTTTCTTTCATGAATTTTCTTCTTTACATGTACCCTTGGCATATTTATTTATTATGCATTTGTATTTGTAACTCTTGTGTGGTGCATGATGTAGGATACCAACTTAAAAGATTTACAAGTTAGTAGACATGTTTAGATAGGTATATATAAATATTTTTTCATTACAAGTGGAAGATCTTTACTATTACAACCACCTTATGCAAACAATAGTTTTAATGGCTTGCATTTGTTTACACAAAATCATGTCTTGTTAGGATTAAAGTTAGGTTTTTAAGTTAGAATCTACCATATTGTTGCAACAGAAAATTCCATAATGTCTTGAAATCATCTTCAAGTTTTATTTTGTTGCTCTGGCTGTCTGCCTGTAAGAATTATTTTTTAGAAGCATACATAGTTTGGTGTTTTAATTGCTGTATTCTACGTGTTATATATTGATATTTTCTACATTATCTCTTTCTGTATTTTCCATGGGACACTAAAGTGAAAGTAGATTTTTAGTTTTGGAGACGTGGACTTGGACTTGAGGCTTGCAAATCCACTCCATCTTCGGTCAATCTTGGAAGATGGTCGTTTTAAAAAATCTCGTATTGTGCTTCTGCATGCATCGTATCCATATTCAAAGGAAGCATCCTATTTAGCTTCTGTTTATCCACAGGTAAATTGTTTTTTTGTTCATATTTGGCATAAAAATTGATTACAGAGCTGTGTTTCTCAAAAGGTTGTTGAACAGGTGTTTTTGGACTTTGGCCTGGCAATACCAAAACTCAGTGTTCATGGGATGTGCTCTGCAGTTAAGGAACTATTAGAACTGGCCCCATTGAACAAAGTAACCATACCTTCAAGATCAAGGCTATTATTAATTTTAAATTCTGAGCAGCACAGCATAATAACTCAGCATAATTTTTTTTGGATAGCAATCTGAGAAAAAAGGAAAGTTATTTAGATTAAGCATGTAACACAATAGTCGGCTATGTCATATGCAGGTGATGTTCAGTACAGATGGATATGCATTCCCTGAAACTTTTTACCTTGGTAAGGCTAGCATTCCAGCATAAAGAAGAATAATGAGAATATTTAACTTCTTTAGCATAGGAAAATAATAATTGCAAATTATTTTTGTAATGAAATTATGGCAGATCACAAGTAGTGAAGAAGCTTGATGTCAACCCTAAAATTGGCTGATTTCACGAACAGTACTGAATAGCTGTCAATTTATGTATCCAAAATTGATTACCTTGTTAGCATCTTGGCTCATTACCCATTTCCTTCAAATAATATTCCATGTGGCAAAGGTTTTTAGTTTTTACTTTTACATGCACTTATTGTTTATTTCTGATGACAACCAAATTTTCTTGGTCAAATAAATGACAATCGTGGCAGAAAGCTATGCATTTGGTGTAGAAAACGATTCTGTACCTACTTCGAGGGTTACTTGTTTGGTTAAGGACATTGTGCATTTGATATGAATTTTAAAAATCTTTTTCACAAATTGAGTCAAAATATTGTCAAAGGATATCTTTCTTTTCTTTTTACACTTTTTTTTATGTAGGGAATGGAGGTTATGAAACAATTTTTCTGGATAACTAGGGCATTAAGATTGAAATGCTATTTTTGTGTGCATTGTACTGCTGAATTTCTGTTGCTTGTCTAATGTGGTAATGCAGGTACAAAATGGGCTCGTGAAGTAATTACATCTGTTCTTATTGATGCTTGTGATGGTGGGGATCTTTCCATTCAGGAAGCTATTGAAGCTGCACAGAAAATATTAAGAGGCAATTCAATCAGTTTCTATAAGTTGGATGTAGATACGGTCCAATTTATGAAGTCTAAGGTGGTTAATAGGGCAGCTGATTCTCACACTCAATATCTGGAAGCCAAAGAAGGGGAACAAAAATTAATTCGACTGCTTTGGGTTGATAATTCAGGTCAACACAGATGTCGAGTAAGTATTAGATGAAACATTTAATGGTCATCTCAGATGAAATATATTATGTTTACCTTTAGGATATTAAAACTTGATGTCGTGGTATGTGTCACAGGTTGTTCCAGAAAATCGCTTTTACCAAGTAGTGAGGGATCATGGAGTGGGTTTGACACTTGTATGTATGGCTATGACTTCCTATACAGATAGCCCTGCTGAAGGTTCCCATCTGAATGCTGTGGGTGAGATCAGACTAATGCCTGATATATCAACACTATGTAGTATGTCCTGGTACAGTGCATTTTAGTCTTTGTTAAAATTAAAATTCGACCAATAAATCTCAGTTTTAGAATAAGTTATCAATAATAATAGAGTAATTGTAATCATCACATATCATTATATTTTTACTTTTTTTTAATAACTTAGTCCTAGCATTTGTTGTTAGAAATAGGAATTACTGCCGGGGGGCGGGGGGGTGAATCAGTAGTTTACAAACTTTACTCGCCAATTGGATATTGTTCTTTACTTTAAACCATACATAATAAAGTAACCATGCATAAAGATAACTTGTAACACCATATTTTGTTAACTAGGGAAACCCTGGCCAAGGGAAAACCTTGGTGGGAATGATACCCACTAGATGATATACGGATATATAAGTTCCTTGTTAGAGGATGGACCCTGTTAGGAGTCAGTGAGCAAATTCAGTATAGAGAGTCCCTGTTAGGAGACTTTGAATCCCTGTGAGGAGTTGTGCCAACCTTGTTAATAGTTGTAGTACAGTAGATGCAAGATGAGCCCACTGCCCAAACATGCACTTCCAATTACAAGAAGAACCCATTGCCCAAACAAGCAATCAGACTTCTGGAATATAGATTCTTTCTTAGTTTCATCTCGGATCACAAAATAGCTTCACAAACTTCGCATATATCGTTTTCACAAAAGTTCGCATACAATTGCTCAACACATTTTCTTCAAGATAGCACATTTGAATTCGCAATATGTCCTTTGCATAAATACCATGCCTTTACATAAATTGCTGCTAGGTCAGCTAAGACCACAATACACTTTTCCAACTTAGAGTAAACATCTAGGATGTCGGCACTATAATTGGACAAGTAATTATTTTGCAAACAAAATAATTCCTTTCCTTTAATTCTGCTGTCTTGTTTTACTGGTAAAACACGAATATCTCTTTTCCGTACAGTCCGTACTGACTTTTGAGGTTATACATGTCATCATCAACATTTATACTATCTCCATCTAACTTTGCTCGTCATAATATGACATCAGCAACAAGTTACAAACAAAACAATACACTGCTTTATACCAAATTCATACTTAGACAATTTTAAGTACCAAAAGCTAAGTATCTTTATTACCTCAACCCGACATTTTGTTTTCATTCTGACTTCAAGGTAGATGAGAAGGTTCTTATTGGCCTATATACAATGGCACAAAAGATGTCTAGAGATGACACAATTTCAGCTACAATCATCAAGCTGGATAAATATAATAATCGAGAAGGGGTGATTTTCTCAAGCAAGATGTGCACAAATGTTTAGACATAATTATAGTTACGTAAAATTATGGCTTATAAGTTATGCATTTTTCTTCTTTTCCTTATTTCAAATAGATGGTGGCAAATGTTTGGGCCCTCAATCCCAAATCCTCATAAAATTGCCATTTGTATTTTGAGTCAGCTAGGTAGTGCCTCTAGATGTAAGCATTAGTCCATGTTTGAGCACATCCACACATAGAGGTGTAATAGGTTGTTTGTAGAGAGGTTGAATGATCTCATCTTTGTTCGTTACAACCTCCATCTTAGGACTAGAATTTTTTTGGACATTGACTCCACTCCTATTACTCTAGAGGAGATCGGTCTAGTGTCTAAGTAACACACTGAGGCTAGCAATCTAGTCTTTACTGAGGACTATGAGTGGGTCGACTAGACAAACATAGCAGTTGAGGTTTTGGCTATGGTAGGGGAGGATAGAGCATGTTCGAACAGGCAACACACATTGTTGTTGATCACGAGTCCACCTCACAGGAAGGGGCTATGTCTTCTTTGTCCTCCAAGACCTACCTTAGATGCCTTTGTAGAAGTCAAACAAGATCTATTATGAGGTTGAGGCTAAGGCCTAGGATGAGGATGAGGCATGAGCTAGAGCTTGAGGAGATAGACTTTTTTTTTTGTTTACAATGTTATTGTTTACACTTTGCAGTTACACATATGTGTTTTATGGAACATTTGATGTCATGGGTTTCATGGATTTTACATACCTTTGACAACATTTATAATTCTGTATATCTATGTCATATGATTCTATGTTTTCTATTTCCTTTAGCTACAATTTAGTGCATTTAGATTTACGTAGGTGATGGATTTATCATTTATGTTTCTTGTTTATGTATTTGATGACAAATTAGCTTCTATTTGATGATATTATAGTGTCTTTAAGTTGTATTCAATAAAAGGTGCATGAACAAGTTGTTAATAATCTCTAGATTTCAAGGGTTTTTCCATTTTATCGAGCTTTTGGTGAGTCATAGGCGATTCACGAGTTGAGTCAAGTCGAGTCGGCCTTGCTAAGTCCAAGCCGAGTTCGAGTTTGGGAACTATGACACACACACACACACACACAAATAACTTGCAAGATCATTAACTTCGTCAATGCCCCATCTCATCTTTTGCCCACCTAGGAGTTGAATATGCATATTCTCAAGCATCAACTGGTAGTATATTTGTACTAGTTAGACTTGCCCCCTAGGGGGCTTCGTCCTAAGATGATATTTTACATGGAGCATTTTCTTGAGTTACAGGATGGGGTATTGTATGCCTTACATACCTGCCCCATGGTTTGTCTCATGCTCTTCGTATTTCTCCGAGTTCTTTTAAAGTTCGCTCTCATCGGCTCCTCATCTAGACCAATCACCACTTAGCTAGGGAGGGAAAGATCCTTTACCTTTGTGACTTGGGGATGATTGAGACAGAGATTCACTTCATTTTCCCTTGTCCTATCTATCACGAGATTTGGGAGAGATTCTACTGCTTATTTCGAGAAGCTTGCTCTCTCATGACCTTCATGCACACATACAAAAAATGCCTTTCACTCTACTTACATGAGGCTCAGAGGCTTCGAGACCACATCTTGTAGTGGCTCCTCCCACGGGGACCATAGTTTGAGTAGCTCATCATCTCCTTTTCATGATGGTTTTCCCCATTCGGGGTACCATGTGTGTTTTTGATCCTCAACCTACGCTCCCAAGGGTTGTTAGACAATGCAGATTAGCTTCCACTCAGCAACCACCCTCTTCTAGGAGAGCTCGAAGATAGCTTGGCACTTCCTATACTATGGCTAATTTGACTATTTTTGATTTCTACTCGATGGATCAAATGAATTAGTTTGCGGACTTGCTTGTTTGGCAGCCACTCCTGGTCTTGTTTGGTTGATTTTTTGGTTCTTTGTTTATTGCTTTGTATTTCCCTAGGCTCCATTCAATGCTCTAGCTTTGTATTGGGTTGTTGCTTTGTTTCTTGGGGTCCCTTAGACCCTTTGTTGGTCTTTGCTGGACATTAGATAAATTTATCTTATCTTATTATATATATATATATACACACATATGCATATATACATATATTATCTTGCTATATATATATTCTTGCTATTAAGTTGCTATATTTATATAGTATGTTACTTTCAACTTAAAAATTATATATATATATATATATATATATATATATATATATATATATATATATATATATATATATATATATATATATATATATATATATATATATCAAGGTGAGGATTTTAAAGACCTCAAACTTTTGGCTTGGGTGATGATGAGAAGCGACATGAAAGTAAAGGTCAATGTATGTGGTCTTGTGATAGACATGTGGGCCAAGGGATCCATCACATTTCTTGATGAGAAGAACATCCAAAAAGGGAAGTTGATTGATAGACTCAATTTCCATGGTAAATGCAATGGATAGGTGAATGTTGTTTTGAGGGGGGAAAGGAAAGCCTGAAGATTGTCATGATCATGGGGCCAACACACATTAGTGTCATTGACATATCTGTTCCACCACTTCGGCTTGAGAGGGGTGGAGAAGAGGGCCATCTCTTCCATGAAAAGATTAGCTATGATAGGGGATAGTGGGGAACCCATAGCCACCCCATCCGCCTTCTTATAGATGCCAACTGGGAAGGATAAAAAGGTTGAGGTCAAACATAATTAAACCAAGGATGCGATCTCACTGTTAACCTTGCACCCCACAATCTCAAAATCGAGAATGGGAACCTTGGTAAAAAGATAAACAATGCCAAAACTCACTAACATGCTATTGCTATCAAGATGAGCATCCAAGATAAACAGAACAAAATGCGAGGAATCTTTGATGAAAGAGTTTGAGTTGCCACTAAGAGGGAGGCAACCTTGGAGAGGATGGAGGCTAGTTTATAAGTTGGGGAGCCAATGGTGTCCACAATGGGCCTTAATGGAATACCCATTATGTGGATTTAAGGGGACCCATAGATGCCATGGTCTTCTCTTTGGAAGACACGAGACGTTTTTTGGTGGCATTGTCAAAAGAGTTAGCTATGGCTACTTTGACATGCTTGAGAGTCTTGGAACAAGTATTGCGAGCAAGGATTTTGTAGCTGTTGGAATCAGACAAGAGTAAGCATTTTTGAGACATATTCCTTTGTGTCAAGGATTACTACGACATTAGCCTGATTAGCTTTAGAGATAATTATATTGTTATTTTTCATTAACTTGTTAAAAGCTAGAAATTCATCCTTAGGGATGTTGCATCTAGGAGGTTGGCATGCCTAAGGGCTATGACACAATCTTTCTTGATTCCTTCAGCAATATGAGGAGGAAAGGAGCACATAATAGTTTCATTTCAATGAGAGAGTATGGGGAATAAAGTGAGGAGTCAACACAAAGTTCAGACCCCTCTCTAGGAATCTAATGGATATGGAGGTTCAACTAATGGTGGACGAGTTCACCACCAACTAATTTTCCAAATCATTAATTGTAAGTTGGATCAAGGGTGCACACATATCGAGGAGATGACCAAACTTGGAGGTAAAGCAATTGGCGACACTAGCTGAACTAGGGGGAGGACATATGGTAGGCTTTATACTCGAAGGGCTGATGTGACTCAAGGGGGATATCATATATATATATATATATATATATATATATATAACTTGCTACATATATCTTGCAAGATATATATAATTTGCTAGATAATGTATATATATATATATATATATTTTTTTTCCTTTCTTATTTTATAAGTTCATTTCATTTTAGTATATTAAGTTGTTATATTCTTTGAGACCCTTGGTTTGCTCACTTGCCTATCAAAATCCTCAAGTGGGATTTCTTCTTTCTTCCTTTTTTGTATGATAATGCTCAACCAAGGAGGAAGGCTAAAAGAAGATGTATTGATTGAAGAAGTAGTTACCTTAGTTAACTTTGGATTACCTAGTTGGTGTCTTAGTCTAAATGGCTATAGGAGGAGGACTGCTATGTGTGACCTCAGTCATGAATTGCTCAAACTGAGCTGAAGTCACATCAAGCGATGTTGTAGACCGAACAGTGGCAGAAGGAATCGACAAGGAATATGCATCAAAGAAATTCTCATAACCATATTGATCTCCTCATGTTTCTAGTGCAGGTGCGGCTGAGGACACAAGCAACGCTGGTGTAATAGTCACATAATCTTCAAAAGATGGATGTTCAATGGAGAATGCATCCATAGAATCACCTAAAGGCGAATCAGGGGATTCATCTGATGCTAGAGCCAAATTCGGAAGAGAAGTTGCAGCGAGAACTTCAAGAGGACATGAAGCAAGAGGTGATGACTCCTTTGATTTCCTTGCTTCACCGTCACTTGAGTAAACTTGAATTGATTGAGATTCAACTGCTTTCGTTTCATGTACTCTTGACTCCTTTTCTCTTTTGATGGACAACTTGGGCAAACTTTGAGTAGGAGGTTCAAATGTAGATGAGGATGTGCTGTCTTTACCTTTACTCTTTATTTTTGATCTTAAACCAATCAGATCAGTAGGATCAAAATTTTTGCCAGGCTTTATTTTGATGCATTTCATACCCCTTCTCTTCATGAATGTGTTGGTATTAGTGAGAATAGACTGGAGTCTATCCCAAATAGACGTTTTTTCTTTGCATGACCATGTAGGAGAAAGAATGGGTAACTTCTCCACATCATGCTGAAAATATTCAAGATCTAGGATTTGATCATCATCTTCAAATCCAAGAGGGATTGATGCCAATTTGAAATCTACAATTGGCTTCATATCTAATGGAGTATAATCCATGCGCCATATATCCACCTCGGTACGTACATCAATCCAAAGATCTTCTAGACGATGTATATGCAAGAACTACTTTCTCACCTTGTCATGCAATCCTCTCCAATGAAAACAACTCATGGCTGCAAACTTTTTCACTGTGATCCTTTGGAGTTTAAACTCCATGTTCTTTGCTTTAGGTATAGTGTCTATCGAGTATCCTCCAATCTTCAATGGGTTTCGAGATGAGATCCCTAGTCCAGGTCGGTGCAAACTAGATTGATAAGCTTGGACTTCCATAAGTTGCCTTGCCAACTCCATGAGTATGATTTTATCGGTAGGGTACCTTGGCAGTGTGTATGGCTCTCACTTGAAGCATCCAACTCATAGATATGCAAAGTTGGGGAACTGTAAAAACATACAACCATACTCATTTACCTTGTTCCATGCTTCAGTAGATACTTGCCCAGCAGGAAGTTTTTTATCAAATAAGCCCATAAAATGCCCAAAGAAGGCATTCTGAACCCATTTGATGTTTATCCGACTTTTCTTTAAGGGCAGCTGCTCATAGTACTCCCACACATGAACTATAGACCTGTCATGTCTTGTTGATAAATCAAAAAAGATGCCCAGAGCAGCAGCAATGTATACCATGTAGAAGCTCATGTTGAAAACACCAGTAGATAATACGTTCACTAATTGCTCACATATTGAGTCACTCACCAATTCAGCCCAAAGCACATTTTGTTTGACCGTATTATGAGCGAGATGTACTTATACATCTAGTGTTCGAAGGTGTTTGAATCCTTGAGCCTTGCCAAGCGACTGAGAAGTGTGATGAGGTCATTAATATCTTCCTTGAAATCACATGGGCGTACTCCCTTGACTGGCCATCTGACAAGATTCGGCCTCTAAGTAATCAACCAGTTGTCATTTACAAACTTGGTACAATAAGGAGTATCCTCATTCCACCACTCCATAGCCTTCTTCCTGGTGATATTTGTAAGAAGTGGAGTGTGTGGAACATGAAATATAGGATCATTAGTTTCAAGATTGAGACTAATGATAGTATTACCATCTTGGTCTTTGATGGTTCGTGAGGCTGCATTAAAGTGTCTCGCACATGCAAAGATTAATTTTGGTTCATGAGTTGCCAAGGGGAAAGTGGATAGAAAATGAATATGATTCCGCTTGATAAATGCCATATCTTTAGTAGCTGCAACATCAACCCTTGGAAGGAAATCCTCAATGTTCATGTGAGAAATATCAGTATCTCGTACTTCATCACAGTATGATGTTACTTGTGATGAGGGATGGAGTTATGATATTGATCATATTGATACTTCATCTTCTTTTTGTCGTTGCCCTCTGCTGGAGTAGGTTCTCTTAACATTGCAAAATGGTACGATTGCACAACTGTTACATGAAAATCCCATAAAATGAGAACATCTTCATGTGAAGGATCCATGGCAAGATTTTGACGGTTTTTGGACAAGGTATGGATTGGGAAAATGGATGAAATGAATAAGGATGGAAAACAAACAAATGGGTCAAGCTCAGAATGGCTAAAATACGAGTAAAATAGTCTAAAATGATTTTTTTGGAGTGAATTATATATGTGACAAGCAAGGTTGAATAAAGTGAGCAAGGGGAAAAATGAATAGAACACTGAGCATCTCATGAAGTGCAAAATGTGAAACTCTATCCGGTAAGCATGTGGCTAGAAAGACTTCAAAGATAGGGCAGCCATATGGAGGCACATGAAATGCGTAATGATGGGGCTTTATCTTGCATTCACATGTGAGGGAAAAACAAACTTATCTTTCTTTTAAAAATGAGATTTTACATCCGACTGCATATGCAAGTAAGATGAGACCTTGCATATGCAACTTGGAGAAGAAGATGAAAGATAGAAGGAACAACTTAAAAAACAAAAATATGCAAATCTGAAAATGGCTTGCAAGAACATTCAACAAATATATAGAAATGCCTTTGTAATGTCCCCTTCTTGGGTCCATTATGATAGATGTTTTTAAATGGATTGTAATATTAATAATAGTAATTTTGATTATTAATTGATGTTCTTATTTGGATTTTGTGGAATCAAAGGGTATAGATGTTAATCAAGTTGCCTAGATACCATCTAAGGACTCCCTCAAAGTTTACAAGTCCAAGTCCATTTCAGAAAGTTATATGGATCGCTGACCTCTATCCTCTATTGGGTAGACCCTTAGATTAGTTATATACAAGCTTCTCTTTGATAACATTCTATTCTTCTAATCACAAAACAAATGATGAAAATATTGGAAATAATCATATTTTGATAATCAAAAGATTAAGTCTTATTCTTATAATACCACTATTCAATTATATTATATGAAATTCTCGTTTTATAATTTATTCATAATGATATTAATTCTTTAATTTTATATAGAAGAGAGATTATAACATACCTTCTTATTTTCTATGAAAATAAATAAATAAAATTCTTATAAACTAATTCGTTATTTATATGAAATATATTTATAAATCTGTAAAGAATACTATTCCATTTTATAAAAACATTAAAAAAAAAAAAATAACATAGTATTATGATTAAATAACATAACACAATAAGAATATATTATGAATTGAAATATACTCACACGCGCCTTTACCTTTATATGTTTTTGAGATGGCAATTGCTTTTTGCCTTCCTTTAATGTTTTGACCTTAAATATAGTCTCTTTTATTGATTTTACTCTTTTCTTGTACTTTTTGCTGCCTTTAATATATTAAATACATAAGTGTTATGTCCCTTCTCCATATTTTGACATGGTTTTATATATAGCGTCCGCGCCCTTTTAATGGGTTGTGTCCTTGACTTGCCAACCGACATGGAGATCACGGTTTTCTAGTTCAGTTTATTGCTGTTTAATTATGTTTTCTTATGAAGTTATATGATAAGGGTTTTATATATTAACATATATTTAGGAATTATGATAAACAACTAATAGTTAAAATAATAAATTTGTGGAATTTGTATATTATTATTTTTTCTTAAGGATTAATTATCAATTCTTATTTTATCTTTATTTTAAAACTTATAAATTGAAAAATATTTATCAGTTTTACCTGGTTATTTCAATATTTTAAATTTAACCTATTGTGATCTAATATTACATTTCATGATTAGAGGGGTTATGACAGCCTTAGAGAAAATAACCAAGGAAAATTACCTCAACTCCATAAAAAATAAGAGACAAATCCTTATCCAAATCTTGACCAAATCTGAAAGGAATCCAAGAGATTTCTGATTTTAGATTTGTCCAAAAATAAGACTTAAATATATTTAAAAATCCTCGTAACATGTTCGAATTGGGACATGTGGATATTATTACGATAATAGATAATCGTCTATTATTAGTTAATGGTAATCTATTTGTAAACTATTGTAAATATTAGAATGTTTCTAATATTTTGTTAGCTTTAGTTAGCTGTAGCTTTTTAAACTTTCTTTCAACTAGAATAGAATGTTTCTATTCTTTATGATCGTTTCCTAAGGAAATATTGTTCCTTATTTTTGTATATAATGACCTCTTGGTCTCTATTAATAACAAACAAATATTTACCAATTACTTCGTAAAATGGTATCAGAGCCAATGCGTTAAATCTTTTCGAAAATCATAATTTCTTTGTCGAAATTATCAGATTCTTATTTTCGTAATTATTTTCCATGAATTTTTGCTTCAAAGATCCTTGGTTTGTATAAGTTTTTTCCATCTGAAAATTCAATTTTCAAAACTAAAAAAATGAGACCTTTTTTCTACTCCAAATCGCGATTGATATAATGCTCAGCTAGGGTTCCTTTCTTGTCCACAAATCACATTTTTTTCATCAAATCTTCGGCACATCACGACCTGAACATTGCGTTTAGGTTTTTTCAAGCAAAACTTGCGATTTTCTGGGTAGAACACATGCCCAACACATGGTCGGACACATTTTTGTTTGTAGTCATTCCTTCCCGCATTTGAACAACTACAACTGCAAAATCACTTCGTTTTTGGAGTTCCATCTTCAACCTCTAGTGTCGTCTCTACCTAAGAGACTCTCTTTGCTACAAATCCATCTATTCTTGCCTTCAAAGCGCCATTTTTTCTACAACTCAAACCTTCAATGGCTACCGACTAGGGTTTTCTGCGAAACCCTAATTTCTGAGCTCGGGTTTTTTTTTTGATTCTAGTTTCTTGGTGGGTATTTTGAGAGCTCAACTGGGTTGTCAGATTTTTCTAGGTGCCTCGATTTTCAAGCCAACGGATCTAGAAACTGACAACATATTCCTTTTGAATTTTTTGAGCTCTCTTCTAGGTCACTCTCCAAATTTTCTGGGCCTTCTGAGATTTTGCCTCGAAGAACTTGCCTTTTTTGATTTTCACATTTTTAATTGAAAAAAACGTGCCATAGCATCTCTGACAAACATTCTGCTCGAGCAAATTCAATGGTTCAAATTATGGCACTTGGAAGCAACGGATTATAGCAATTTTTGGATATTAGAATACCGATCAAGTTGTTCTGGGTGTTACGAAGCATCCGACTGGTCCTGGTACTAATCATGATACATGGGATTTGAATAATGGAGAGATGGTTATGCTTCTCAAATTATCCATGGCTGATGATCAACTCTCTTGGATTCCATCCGCCAAGATATGGGCACATCTCAAAGGTCTTCGTGAGACTTCTGACAAAAGCAAAGCTTTTTTCTTGAACAACACTCCATTTTCTATTATCATGGATGACCGAACCTCGCTCCAGGCACACTTGAATAGGATTCAAGAACTCTGCGATCAATTGCTTATCATCAGTCGCAAGATGGAGGAAGAGAATATTGTGGTTATCACTCTTTGGAGTTTACCAAAGTTCTTGAGCATTTTATCGAGACTCAACATCACGTCTTCTGGTGTTGATCTAAAGTTTACTAATCTCTGCACACTTTTTGCTTCAATAAGATCAGTGGGAAAAACAGTTTGGTAGCAGTTCCAGTGCCACCTTTATAGAGCAAGCCTTTGCTGCTAAATCCTTTCAGAAGGATAAAGGCAAGTTTTAGCAGCCGTCTTAGCATCAGATGGCTCCCGGAAGAACATTCAATGCAACTGTTGCCACAAGTTTGGGCGCATGAAGGTTGAATGTCGAAAACGCTTAGCTGCACAATCTTAAGCAATTAGGTTCGCAACCCAAAGCGAACAGTGCAGAGCACACTGAGTAGACGAAATTTTCCTTTTACGCCTTCATGGCTAAAAGACCTGAAGATCATGTGAAGTCCTCTGCCTGGTACATTGATTCAGGTGCCTCTCGTTATTTCACTCATTGCAGAGATTGGTTTATTGACTACCAACCTTATTTAGATTCTGTTATTTTTGGTGGTGGAGAAGAGTACATTGTTGTCGGCAATGGAAACATTCATATTGAGTTAGCTGGGAGGAATTTGATTTTCCTCGATGTGTACTATGTTCCAGAGATGGAACTAAATCTACTTTCAGTCAGTTAGTTACTACGACATTCTCCATGCTTCGATGTCACCTTTAGTTCACATCAGTGCACCATCACTGATTAGGCGACTCAGTCTACTATTGCAGTGGGTCTTGAGGATCATGGTCTTTTCCAACATACCAATTCTAGTGATTCTCAAGATTTAGCTATGGTTGCTCGGTGGTCTTTTGTTAGCACACTTTGGCATCAACGATATGGGCTTTTAAATGTGCATTATCTCCCACAGCTTGCTCAGGATGAGCTTGTTCTTGGATTGCTAGAGATTTAGACTCAGTAGCTTGGAGTTTGTGGTCCATGCTAGGCTGGGAAGCAACATTGCACACCTTTCCCAAGTGGCGATTCGTGGTCAACTTCTCAGGTACTTCAGTTTGTTCATACCGATATTTGCGGCCCTATGGCCGATCCTTGTTGTAATGCCCCGCCAAGGGATCCAAAGAATTTCATTAAGTTTGCCTAACAATTTTTTTTTTATATCATGAAAGTAAACCATTCATAACATTTGCAGAAGCAATAGCAACAATTCAAATGAAAGTAAACATAAAACACATAACAGGTTACATTCTTTAAGGATCCCTTAACGTTGAATCACATCTAAATTAACTCTTCATCTAACATCACATTCTTATGAAATAACAATGATACATCCAACATTTTTAAACAACCTACAAGTGTCCTTTTTGTAACTACATTTTAGCTCAATCATCCACTGTACATGTTACAAGGTATGAAAGGCTTAAAAGAATAAAGCGTCTATGTAAATAAAGTACATCATCATTCAATATTAATCCATGATGCAATTAAAGTAAATGAAACCACATATCATACATGATACATCATCACCATAAAGATAACCATACATCACAAACATAAATAACTAAGTGCACGGTTCCTCCCAACCGTAAATAGCATCATTAGACCATCACGGATCCTAGCCATGCCTCCGTGCGTAACATTCCAAAGCACCGAAGAGATCATCGGTATTATCATAGTAGGAATGTCACTCTTAACATATACTACATCATATGCAGAAAGTAATCTAACATGCAAATAAAACATAAGATAACATCATCTAACATACGCAAATCATCTATGTAAGAAACATACTAGTAAATACATCCATCATAAGGTATATCCTCTATCATAATGATCCAAGAACATAATGAAGATAAATACCAACCAAGAATGCTCCAGCCACGGTGTCTCCGA
Organism: Cupressus sempervirens; assembly: GCA_028749045.1. Taxonomy (NCBI): domain Eukaryota; kingdom Viridiplantae; phylum Streptophyta; class Pinopsida; order Cupressales; family Cupressaceae; genus Cupressus; species Cupressus sempervirens. Next base: position 98,125,909 of record CM053783.1, on the reverse strand, counting down.
CGGATTTCAAATGATAAGAGTGGAAAAACACTACCACCCGACCGCGTGGTACCTAAGTGGTCCACTCCCACCGTGCTGAGGAGATAATTTCAAGTCCCAAATAGGATAACAAATCACATAGCACAAAAACTCTCTAAGTCCAGGAATCTTAAAAGTTTACTAACTCAAAGGTTCCAATCACAAAACCGACATCTGATTCCTAGAGGCACACAAAGACATGTAGGAAACCTACTTTGCAAGCGGGAAAGTGTCATCACATTTATCACATACAAGTTACTCTGGCAGTTAGCTAAACTCCACGGATCCATACTGATACTTATGCGGCCACTAGTATCCTCTCATACTGACGAGGCATACTATGGAATGCAAGGTCGCAACCATGCGTTCTCTCTACTCCCATCCTAGTCTGTACAAGCACTCAAGGCACGGACGAGAACATCAAAACAATTATCTTTTTAGGTTCATTTAATCTCCTTTTCGTGTGTAAATGTTATCACTTATTAACCAAACTTACAATGAGTTACCCTGGTAGCCACTTAGGGCCCTGGCCCCCATTGCAAGCCACTTCCCGACACTACAAGTAGATTATCTACCCTAAGCTCATGGAATCATAAAATCACCACAGTCCTGTACAAGCGACTGGAAAGAAATACCAAAAGATAATCCATAAAAAAAATCAAATATCTACAATAAGAATCATCAAATCTCCATGAGCATCTGAAAAGCATCCATAGAAAATCATGACCACAACAATTCTCTATTGGCAACTGAAGGCGTCACTGATAATCATAAGTATCCATTGGTTCTCAATAACCAAAATATATCTCAAAATAAATCACCATATCCATTGGTTCTCATCAAGCAACCAAGAATATCTCAAAATCATATTGATCGAAGACTCCAAAATGGTTGAGTCAAAATATGTCACAACATGACATCATCAAGAAATAAATCAACATTTCAGTCCCATCATGGCGACTAGAAAATAATCCAAGGATAACTGATCGATGACTCAAAAATGATTAGCTCAAGTGTCTCATACACATACATCTCAGCTTCACACATGAAGACTGAAAAGCAATAATAATCAGTAAATACAAACATTTCATAGAGCATACGATCACATTACCATAGTTGGGTTTATAAAGATCGAGACCAAATAAGATCAACATGCCATCACATCTCGTAACCCCCGAGCCTCTGGTAACAACCTAAGACTGGTCAACACTAGTCAACCCAAAAACCCAAAACAAGAAGCATAGAGAATACACAATGCAAACACATGTTTGGGTTTTGCTATATTACATAGTTGAAATAAGTGTAGAGTTTCAGTTTCTGTTTGTCAGTATACTTCTAGTGTCTTAAGTTTCATCATTTGACCTACAAGTCAACCCATTTGTTCCCCGAAAGCATTATCCTTCCATTAATTTAAATAATATTCTAAGAATAGCTTAAGGGTAAATACTTTACTCATTAAATTGATCATCATTAACCTTCAATTAAATCATTCGTTTTATTTTGCTAAGATCAATGTTACTAATTGAATAACTCTTCCTTATCATTAATTCAACTTTTCAACATAGTCAAAGGATCATTATTCGTTATATTATAAGAGAGCCAGTTATTAATCTTCGAATAAGGAGATTATAACTTTATTAAAATGATCAATTAAATCAATCAATTAACACAATTCCATGACTTTTCTCATTCTAATAGTTTTCAATTCAATATTACTAAGTTTCACCATTAAAACATCTAAGGTCATTATTCAAGTTATTAGAATAAGACCTATCAACTTGATATCAATTTTTACAATCCCGTTAAAAGAATTATATCAAATAAATCTCTATTACATAACATAATTATTAATTAAATCCAATTAACTCTAGTTAATTGATTTAATTTATAATTATACAACCATACCAACAATCCAATAAATATCAGTTGACTATTAACTAACTATAATTTGTACGTTAAAGTCAGTTATAATCCAATACACAAATATTCATATTCATAATTCAATAATAATAACTTGTTAATATTTAATAACAAGCTATATTGGGAATCTTATTAATAGATCCACATTCGTCATTCTTTAATGGATACTAATATTCCCTTAACGAATTCGTATTATCGATAATTTTTTTCAAATAAGACTTTATCGCACAACTTAATTATCAATATCATAGTTATAGTAACAACTCAATGAAAATCAATTATACTCCAAATCCGAAAATTAAAATTTTAATCATAAAATAATCTCCACTAGATTCACTCTAATCGGATTAATTGATATCTCTTAAACTATTTATTATTTATTAATAGTTTGTTAGACCCAACAACATTAATAAATAAACTCATCGTAATTATAAATGATCGCTCTAGAGAACCTTACAAAACTTCATTGGTTAATATTTGACTAACTCTTAGTACAATTAGGTATATCAAATATCTCTTCTTTTAATACTAATTGACAAATTATAATCATGTCAATTTCAATAAATCGATTTACAATCCTGAGAACCCCAAAATAATTGATAACTTTAAATATTAAAGTTCATTCTAACTATATCACTAATACTCATATTGATAGTCCAATGACAATTTACATTAATTTTCTTATTGAAAATTCTATTATACTAGATTCATCACTATGGATACTAATGTCTCATTCCAATTTAATAATAATTAACGAATTTCAATTAATAATCCATATTTAATATTATTATGATTATAATATTAACCAATGTAACATATTGGCCATAACAGTTAATATTTGTAATATTAATGTTAAGTCAAGACTCCATATACATTTTACATAATAACATATATTAACATTGATAGCTATATATTTTATTAAAATATTCTAAAATAACAATATAGAATTTTACCATCAAACATTATTAATAAAAAGTTAATTTAAAACTATATTCATTTAAAATCTTGAATATTAAAAATTCCATTAATAACATATATATATATATATATATAATAATAATAATAATAATAATTAATATACATCAATTATTAATACACACACACACACACACACACATAACAATTTATAATATCACAATTGAAATCGAAATTACAACTTAAATCGTATCATAATCTTTAACCGGTACCGACATATCAAATGGCATTTTACACAAACCTGCGGCCTGTTTTTGAAGCCGCTGATGTAGTGACGGTGCCGTGCACTGACAGTCGCTGCCGCAGTCGGCCCTGCGACCGCAGTTGCAGGTACGACTGCGTCAGCGAGCCGTAGGCCGGCGCAGGTGTTACATACATATGAAGGGTGGGGTGGGGTGAAACCCCCATCCCCCCATTACATTTAATTTTATGAAAACGTTTATAAACGTTTACAAATATCATCTTCAAAACGTTTATCAAAAGCAATTTCGGATTTTAATAAAGGTTTTTCCATTGCGTTTTTAATCGCGATTATTAATGATCAGTGTTTAAATTATATATATATATATACACGTAGAATTTAAGCATTACAGTATTTCAATCATAAGCATTACAGTATTTATTACAATATTTCAATCATAATATATATATACAAAGTGAGAACATATACTAGTTTCAAATAAAAAGGGTCTTCTAACTCTTTAAATTAAGAATTTTCCTTTTAAAATAATGGTCTCTAAACTACTCATAATAACCGTTCCTCAGATTTACCTATTAATTTGTCTAATAGGTTTGATCATAAATTTTAACTTAGAATATCTTTCATTAAAATACAAATCCTTATCTAATCAAATCTTCAATTCCAATACAATTCGAACCCAAACCCGATTCAAATCTAATTTCTTTTTCATTTGGAACTAGAGTTTTCTATTGTTTTCTTTGCATACATATTTAGATTCCAATTTCAAATCGCAGATTCAATCACAGAGAATATTCAGACACATATAACAGTCACGAAGAAGACAGGAAGAGAAAGAGTGCAAAGGGAATATGTGAATATCACGAGTGCACCTGGACACTGATGCTAATTTGCCATGCCTCAGAAGTCCATAGAAAGTCCCCCTTCCTTCTTCTCATACGCAATTCCTCCAAGATCCAAGCCAACCGAAATTCCCACGCGACTAGAAGTGTTTGAAGAAGCATAGAAGCATGTAGAAACATATGAGCATGTAGAAGCATATGAGCTTCTCAAATGAATGTAAGCTTTGAAGCTTCCATTTAAGTTTGTCCAAACACACTAGGAGAGCCTCTATTTAAAGGCCTCTAAGATGCATCTAGAATGTGTCTAGAGACAACTAGAAGATAAGCATGACAACTAAGCACGAGTCTACTCCAACCTTCTAGATGAGTCATAAGGTTGTAGACACCATTTGCTCAAATAAAATGCTAACTCCTAAGTGTAGACAACTTGTGCATACTTAGAGTGCAAACTTTTGTGTTGTCTACATGACAACTCCCGAGAATTTGCAAACTCCTATGTGAGCAAATAATGCACATTAATTAATATAATATTTAATTTACTCTTTCCAATTTAAAATTATTAATTTATTAGATCTCATGCACTAACTATAATAATTCCACTTTTCAATCTTTATATATATATATATATATATATATATATATTATAATCACATGAAATCTAGAATCTTTTAATAATTTTAATATATTTTTCACTTTTAAATTTCATTTTCAAAACTTAATTTCTAAAATATTTATTAGCTTTAATAATAATATTATTTAGTCATTTATTTAAAAATGAACTCCAAATATATTATTATTAAAATGAATATTGTCACATTTCAAATTTAAACTTATAACTTTTATCTTCAAATTTAATTATTTTATGTAATTAATTTCTCAATTAATTAAATAAAATAAATATTAAAATATCATATTAATTTTTCATTAAATTAAACCATTAATTAAATCTTATAATTAGGCTTAATTAATAGAAAATACTCCAAAGACTCACAAGGGTAAAATATGAAAATCCATCATAGCCAAAATACATACAAAATCAAACCAAGGGTTTATATCACGAATTACGTTATCCAACGTATTCGGAGGGTACTCAACTCAGATACTTGTCCTAATTTTCAATTAGGACAAATGGCTTAAAGGGTTGGGATTTGGACTTGAGAATTTATCTCCCCTCTCTTATCATTGAGATAATGTGATAGGGTATGCTCATCCTGGCAATTCAGGGAAGTCGATACCCGGTACCTGCAACCTGCATAAAAATCATGCATGTTCAAGCACAATATATACTAAACTAAACAGGCAATGGCAGGAAGTGGTGCATCGTGTAGATCCCCACTAGCAGGTGACTAGGACTCCCTTCCTTAACCACATCAGACACGCCATACATAAGAACAAACACGCAATACATAAGAACAAACATGCACACCATACACATGCAAGTATGGGGTAAGTATTCATAAGAAAACACATATTATAATAAATCATCTAACTAATCATCATCAATAATTGCAAACACTGTAATAATCATCATGCATACATGAAATATAAAGTACCAAGTAATCTCATCACATATCAACTGAATCCATAGCACATATCTGATAGTCTCAAAACAATGTTACTAACCATCAACATAAAACTAGCTCTAAAAGAGTTGACAATGATAACAAAAATGCGACCTAGGGGCAGGCACTACACTTGTGTTCTTGGGTCTAGATATTTTTTGTTGTTTGTTGATGATTTTAGTAGAAAAATGTGGGTGTATTTTTTAAAAAAGAAATCAAATGCATTTCTTGTATTTCAAAAGTTTAGACCGATAGTTGAAAAAGAGTCTAAGAAATCTATTATTAGTCTTAGATCAGACAATGGGTGGGGTTTTGTTCTAATGTTTTCTCTAGCTTCTTGGATACTTATGGCATCAAACACCAGTTAACCACATCCCACACACCACAACAGAATAGTGTAGTTGAACAATGGAACACAGCTGTCACCGAGATGGCTCAATTCATGCTCGAACACAAACATGTTTCGAAGAAGTTTTGGGCAGAAGTAGTCAACACTACAGTTTATCTGTTGAACCGGTCACCCATAGTAGCGGTCAAAGATAAAACTTTGGAAGAGGCTTGGTCAGGTTGCAAGCCCAAAATTGGTCATTTGAAGGTTTTTGGCTCCCTTGCTTTTGTTTGGATCCCTGATGTATCACGCATCAAGTTGGATGCCAAGAGTTAGGAACTCATGATTATTGGATATAGTAGTCTTCACAAAGCCTACTGCCTGATCGATGTTGAGACATATCGTCTCATTTACAGTCGTGATGTAGTCTTTGATGAGGAGTGAGGACCTTTCATGCTTGTTTCTCCTGTTCTTGATCTAGCAGACCATCCTATGAAGGCTCATGATTTGGGAGTTAGTGATGTAGGAACATCTTAGGCTTTCTTGCAATCCTGCATATTGGAGCCGAGTGCCAGTGGTTTCCAATTTTCTTGTTGCTGCCGAGTTGTTCAGTAGAGGCCAAGTTACTGTAGCTCTTAGTGGATGCCAAGTTATTGTAGCTCCTAGTGGGTGCTGAGTTACTGTAGCTCTTAGTGGATGCCGAGTTACTGTAGCTCCTAGTGGGTGCCGAGTTACTGTAGCTCTTAGTGGATGCTGAGTTACTGTAGCTCCTAGTGGGTGCCGAGTTAATGTAGCTTTTAATGGATGCCGAGTTACTATAGCTAGTGGATGCCGAGTGGTCTTGTATGTGCCGAGTGCTAGTATTGGTTTTGGTTCTGTTTGTGCCAAGTTGTCTGTGAGCTGACTTTTGGCATTTAATTTATGTATGGGTATTTAATTTGTGTTGTGGCTGACTTGTGGCTCAACATATATTTAATGTGAGAGATTTAATTTAGTTTGTAATGCACTGGGCCAACTTGTGGTTTAGTTGGGTATAAATAAAGGGTTTTGTGGAGTCTTTAGCATAGTTGGAGAATTCATTCATTCAGAAGAGTGAAGGGGATTGTGTAGTGTGAATTTTGAAGAGCTATGGCTACGGCTTGAGAACCAGAGGATTTGCTTGTTGGACCTGAGGGTACAAGTGTGCATTTACCTGAGGGTACAAGTGTGCATTTTCTTGGTGTTCTTATCCAGTTGTGGATTTGGACTAGCTGGAGTCGATTTTGTAAGTGGATCTTGTTGGATCTTGCAAAACGAATTTTGTAATTGCTGTTTGTATTTGGCCCTAACCTGGAAGGCCTTACAACCGTGCATATTGCATGTAATCAGTTATATCTATGAATAAAGGGTTCTAATTTGGTATTAGATCTTGCTTTGTTGTTGTTTCTGTATTTCTGCTGTGTGGTTGTTTGCTGGGGGTTTGGACATCTCTTTTGGAGATTCTCTTGCCTTGCACTGTGTCAGTTAGGCTTCAATTAGGTCCACTTGATGGGAGGGCTCTAGTAGCTCCTACAGCTCTAGTTATACCAGTGATACCTGTATAGACACCTCCAGCTTCTTCTGCAGGATCACCTCAATTTGTAGATGCTTCACCTGAGTTTGATCTGGATTCTTCTGATGAGGAACTTGATCACCAAGCATCTCCTGATACTAATGTTGGTCATTCTGCTCTCCGACCTAAGTGTGGTGGGCTAAGACACTTGCTGATCTTTGTGATGATGAACTCATTGATGGAAAAACTGCTCAGAAAAGAGCAAACCTACAGAGTCTGTTAACTTTTCTCTCATGGCCAACATTCACAGTGTGTTTGAACTTCAAACATACTCCGAGGCTAAAGGAATTCCAGAGTGGGATCAGGCCATGATATCTGAACACCAGAGTTTGCTGAAGAATAACATTTGGGTCCTTTTTGATCTTCCATCAGGGAAGAAACCCATTGGCTGCAAATGGGTTTACAAAAGCAAATACAAATCTGATGGTATTTTGGATAAGTACAAAGCTCATTTAGTTGCGAAGGGCTTTTCTTAGCATCAGGGCATGGATTATGAGGAGACCTTTGCTCCTACTACAAAGATGAGCACCATTAGATTAGTCCTAGCCATGGCAACACAGTTTGGTTGGAAGGTCCATCTGATGGACGTCAAGTGTGCTTTCCTAAATGGTGTTCTCCATGAAGAGGTCTACATGACGCAACCTCTAGGTTTCAAGGATGCTGGTAAAGACCATCAGGTTCTCAGATTGGTGAAAGCTATCTATGGTTTGAGGTAGGCTCCTCAGGCATGGTACATAAAAAATGATAAGTACCTTAGTGATCAATGCTTCAAGAGGAGTTCTTCAGACTCAATTTTGTACATCAAGATTACTGAGCCTTCTGGTTATTTATGTGGATGATTTGATCATCAGTGTCAGTTTGACATCTTTGATTCAGTGAATCAAACATAATTTATGCCAGTCTTATGATATGATTGACCTTGGGCATGCATTATTGCCTAGGTGTTGAGGTTTGGCAACAGTGTTCTGGTAGATTCGTCTCTTAGTTCAAATATGCTAGGGCTCTGTTAGATAAATTACATATGCAGGATTGCAAGCTTGCATCTACACCCATGGAGAAAGGTCTCAAGTTGTCCGCAAAGTCTGATTCTTATTCCATTGATGATACTGCATACAGGCAGCTAGTCGACAGCCTCATCTACCTCTTTGCTACTAGGCTTGATATTAGCTTCACAGTTAGCTACATCTCATGTTTTATGAAAAATCCTAAGGCTGATCATTGGATGGTCGTAAAGTGTGTGCTTTGTTATGTGAAGGGCACTTCAGATTATGGACTTCTGTACTCTCGAAGTTCTAATCCTAGACTCGGTGGGTTCACAGATTCAGATTGGCTAGGCTCTATTAACGATAAAATGTCAACTTCTGGATATGTGTTCAGTTTGGGATTCAGTGCCATCATATGGACTAGTAAGAAGCAGCAAGCAGTTTCTCTCTCCTCTACAGAGGCCGAATACAGAGGTACTGTAAGGCAAGATGTGAAGTTGTTTGGCTTTGTCGGATGCTTGTGGATATGCAAATGTCACCAGCAGGACTGACTACTTTGTTTGTTGATAACAAAGGCGTTATCAAGTTAGCCGGAAATCCAGTCTTACATGAACGAACGAAGCACGTGGATGTTCACTATTAAGACATACAACAATTGGTTGAAGACGAGACAATATGTTCCTACCACAGATCAGACTGTAGCCATATTCACCAAGCCTCTTGGTCCTGTTAAGTTTGTCAAATTCAGAGGAAAGCTTGGTGTTGTAGATAGATTAACCATTAAGGGAGGGTATTACAATAATAGATAATCGTCTACTATTATTTAATGGTAATCTATTTGTAAACTAAGTAAATATTAGAATGTTTCTAATATTTTGTTAGCTTTAGTTAGCTGTAGCTATTTTAGCTTTCTTTCAGCTATAATAGAATGTTACTATTCTTTACGATCTTTTCCTAAGGAAACATCGTTCCATTCTTTTGTATATAATGACCTCTTGGTCTCTGTTAATAACAAACAAATATTTACCATTTACTTTGTAATAGATATGGTTAGAGAAATTTAATGTCCAAATTGTGGAGCAATCTTTGACCTAGCAACTTCATATGCAAAGACATGAATAAACGACACCTAGAGCATTAAAATAGCTTGCAAATTGATGAAAAAAAGCTTGGAATCAATTTAGTTACCTTAGAATGCTTCTTCAAAGTGATTCAATGCAAAAGTTGCCTATGTATGAGCCATTTTGGGTGAAGAATATGCCCTAGACGGGTTGTTTCTTGCAAAACGCATATGCAAACCCTCCAAAAATTGCCACCTAGCTCTTAATAGGGAAATGTACGTCAAAAATGCCTTTTTCATAGGCATTTACATGTGTTTAAAACATATGCAGTTGGCTTCAAATTTGCCACTTTTGACTTAGGTTAAAAGAGAACAATGTATTTTAATAAAAGATATATGTATTTGGGTCCACAATCACCACTTAGAATTCATTTTAATTTTACATTTATATGTAAATGAGTTTCAAAAATCCACTTTAATTGGTAATTTAAAAACACATGCATTTAATTATTAAAAATGAACTTTAAACACAATCACATTTAAAAAACACACTTTTAGTGATGTTGGGACTTAGAATTTTTTGAAAAAGGATTTTCATGGAGTATTTTGCATGTGGATATATGCAATATTAAATAAAAATCCCACTTATAAGTTGTCTCGTGTAATTATATTTATTATATAATAAAGTAACATAAAAAATAACCTTAAAATAAGCTATTTTCTTAAAACATTAAAAACTATGGTCAAATCAACTCAGAATGAGTTGAAATTTTAAAATGGACAACGAAATCTATTTAAAATAGCAAATATAACTTCATATCGTGCAATTGTCAATAAAAAGCCCACTTTTATAAGGTTTTTAATAAAAAAATGTCATTGACTTGAAAACCCCCACTTTTTCCCTTATAACTTGAGTTAGACAACTCCGATTTGGACCTAAGTTAGCTCATATTGAGCGGAATTCCAAGGGCTATTCACCTAAGGCAAAAAGAAGACCATAAACTATTTACAAGACAAAGAAAAACAAAGAAAAGATGAGAAAGTTAACAAAAAATTGAGTGTTTGCAGTGTGAGAAGGAATTCTCTTCCCTACAAACAATTGGGGATAATCTCGACGGAGAACTTTCAGAAGACCACATAAATAAGACTACATAATGAACAATTCAGAGATAATAAACTGTTTCATTTATATCTTATGAATGCGTTAAACAAAGAGGATGCACCGACGAATCCATGTGAAAATTGCGTAGGGTTACCTCAATTTTGTGATGTCAAAGTTGAGGACAACACTACCTAAGCTTAGGGTATGTTATATTACACAACAAAAACAACAATATATATTTAAAAATAATCACAATTAATATGAGAAAAGCCACATTTAAAAAATAAGGACTAGTATAATGCATACAAAAACTATTAGAAAGAAAAAATGATGGGTCAAAAGCGAGAAATGATTCTAACAAGTACAAATATAGCCCTGTTTTTCATAAAAATGACCAAAAACCGTTGCAAATATGATAAAAAAACGGTCATGAAAGAGCCATGTACTTGGTCTAAGGAACTAAATCTTGAACTCATAAAAACCTTGAACTCAAAAAAACCTTGAACTCAAAGCCAGTTGCAACCCTGTTACTTGCATGGAAGAGAAAAACCGTTTCTGAGTTTGTCTTGAAATAATAACGAAGGAGAAATGAAGATTTAAAGACTCCTAAAGCTTGCCAATTTCCTATGAATCTGACAGTCACAACTCAGAGTCCCATTCACGACACTCTCTTTAAACTTGAAGTTCATCCACTCAATGTTTTGTTTTTCTTTTTGCAAGGATAATTTAGAAAGTCTGACTATAAAATATGATAACTAAAGTTCTAATAGTCTTTGCAAATAATGTTATTACATGTAATCGCATGTGCAATGACATAAAAAATGTCCACTTTGATAAATGTTGGGGGTTTTTCTTGGGTTTACACTTGCATTGACATTTAATTGATTTTGCAAAGGTCTAAAACATGCCCTCCTTGGAAGGTATGTCAAGGTTTTAAGACTATGTTGCATTAAACATTGCAAATACAGTGTATAGTTTGTGAATAAAAGCTTGACATGTATCATCGAGAGTTTAAAGTTGAAGTTGCATTACATACTTATGTATTTTTTCGCAAAAAGTCCACTTCATTAATTTCAAGGTAATGTAGTAATATATAATAAAATATATTACAAATAACAAAAAAAAAAAAAAAACGCAAAAAATAAAATAAAATAAAGCTTAAACTTTAGATGGTTAATTAATTGTGATAATATTAACAAACATAAAATGTCTTTATTTAAATTTATTTTTGAAAAGTAGAATCATACATTTAATCCCTATCTCAGTATGGCAATAGGGAGTTGTTCTCTCTAGAGGTTTGGTGAATCGTGAAAGGACCACCCTAAGGAGTATCAAACTTCCCATGCATGCGTTTGGGTTCTCTCCACTAATACTAGAGCAGTACACGAACACCAACATGAAACTTTCTCTACTTTGATTTCTTATCAAAGGGGCTCTTCTCTTGCTTTTGATGTTCTGTAATCCAGTCTTCTCTTGTTTTTGATGTTCTGTAATCCAGTCCATCACTTGTGCTCGTTGTTCCTCTAATGTTGACAGCAATATGATCTCTTTTTCAAGAAATTTTCAAATGTGTCATCTTGAATTGCCTTTCCTAACATCAAAGTGGAGAGCTCCAATGTAGTGGGAATTTCTCGTTAACTCTTACAACAATTGGAAAGGTGACATACCAATTTCATTCCTTTGATAATATGCCAAATGGTATTTTCTTCTAGTGTGTTTCCTTCTATGCCCCTACTCTAGTCGAGCTGTATAAATTCTTCTTTCATCGTTTTATTCTAAGTTACCGATGCTAGTTTTGATGCTGATGTGGGTGCGGGTGTGGGGTGCTGGTTCGCAGATGCACAATTTTGTTTTTTGGGATTTTGGATGCGTTTGGGTGCATCCATATATATATGTATATATGCATATTTTAAATTTATGTATGCAAAGAAACACAAGAAATATACAAAAATAAACCATTGCATAGCATGATACTTCATTGATAGTTCAAATCGAAATAACAATAATACTAATTAGCTAATAACTAATAGTCTAATTAGTAAATTGCTCAAGCTCAAGATTCCAATGCAATTTGAATGACAAAATGAAATCATAGTTTATGATTTAGTGTTGATCAATCAAGAGTCAAGGCTAAAGATTCACAAATAAAATTCAATCAATCAATATCATAAGGATTTTAAAAAAAAATCCACATTCTCATCATTTCCTTCTACTGCAAGACTTGCAAGTTCATTTGAACCAAACATGGTTCCACTTGTGCTAGATACATGTGCCATGTTGTTATCAACATCATCATTTGTCATTACAACAAGATCCTGCATTGTTACATCCAAGTTTGCACTCTTAGGGTCTACATCCCAAAGCTTGGTTGACCCTTCCTTGTATCCATCCTCCTTACATGTCAAAAGACACAAGTTGTTATGTATATAAATCAAGTCCTCAGGTTTCTTTGAGCCCAACTGGTTGCACTTCACTGAATGGATATAGGAGTACGTACTCCAATTCCATTCAACAATAGAAGAACTTACAACCTGGATAGTGCTCATAACATTAAACATACAAATGAATAGAAAATTAAAGAATGTTAAACACTAAATTGTATAATACAATTGTTAAACAAAAATAAATGAAAACTTACTTGTGAGAGGATCTTGATTGCAAGAGTTTGTAGATTCTTAAATGATTGATCATACATGTACCACCATGTGAGAGCTCCCATGTCATTTTGGTCTTTTTATTGCATATGGAGTAAGTTTTGATCCTCATGCAAATAAACCAAATTCTAGCCACCTTTTTTGTGCATTTCATCATCTGGGAAGAGTCTTGTAAATGCATTATAGCACCCAGTAGCAACTTCTTCATTTGCAAATTGTGCAATTCTATCTGGCATGGCACATATTTCTTGGCTATAGTACCTTGGAGTTAAGGCATATGCAAGAAGGTACAATGGGGTAGCCATCTTCTCCCAATGATGATGAATTATTGCCTCCACCTTATTGCACAAGGCTTAACATCTTGTGAGGTTATTCTTGTGTGATTGTATGGAAAGCTTTACCTTTTCTACCATTGTGTCCATGCCATTGTACACATCCCCCAAGCAAGGTGCATCTATATTAGCAAAGCATAGCATAGTCACAATAGGCTCGGTGAAATACAATATAAATCATACACGAGCCCACCAATGCTCATCCAAGACCAAATCCCCGATCTTCAGGGCTCTTTTTGAATTTGAAGCCTTCCATACACCTGATTGGTTAGAAAAAACCATCTGGCTCAATGTCGCTTGCACCTTGAAAAGTCGTCTCATAACGATAATATGAGATGCAAATCTAGTCTCAACAACCTAAGCAAGTCAACAATATGACAACAAATATAAAGCAAAGTTAGAAAAAGTAATAATTTGATAATAAACATGAATATAAATCTTATTCAAAATAAATAAATAATTGAAACTAACTAATTACAATTTTAAATTTACCTTCAACAACTCCAACTTGGAGAGTGATTTGAATATGGATTGTGACATGTGGTGGTTTGTCACAAACATTTGTATCTCCTCTCCCTCTTGATATATTTGCTTCACCCAATCTATTTTGGTGCCAATTTGTTGTATGACCAAGTTGAGAGAGTGTACGGTAAATGGTGTCCAAAAAATATGGTCGTAGCGAGATTCAACCAAAGTACCTACACTTCTACAATTTTTGGCATTATCTGTAACCACCTGCTGCATTGTCACTGCCCACTATATCTATTGCCTCAATGAGAATTCTATAAATGAATTGTGAATCCTTCTCCTTTACAAGAAACTTCCCTAAAAAACATTACCCCTTTGGGGACATTGCAATCGCATTAATCAATGGTTGATTTCTTGTATCTTTCCATCCATCAGATACAATAGTTATAGAAGAAGTTTTCCAAGAAGTCTTTATTCGTTGAATAGCTTTGTCTTTAGAAATATTTTCTTTTTGCAAGAGAGTAGTATGCACCTTTTCAAACCCAGGACTAGTGTAATCAGATGGCTCTTTAAGGATGGCTGCAACCATTTCCTTCCAATATGGCGATTTTACCAAATTGAAAGGAAGACCAGTGGCATAAAGAAAACACACAATTGCTTCATCAACCTACATTTTGAATGCTTGATTGAATGGACCTCGTTTGCGGGTAATAACTTCTACTTCTTCATCTTCCTCTCCCACTTGCAAGAATGGATGTTTGGAGGATGCAACATGATCGGTGGGCACATTCACTTTGCTCTTTGTGGATGAAGGTTTATACAAACTTGTTTTTGATTTGCTCACTAAGCAATCAACAACTTCTTCTTTTATGAATCCGGTTAAATGTGCACCGCTCATCCTTTTTCCATCTTTGCTTCCCTTGCGCTATCCTATTACTTTGCCAATTAACCTATGAAATGAGCTTTGACTAAAAAATATGAGTTGTTGAATGGTTTACTATAAGATACATTGCATTTCCAAATGTATGCCTCACCTCCTAGAACCTGTGATAGTCTTGTGGTATGTCTTTATAATGGAGATGCTACATCAATATTGAAGTTATCACTTCGTTTACCTTGCCCTGCTGCTGAACTTTAACTACGAGTAGTGGCCATTCTTGCACAATTCAAACTATGAATCTAATAAGAAAATAAAAAAAATTAAAGCAGAGATTTTTAAATAAACTATGAACATCAAACATACAAGTGCAATATACAATACAAAAATACTAAAAAAAGTAGCTAAAGTTGTTCCTTCATTTATTAAAAATACAAAAAAGGAAAAAGCTTGAAAAAGCTCTTCCCAAACTTGAAAAATTCATGAACATCTAAAAAACATTAGTAAAAAATCTCATGAAATGGATCAAATGCTTACCTTAGATGCTTAGACGTCCTTTGTAGAAGCTATTAGACACCCTACAAATGATTCTCTTCAAAAATAATGAGCTTGCTTTAAAAATGCCAAAACGGAAACCAAATGATAAGAGAGTCCAGCTAGAAACAAAATGAGAAGAATGAGAAATGAATAGCCTCTCTTAGGGCCGTTTTAGGGTTTTGGGGCAAAAAGGAGCAAAAATATAATTAAAAAATCAATTAAACACATGTTTTTAAAAGTCACTTAGGTGATTGGGCGCTGAAAAAGTCCAGATGCTCTTCAAATGTGCCCAGATGCTAGCTAGATTCTCTTTGGATGCTCTCAATTCAGAATGTCAGTTTGTCTCATTCAACCAACACCATCATGACAAAGTCACGTCAGCTGGAAATATCTTCTCTATTGGTCTATTCTTAGTAGTTGGTGGATTGTAAAGTGGCGACACTATTGCCATTTTTTAGGATTTGTATTCCAATTCCTCTTTTGATTATTCTAATACCCTTGATTGTTTGATTGCCCCTCCTTGACTATTCCTTTGGTATCTACTATCATGATTGCCTCTTTAATAATTATCATCTTGATTATTTCTTTGATAATTCACTTGATCATTTCATTGATAACTACCTTGACTACCTCCTCAGAGATTCCTTTACATATTTTGCAATTGATTATTTTTATTTCTCAGATATGCAACATCAACGGAGAGCTTCTTCACTTGTTCAACTAATTCTTTTATCTCATCTTGATCTTCTTGTGTTCTTGTAGATGTACTTGCACCTCGAAGATATGCAGGCACTGTTGGAGGTGCTTTAGACAATGGAGCATCTAGATGTAACACAAGTTGGTTTAATGGAGTCCGATATGTAAGTTGTGGGACCTGATTGTCTTTTATTCCAATATTCATATTAGGTCCTGAACATTTTAAATTTGCTTTCCCACTTCCGTTGCTCTAGCATAGGTTTGTTCAAATTTGTTGGAGAAGGCTTAAAGACTCATGAATAAGGATGTTTGAGAATCCAAAGTATTGTAGTACATCTCCAATGCGATTGCATCTTGAACATTGTAATGATCTTGCAATCATTGTATGCTTTGTGAAAGTGAGTATTGAAGGAACTGATAGGCTCTTCATCTTGCCTCCTAATATATGCGAAACGCTTATACAAATCTAACGAGGTGTGTAATGTCCCCATTTTTAGCAAGTTCTTGTAGTTGGCCAGGTCAATTCACCATCGCGACCCCTGTGAGCTGACAATAGGATTTGAGGTGTTAGTTGTGTGTTTATAGGCTTTCTAGTAGCCTATGGTATGTTTTGGCTCCGTTTGAGGGACTTACTATTTATAGTAAGTCAATTTGTTGGTTCTAATGAGCCGAGTTGAGTCAGAGGAGTTAGAGGAGGCTCTTAGTTTTTATTTTGGACTTTCGGTTTGGGCTTCAAGAATCTTGGAGGGAGTGTCTATTTATAGTAAGTCACCCTGTCAGGTTCATTCATCATCTTTCATTATTAGGATCACTTTGGTGTTGTCAGCTTTCGATTCTAATGCTTCTTCAGTTGTTTTTGTAAGACGGGTGAATTATTATTATTATTCATCTAAATACGTTGTGGTTGCTATTTTTGTTAGTGTTGTTGGTTGGTATACCTTAGTATCATAGCTCATTGGAACTATGACGAAAAGTTTTAAATCATGGGAACAAGAAACAGTGGCCTTACATGTCAGAATTTGAAGTTATAGTGGAGAAAGGTCATTTTTGGAGCCAAAAACAATTAATAAATAAGTTTATAATGCCACTTTATTATGTTTTAATGTTGTGTGTGGGAAACTTCTTAAGTGAAGTTCATTCGGGAAACTTTGTGCCATTTGGAGATTATAAATATGAGCCCATTTGATGAATAAAGCATCCGATTGATTATTTTCTTTTGTTGCCTACGCAAAGTTTTTGAGTTTGCCGATTTCTTTGCCCTTGCTGAAGTATAAGAGTTTGGAATTAATAAGTGCCTGTTAATTCGCAGTTGAGGTCTTGTGAATTAATTTTGAGAATTGTCTTGATTAAATTATATATTTCCTGACTATTATGTACTTTACCTGGGAATTTCATTGTGGCTGGAGAATTTGTGATTTGGAATGCCATTATTGTCTACTGTTTGGCATGGTTAAAGAGGAATGTACTGTGGCTGCCATCCCTATATTTGGCAGCAATTTCTGACTTTGTGGAAGGCTGCAATCAATTATTGGAGGGCAGCAATCAGGTTTTAGAGCACCCGCGATTATAAGCAAGGAGCATGTATTTCTGAACCTGCGAGTAAATTGGATTATTTCTTGAGAGCTGCAATCCATATTTCATCTGTTATAAGTCAATTTTCAGGTTCATTATTGCATTCTTGTAAATTTCTAGAAGTCAATTTTTAAATTGGATATTTTTAGCATTGCCATCAATTATAGAATTACTTTTGAATTGTTTAGTGGTGTTCATTTGTCCAAATTGATAAAGGCTTAATCTATTAAAATTGTGAGCAGCTGGTTTTGAATTTAAAGCATTATTTATTGAGTGATAACAATTTACATGCCAATTTTTTGACAAAATATCAAACTGTTGATTAGCAAAAGCAAATTGATGTTTGATAAGGATATAGCCTATTGAGGGTTTTTTCAGTGGTATCAGAGCGGTTTCTTGCTAGCCTGTAGGAATTGGGCTCAGTTTTAATTTTGTTCGGTGCTAACTTGGAAGATTTTTAGATCTGATTTCTAGAGTGACCAGGACTTTATTTTCTCTAGCTATGGACAGGCATAGGATTGACATTTCTAGAAGTCAGTGGAGTATTGAGGAAGTTAGCATTAAAATGAATACGTTGCAGGAGAGTTTGGAGAAACTGAAGCTTCATCAACAGACGTTGGCGGAGAGATTGTTGGATTCATGATAGTTGAGAGGGCAATGAGGTATATGGTTTCTACCTTTAGAAGGCCAACATTGAGGTTGCAGGAAGGAAGCTTGAGTTTTCCCTGACAGGCGTCCATGATGCTGATGTACCTATATTTAGTACGACACCTGCTAGCCCCATCCGCAGTTTGATGATGGACTCATTTCACAAAGATCAGTAGATGTGTCAGTACCCTTGGTGGATAGTGACATTGAGCTTCAATAGGTTGAGGCTCCTAGAGTTGTTGCAGCTAGTGCAGAGACAGTTGATGTAGTTGTTACTACTAACACTTTTGGCTCTCTTGAGGAGGGGATTATTATTGGAGATTTGTATGTGAGTTATCATAGTGTTACTCTAGTATAGGAGGCAGCTACTTCCTCAGGTGGGACCAATATATGTATAGTCACCCAGCTGTGATGTTGGTGATGTAACAGCGGAGTCAGTAGATGCGGGTTCATGCTCTAGTGTTATTGATTCACAACTTGACGTTGAGTCATGTGTGCAGTATCAGGTGTCAGTAGTTGAGGCTTTATTAGGAGGTGTGGATGTAGATAGTACGGACACATCTGATGATACATTTGATGATATTATGAGTTGCACCAGGTATGATATCTCTTGCCAGGTATCAGCTGATGACTTCTAGGAGCTTTTGGATGGGTCCCAGAATCAGTCTTTACAGGATCTATCCTTTGAGGTGGAAGCTGAGACATGTGGGGATATTAATATTGTGACGGCTTCCATTTCTTCAACGAGGAGTTGATTAAGGTACATGGTAGTTATATCTCAGATGCAAAATTTTGCAAGGTCAATAGCATACATGCAATGAGTGATCTTGTGGTAGGTAGTTTTGATTCAGTTTCCTATCAGAGTGTAGTTAGTGAGACAGAGAGCTTGTATAGGAGGCAGGGGTTACAAAGGCATCATGTGACTTGTCAGCTGAAGGTGAGTGACAGTGACATTTCTTTAGTTCTTGGGCATTATGATGCTATATGTCAAATGCTAGCTACATCTGGTTGGGGTGCTCCTGTGTTAGATGAGCACGGTATAGTAGTATTTCCCTAGCAGAGGTTCATATGCTTCGAGAGGCTGTCAAGATCTTGAAGCATAGTTACTCTCAGTTAGTTTTGATAGGGATTACCTTTTGGAGTGGGGTAGCACCTATTATGAGACGTCGTTTTTGTTTGAGGTGACTGTGGACTCTCTTCAGTATACTTAGTTGGTTCTTCAAGAATCACAATCACAGTTGGATGAGGTTATCGTGGAGTTAGAGCAGGTACAGTCGACATCAGCCCCAGACCTTGTTCAGTTATATATTGTGTTTGGTAGTGAGTTTGCTTCCACAGTTGGGGATGAGGGACATGATGATTTGGCTGACACATTCGTTTAACATATGAGTTCAGTAGGTACAGAGGAGGTGAGAGCATCGGGGGGAGACGAGCTCTCATGGTGATTTGCTTGCTTCTACCAAAAGCAGATCTATTTCTTCATTTCATACAGCTGGAACTATTGGACAAATGGTAGTGCCACATTTTCAGAGGGATTAGTTGTGGGTCGCAGGGGAGTAGGTTGATGCTTCCACATATAATTTCTACTACACAGAGTCCTTAATGGAGTATCTATTGGAGAGTTTAGATGTGAGGGAGGATTCATAGAGAGTGTATGAGGGTACTCTCATTTGAGGCTCTCGTGCTATTCAGAGATTGGTGGGAAAGATTGTAGACTCTGTCTACTATGCTTCCCCATAGAGATTTTGAGGTTGGGTTTGCTAAGAGGGTTGCCCAAGATCCTGCCCGACCAATAGTTTAGAGTCAAAGATTGGAGCCATCTTCTAATTCTCAGTTTGATGATGATGAGGCGCTGACAAAGATTGAGAGTTTTTATCAGCATTACACTATGAGGAGTGCTCATCATTTTTCTTTTGATCCACAGGTAGAGGATTTGGTTTCACGTCGGTGTGGGTTGGCTCCAGTTTCATGCCATCCATTATGGGATGGGTTAGCACCATCTTTTGCAAATGAGATTGATAACTGCAAATTAGACCCCTTGCAATATCTACACACCCAGGACAATTTGGTAGAGGTTAGAGTTGGTGGTAGTGTTTTAGGTAACTATGGTTGTTACCATCTCCACAGTGCAGTTGGGTATGACTATCAGTTTGATGGGGACTCAGGTGTGGACAAAGTTGGTATTTCAGTTGGATTGAGTTCCGATGAGTTGTTGCCTTCATCAACGCCTCGGGTAAGTTTTCAAAGGATTTTGACGTTGATGTCCATTATTTGGGTGTTGGTGCTACAAGAGTCGTTTGTACACAGCAGGGATAGTACGCAGTTCTACCTTTGGGATCCAGGTGGAATGTGATGTCTATTTTGCTTCAGGATTGCTTGGGGACAAGCAATCTTAGGGAGGGAGGATTGTAATGTCACCATTTTTAGCAGGTTCCTGAAGTTGGCCAGGTTAGTTCACCATCATGACCCTTGTGAGTTGATAGTAGGATTTGAGGTCTTAGTTGTGTGGTTATAGGCTTTCCAGGAGCCTATGGTGTGTTTTGGCTCCGTTTGAAGAACTTACTATTTATAGTAAGTCAATTTGTTGGTTCTGATGAGATGAGTTGAGTCAAAGGAGTTCAAGGATGCTCTCAATTTTTATTTCGAGCTTCCGATTTGGGCTCCAAGAATCTTGGAGGGAGCATCTATTTATAGTAAGTCACCTCGTCAAGTTCATTCATCATCTTTCATTATTAGGATCACTTTGGTGTTGTCAGATTTCGATTTTGATGCTTCTTCAATTGTTTTTGCAAGATGGATGAATTATTATTATTATTCATCTAAATATGCTGAGGTTGCTATTTTTGTTAGTGTTGTTGGTTGGTTACCTCAGTATCATAGCTCGTTGGAACCGAGATGAAAAGTTTTAAATCATGGGAACAAGAAACAGTGGCCTTACATGTCAAAATTTGAAGTTATGGTGGAAAATGTCATTTTGAGAGTCAAAAGCAATTAATAAATTAGTTTATAATGCCGCTTTATTATGTTTTAATGTTGCGTGTGGGAAGCTTCTTAAGTGAAGTTCATTTGGGAAACTTTGTGCCATTTGGAGATTATAAATATGAGCCCATTTGATGAGTAAAGCATCTGATTGATTATTTTCTTTTGTTGCCTACGAAGAGTTTCTCAGTTTGCCGATTTCTTTGCCCTTGCTGAAGTATAAGAGTTTGGAATTAAGAAGTGCCTAGTAACTCACAATTGAGGTATTGTGAATTAATTTTGAGAATTGTCTTAATTAAATTATAGTATTTTCCAATTGTTATGTATTGTACCTGGGAATTTCATTGTGGCTGGAGAATTTGTGATTTGGAACGCCATTATTGGCTACTGTTTGGCATGGTTAAAGAGGAATGTAGTATGTACTATGGCTGTCATCCCCATATTTTGCAGCGATTTCAGACTTTGTGGAAGGCTGCAATCAATTATTGGAGGGCAGCAATCAGGTTTTAGAGCACCCACGATTATAAGCAAGGAGCATGTATATCTAAATCTGCGAGTAAATTGGATTATTTCTTGAGAGCTGCAATCCATATTTCATTTGTTAGAAGTCAATTTTCAAGTTCATTATTGCATTCTTGTAAATTTCCAGAAGTCAATTTTTAAATTGGATATTAGTAGCATTGCCATCAATTATAGAATTACTTTTGAATTGTTTAGTGGTGTTCATTTGTCCAAATTGATAAAGGCTTAATGTATTAAAATTGTGAGCAGCTGGCTATGAATTTAAAGCATTATTTATTGAGTGGTAATAATTTTCCTGGCAAATGTTTGACAAAATATCAAACTGTTGATTGTAATAACCCCAATAGGTTATAACTTCTCCAAACACCAAAAATCTTTATACTTTAGTTGTTTGACATTTCGTCAAACACTTTGCAAGCAAGGGTCATCTGACTGATATAACTTTTCAAATTGCTGCAATGATTCTTGTTTGGTTTTGCCTCAAAGAGAATGCTTACAAAAGACTCCAAATTTGTCTAAACAATGACCTAACATAAATATGCAACTAATTTTGGCAATAGTGAATGCATATATGAGTTCTAATCATGAAAATGATCACCTACAGCCAACTGGTATTTTAACAAACAGTTGGTATGCAAGCTAACTGGCTGATAAAAAAATGATATATTAATGCTTAAAGACAACTATTAATGACCAGCAATTGTATCTCCTTGATTGAGTATCCAATACAATATTCATACTAAGTTAGCCAAGACTCTTGGCATTTACAAAGATATCAAAATATGATGATTGCTGGTAAATAATATGCACCTACAGCTGCCAATGAAAACTAATGCAATACTAAATATCTAACTTCAATACTCCCCTACAGTAGTACGCTAATCACATGCATGATTAAATACAACTAAAGCCATGGATTGCTGATACCATTGTGAGGAATGTAAAAATGAATGATGTATCTATTAATGAATGATATGTTTGATACGAAATGACAATTACAACAGCACTCTATAGTGAAAGGCAACTATGAAAATACACATCAGACCTGGCACATGAAGTCGCCTTAGAGAATAGATGTATTGCAATACCACTGAACAGAAAATAACTTCCTCAAATGCCCAAGTCGTGCCTCTAGCTGCCGCCCCTGATTGTAGATGGCTGTAATAATTTTCTTTGCTTTTTTGAATTTGCTTTTTCAGATTGCTTTTTTTTTGGATTGCTTTTCCGGACCTGCTTTTTCGGCCTGCTTTTTCGGTTCTGCTTTTTCGGCCTGCTTTTTTCGGACTGCTTTTTTGGCGTGCTTTTTTCGAACTGCTTTTTCGAACTGCTTTTTCGGCCTACTTTTTCGAACTGCTTTTTCGATTCTACTTTTTCGGCCTGCTTTTTTCGGACTGCTTTTTCAGCCTGCTTTTTTCGGACTGCTTTTTCGGCCTGCTTTTTTCGGCTTGCTTTTTTCGGCCTGCTTTTTCAAACTGCTTTTTCGGCCTGTTTTTTCCGGCCTGCTTTTTCGGTCTGCTTTTTCGTACTCAAATATTTTGTCTCAATGTAGCACAAATAGAAGACTGAAGTATCTTCCTCCCAGCTGCGATAATTCAAGTGATATTTCACACCCTCAAAATCGCGTACCAATTGAGAGTTTTCGTTCTCAATGGCTACAAATATTTTTTCTCAATGTAGCACAAATAGAAGACTGAAGTATCTTCCTCCCAGCTGCAATAATTCAAGTGATATTTCACACCCTCAAAATTGCGTACCAATTGAGAGTTTTCGTTCTCAATGGCCAGTTGTGACTATTGCAAAAACCCTAGGCTCCACAATGCACATCAACAAACATCAACATCAACAACAACAAATCTGGATGATTAGAATGAAGCCCGAGGTGCCTATTTATTCTTTTTCCTCCACTTTCTCCAGAAGCTTCTAGAACATTATTTTGTTTTATCTATTAAGTGACTTTATAAAATATTTTATAATTCAAGTCACTTTATTAAATTAATTAAATATAAAGTTACCTTTTAATATTTATTTATTTGATAATTTTATAAATAATTAACTTAATACCACTTATTTATTTAATTAAAATAATTAATTAGTCATCCTCATAAAATATTCATTATTTTGGACAACCTAATTAATTAAATTAATTAAATCAAATTGCCTCCAAAATGGGGACATGACATTGATTAGCAAAAGCAAATTGATGTTTGATAAGGATATAGCCTATTGAGGGTTTTTACAAGGTGATAGGAATACCAAACTTCCCAATGAATGCTATATTTTCAATTGATCCCATCCACTTATAGATGAATTTGGCAAGTGTTACAAACCAATAGAATGCCTCTTCTCCTAAAGAGTGAGGGAAGATCCTACATGCCAATCCTCACGTTGGATCCTACTATTACATAATTGATCTACAAAAATCTTAATGTATTCCTCTGCTGTTCGATTTAGATCATTTAGATGGTACTTGGAGCAGAAGTGTTCCAGATTCTTAGGCAAATTATTGTAATGATTGAATGTGAGAGGCAAGGCATTGTTCTGAATCCATGGTGCAGGCTGCATGATTGATGCTTGAGTTGGTTGGACTACTTGAGCTTGAGTAGCTTGTGCTTTGAATTTAGTTTACTAGCCGGAAGAACTTGCTCCAGTAATGGTTTCCTCCCTTTTTGTGAAATTGTAATTCTAGAAAATCCTTCTCTTGCTTTGGAGTGGATCTCAAAACTTTTCCTTTTCTTTCCTTCTCCAAACTTTGAAATCTCTATGGTGAGAAAGAACCAATCCTCTTATCTAGCTTGTATCTAGTCTTGGTTCACTTTGTTAAGAATAGTAGCTTCAGTCAGATATAAGAATGACTATTAATTTGATTCTATATATATATATGCATGTGTATGTATGTCAGTTCACTCTATGAATTGACATACATGCATTCATCCATATTTCTTGTATTAGTAGAATCACTATTTCGTCTTCTTTGGAAATCATATCATTCTTGCATCATATTGAACTCACTATATACATGATCATTATTGACATCTATATCTGATCAAAATAGATCCAAGTATATTGTAATCTGCACTAGCAGATTGTACTCTTCATTATTGTCTCCTCCCTTGCCAAGATCGTGTAATGATCGAATGCATTGATATTGATCAAGTGATGATCAAAGACTTATTAATTCCTTTTTTGCAGATCAGTGACTTGTCATTTATATTGGTCAAGTATTTACCATCTCTAATCCTGATTAGGATCAGGGGTTACTTGGATAACAATTTGTTTATATTTAGAAGGCATGTCATGAGTTGACATGGCTCCACTTTGTGAAGACATGACCCCTCATGACATAACTCTCAGTTCAATATTTATATCCAAACTGATCGGGTAAGAAGAGCATCGTAATCTATTAGTACTCTGCCCTTTGAAGTTTGATCTCTACCATTCATATTATAAATCTAACTACTTTAGCATGGTATCAAAACCTCATAAAGGAAGATCCAGTTAGATTGGAGAGTGCAGATGATCTGAGAAATGTATGGGCAACAGCAGTTACAAAAGATGGGCATGGGAGAGTTGAATTGTACATAGAAGGAGATGGTCGACATAGACAGGGACCTTTAAGCGGATTGTAATTGCAAGGACTGCAATGCAGAAAGGCTTTGTCAAATACCTTGGCTAAAGCTGCTCTGGTAGATAGGGCTCCAAATTATGGATTTCAAAAATTGAAAGGGCAAAGGCCCATAATAAAAAGATCAAACCAGAGATGACATGTTCCGTTTGACAATAGAAAATGAGAGAGCACTGAGAGAGGCTGTCAGTTCTACAATAGTCATTTGTTGTTGGGTTCATTGTTAAGTCAACACATGAAAAATTCTTTGGTTTGTGATTTGTCTGAAGGCACAGGATTCATGGGATTTACAATATAAATAAGCAAGAACTGGTTCCTTGGATTCAACTGATGACAAAGGTTGTTAAGGGATAAATAAATATGCTCATGTGTTATCATAGAGATTCGGAAAGAAGTGCACATGGCATAAGTAAACAGGATCTCATTTAGAAGGTCGTGATCATGATTCTTCAATAAACGACATTCATTTGAGATTAGATGAACATTATTTTTTACAGTGCACGGAGAGGTCCATTCCAAATTCAGGGAGCTTATGTTAACAGACTTTATGGAGTTTAATTGCTATGGTAGACAGACTGAAAATTAGCATTGCATGTGCAAAGGATTATTTCAGGTATATGATTGGTTCTGTCTGACTGCTTATTGTGCTGTTGGAGATATTGGTTACCTCTATGGAACTCACCAATAATATTTGTTGTGGAGGCATAGAACTGCAATGTGTCAGTTATTCATATGAAGAACTTAGAAGGAATCTGACCTCTCTATTTAAAAGAATAAACAAGGGTGACCTTTTCTATTGGTCTACCCGTCAACGCTGAAAAATGGCATGGGACTCCACATGCTTTTTCAGTTTCATTATCAATGATATCTCTAAATGTTGAATGGAAAATAATTGATTATTTGTGGACCCAATAGTTATCTAGTGTTTTGTGCTATATTGACATAAGAGAGATTTCTGGTAAGATTGCCACTAATATAAGGTGTATAATAGCTATGGAGTCTCAAATGGTTAGCACATAATAGTATCATATGTGTCAGTTCATTATTGCAAGATATGGGCACAAATAAAGACATTTTGACATAGTCAAATCCAACTCTTACTAGTTATTGGTTCGATATATGAATGCCTTGCCACACATAAAAGGAATATTTGATCTGTTGATGTGCCTGCAAGAGTTTTCAAGCTACAAATACTTGAGAGGCTAAGAGGGCGAACATAGAGAAATCATGTAAGATGTTAGAAATGGCGATTGTAGTATTGCAACCACGGGCAGCATTGGCTACGAAGACTCTATGTATAATAGTGATCTAGCATGTCATATACTCAAGATAATATAGAGGAGAAAACATTACAGCTCAAAGTAGTTGATATTGAAATAGCTATCAATTCATGTATCACTTTCATACATTGGAGAAGGAAACTACTTTAAAGTCACGTGTTGATAATCTTTGAGGAAAGAGCGAATGAAAAATCAACTACAAAGAAACGGTCTCTTGAAACATAATTTACTATTTGATCCTCCACATAGTCCTCCTTGGTTTGAGGCAGACAGAGAAATATAAGACCAATTTTATATGTCTTTCTTCAAATCACTGAGATAGAAACAAGAGATATAAAATGAGGTTTTCTGATCAGCAACTTCTTGGAGATGTTTGCCAAGTCAAGTTTTGGTGGATGAATTAGGAAAGATGTTCACATATTACAGTTGTCTTATGGCACACCTAACATCATTTTTAAGAGCAATAGACAGTTCTGACCTGAATGCATCCATGGAGTAAAATTCCATTGCATTTTTCAGGAAAAGTAAACAAGCTGCTCTAATGAGCTGGCATATTGATGGGGACTAAATTGATAAAGTATGAAGCTGAGGAAAGCAAAATGAATGAGACATGTAATCAAATCTGACTTCTATGATGTTGGATGTTCATGTTTGTTGACTGAGGAAAAACCAAAAAGATGATACCAAGGTTAGAGTATCAGATGTGTCTGAAATTCCTTCTACCAAGGAGTAATTTATTTCATAAAAGAGTTCATGCAGATTATACAGATGGAGATCATGCAGACTGCTTGTTTAATTGTATCCCCCACCCTTTGCAGTCAATGAAGATGGACATCCTTTGCAAGTATGCAAATTGATATCATAGAAAGAGCTCATGTGATATTCAAAATCACTCTCTAAGAGTATCATGGTGATGATGTGAATATTTTGAATAACTTGAATCCTCTCTAACTAAGAGGGAATATTGAAATCAGCTAAATCGAATTCTAGCATTTTAAATTCTAATATTATACTGTCCATGTTGAGAGGGAGACACCATTAAGAGGGAGTCTAACACATTCATCATCAGAAAACTTGGAATTCATAAACTATAACATGTGCATAGAGCTTCAAGAAAGAAGCCACTTTAGCATGAATATATTAACAAAGTACTCTACATGATTGGAGTATATGAATAGAGCATGCCTATGTGACAGAGAGAACATCTAGAAAGTTTTGCTCTAGTTGACATCTGAAGATCTTGGTCATATTGGTCCAAAAGAAGTGAACCATGTCGAGATGGTTTCCCTCATGATTAGCGGTCAAAGGACTGAAATTAATAGAATGAAGTTCCATATATGAGGGTTGGTATTTGTATAAATATCTAGGTAGTGATATTACTAGATAGATGGATACTAGTTGGTTTAAGAGATAAGCATGATGGATTCTATGTGAAAGTCGATAGTTTGAACTTTGAAGGATGAAGACATAGTTTTCTTCTATGAGGCTGAGTTGGTTGCACACATCTTCTTTATTCTTCAAAGAGGAAGAATCAACATTCAGAAGGAGTCTGAAAATCCATCACAGGCAATCTTGGACGAGGAGGTCAGAAGGTTGATATTTGATCAAAAGAGATTCTGACAAAGATGCAACCTTGAACAAGGAAGTCAAAAGGTTAATGTTGATTTCATGAGTTCTTCTCCATAAAGGAGAAGTTCAAGGTAAAATCCCTCATAATGCATTTTTCTCCTTGAGAAAGAAGTTTGAGGTGAAAGCCATTAGTTTCACCCTATGGACCGAGCCATAGTGGATCCACCCTCTAATATGGTACATGGTGGATGTTATGTGTGTGATACCATGACAACACCACATGAGAGAATCTGTGGTGACTCCATGTAAAACACTTTTGTTATATATGACCTTATGGGCCCCTGTGTACATTACTGAAAGGTGACAATCTTTCTAATAATATACAATTGTATACCACATTGTAAGATGACAACTTTACAGTGTTCACTATCATGACGAATATCATGCTGACCTGAGAACACGAGAAGCAACGAAGTCATAGATAGGGCCTCTAGCAATCAACAATCCTTGGTGTCATTTGTCAAAGTTGGAGATGGATTCAGAACTAGGTCACTCCCTTGTGTGTAGATCTCCCACTAGATTTTAGTGGGGAGGGGGGGGGGGGGCATGTTCTGGCGCATCAAGACAAAACTGCTGGGCCCTTCCACCTGTTGTTCCGAAAAACAACTGGTTGGTCTACTACTTGAAGAACGGGGTACAGAGGGCTGAGGAAAGGGGAAGGTCCCTACTATTTATAGGCGATCGATGCATCAAAAGAGTGCATCTTTCATTCAACTTCTTCCCCCGAAAACCCAATCAATTCATGGAAATGTCTTGATAGTCAATATTTTTTAGACTTATTGATCGATATTTGTTGTGAATCAATATGGTCTTAATGAGATAATCATGGTGGACATTATGTGATGTAATGTTTGTGTACATGCAATGACATGTTATGGTAGACATCATGTGATGTGATGTTAGTGCACATACCATAACTAGGGTATTCAAATATCATGTTAACTTGATATTTCACTGTCGCATATTCCTTGATATCACATGCTAGGGGATATTTAAACCTATTCATACTTGTTATCTTTTCTAGCTAAGAGGGAGTGTTAAGAATAGTAGTTTCAATCAGATATAAGAATGACTGTTAATTTGATTATATATATGTGTGTGTGTGTGTGTGTGTGTGTGTGTTAGTTCACTATATGAATTGACATACATACATCCATCCATATTTCTTGTATCAGTAGAATCACTATCTCGTTTTCTTTGGAAATCATATCATTCTTGTATCAAATTGAACTCACCATATACATGATCATTATTGACATCTATATCTGGTCAAAATAGATCCAAGTATATTGTTATCTGCACTAGTAGATTGTACTCTTGATTATTGTCTCGTCCCTTGCCAAGATCGTGTAATGATTGAACGCATTGATATTGATCAAGTCATGGCATAGATCGAGTAATGATCAAAGACTTATTAATTCCTATTTGCAGATCAATGACTTATCATATATATTGGTCAAGTAATTACCATCTCCAATCCCAATTAGGATCAGGGGTTACTTGGATAACAATTTGTTTATATTTAAAAGGCATGTCATGAGTTGGCATGGCTCCACTTTGTGGAGACATGTCCCCTCATGACATAACTCTCAATTCAATATTAATATCCAAACTGATCGGGCAAGAAGAGCATTGTAATCTATTAATGCTCTGCCCTTTGAAGTTTGATCTTTGCCATTCATATTATAACCCTTTGAATTTTGATCTCTGCCATTCATATTATAAATCTAACTACTTTAACGCACTTGATTCCCTCATAGTTGGATTTCTCTTAAAGGGGGCCTTTGAGCTCTCCTATGAGCTTCTCTTTCTCTTTGTATCCTTTCTCTTTCCTCATGTTCCAGTTGTTGTCTAAGCTACCTTTCAATTCTTTATCTTTCCCTTTTAAATCCAACACCACCTTCTTCTAGGATAGCTCAAGCAACTGCGTAGTGTGCATCGTCTTGTCTTTGGCTCTGAATGAAAGTTCCCAAATCTGAAATGATAACCTCTTTCCTTACGTTTATGTTGAAACTTGATTGCACAACTGGATAGTAAGCTTAATTAGGTAACACCATCTTAGATCATCTTCTCACTTTTGTCTCTTGCGTTCCAATCTTTCTTGATCCTCTCTTCAATGCTTTGAGCCTTTTCTTCTTCTTGCTTTAGCACATCAGCAACCTACAAGTATTCAAGATTACTTCTCGTTTGATCCCAAGCAGCATGGCCTTGCAGCGAGGATGTAATGTCCCTTTTCTGATTTTATATGATATTTCAAGCCTCTAATCAGATCTTTAAGATCAAACAACCAATATTACAAAGATCCACCAATTTCTCAATAAACCTCAAATCGGGTATGTCCGAAATAGTGCCAAAAACTTCACAACTTCACAAATTATTAATAAATCTGAAAATGGATATTTTTACAGAAATTTCAGCAGCATAACGGCCTACAAAATGACACTTCCAGATCTGTATAGCATTTACACAACAGCTCACAAATGTAGGACAAAAACTATGCTCATCAGGGTCTCGAAAACAACACAAAATAGCCGGAAATACCACAAAAGCACTGATAATCTATCACAGAAGTATAATCATGACCAAATACATATATTCAGCTCTATTTTAACATCTAAAAGTCTGAAATACAGCAGCAACCCAAACTGATATGAAATACTCAATTGGAAACACCAAACTCTTACAAAAAACACACCCGAAAATCCACAAATCTGCACTGTTCAGCACAAAGGCAAACTCTGTATGAGTATACACATGGAATGGCTTCAAACTCCCATCCTTAGCCTTCCTGGAAACTTGCAAACTCCCGTTCTTGGGTCTCCTTCTTCACAGGTTTGGCAGCCTCTGAAGAATAACAAAGCAATGCACAAAAATCAAGTTCTGGAATGAGCCCAAAATGCCTCCAAACCCCTTAAAAGAGGGCATAACCCTAACTCACATCCAAGAGAGGTTAATAAAACATATTTTAATAATAATTTTCATTTATTAGTCCATTAGCTTCCAAAGATTATCCTCTTTTTCCGAAACTTCACCTTTTTGGGCCTGCTTGCCTTAGAAAAGATTATTATTTTTAATTATTTGAAAAGGGGACATGACAGAGGACCCTTTTTTTTGTGTATTACACACCTAAGATATGCTTAAGAGGGTGTTAGTGTAGGTATTTATCTTCCTTATATTAGGGAATATTTATCTTTCCTACACACTATCATGCTTGCTTAGGTTATTTTAGAATGAATATGGTTATTATATGTGTCATTCTTACCCACCTTTGGGTAGTTGAATGTCGTACCCTCCTCTAGAGTTATTCGCCACCTTCCATAATTATTTGTTTCTCCTCACCTAAGTTGGCAGAACTGTGCATTTGACATTTACCAAGTAGGTAAAAAGTCCATCTATTTTGGGCAACTGGGATTTAGTATTCTGCTTGGAATAATATTCCCATATTTTGTTATATAAGAAGCCATCAACTCTCCCAATTTTAACTGCTAATTCAGTGCTAAGGGAGTGCTGAGTTTTATTTATCTTTGGATTCAATCTTGCTTTCCTTAAGTCATTTTGATCCTTGGTGGATTTATAGCTAAATCTAACAATTATTTGCAACTAATTTGTGGTATAATATTTAATTTATTTAGGTTTACTGCTTCCAAAAACTAATTCCTTGTTTAGACACCACTTCAATTTTCCTGAGTCAGGTAATAGATTAAATTGTCACTGCTTTATTTCCTATTTTGACATTCAATGTTAAAGGTCTCTAGTATTGTAAATTAAAATATAACAATTTGATATTAAAGAAGTATAAATCCCTGATCTATGCAGGCAGATTAATTATTTTTATTGCTTTCTTCCTATGGAGGTATATTCATTTCCTATTGCATGATGAGCAGGTCTGATCAAGAGAAAATGGTATTGGTTGACATGCATTCAGCACCTGGTGAAGCTTGGGACTATTGTCCAAGGACAACCTTGAGAAGAATCGCAACTAAATTGGAAGAGGAATTTGGTTTGGTATAGAAATATGGCTGACTTACTGTTAAATATAATTATCACTTTATAGTTTCCTAGTGTCTGAAAAAATATGTAAATGTTGCTATGTTCTAAAATTGTAGTGGATTTTGATCTTAAAGATTTCAAATGTACAGGTTGTAAATGCTGGTTTTGAGAGTGAGTTTTATCTTCTTAGGAGGTTTGTCTTCATTTAGCTTGTAAGAAACATGCAGTGTTTACCTAACCGTGAATTCATGTTGAACAAGGCTTTAGTGATATCACATGCTGACAACCTAGTAGTTTAAGGTCCTTTCTGGAAGTGGTAATTTAATTGATGTTTTAATCATCCAGGGAAGATAACAACAATTGGATTGCAATTGATGCTACACCGTACTGCTCAACTGCAGCCTTTGATGGTGCAGCACCCGTTTTGTTGGAAATTCTTAAAGCTCTTCAAACAATGCATATTTCTATAGAGCAGGTATTCATGTTTTTAAAATATTCAAAATTTATATCATTATTGACTTATTTCATCACCGTGTGCCTGTTTCTTCTTGCACACCATTACTTGTTTATTGTTTTTTTTTTAATGATATTATATTTTCATTTGTGATTCAATAATAGTTAAATATAGAAAAATATATCTTTTTCAAAAATTTCTTGACATACAAAAAGATAAAGAATATTGTGGGAAGTCCCAAGGTGCAAGACAATAATTGTAGTTTTCTTGTAGTGGACAAATTGACCGAGTTTGCTCATTTTTATGCCATTTCAGTACTATTTACGACAGTAGAGGTGGCAGATTTATTGTGTATAGAGGTTTTTAGACTTAATGGGTCTCCAAAGAACATCATTAGTGATAGATACTAGTTTATGAGCTTGTTTTGGTCTAAGGAGTTTTTGAAGTTTTGTGGAATAGAGTTAACAATTAGAAATAGTGACCACTCCATGTTAGATAGACTCAACAAATGGGTGGAGGGATGCTCATGCAGATGACAACTATGCCATATTAATCAAATAATACTTTTGTTAGTAAACTGGGTAATAGAATTTTAAAAAATGTTCTGAAACGGTGTTTGTTGTTGACGGTTGGAAGACTTAACCAACTGTTGTGCATTACTTGTAGACCCTATGATTCGAAGTGATTACCATAGTCATGAATAACCTTGGCCTTGTGCTCAAGTTTCTCAGTGTCTTTGCTAGAGTCCTTAAGTCAAATTTTTTTCTCCCATAGTTTGTTGTTCCTTCTAGTAAGAAGAACAACTGCATCTTGTGTATCTTGCTAACATTCCAACTGTGTTTGTTTTCCAAGTTCAACTCTGGTGAACTTGTAATCATCGGCCTAAAGTTCTTCCTCTTTTGAGTGATGAGACTTAGCCGAGGAGGTAAAGAGAAAAAATTCTAAGATGTCGATGTAATAACCATGGTAGTCACTACCTCCACCTGTGCAATAATAGTGACCATAGAAGGAGCCTTTGTCTAGATTTCTACTGGTGTCGAGCTTCTTTATGAAACTTCAGCCATAAACTGCTCAAATTGTGCAATTGAGGTGTCAAGAAACGTCATAGGAGAGTATGCATCAAATACATTTTCTAGGTTGCCATAGTGATCTTTTGATCTATATGTTGGAGCAACTAAAGAGATGGGCATGATAGGTGCGATCACAAAAGGGTCCACAAGGGTAATATGCACTGTAGAGAATGAGTCCACATTTATATCAAGCAAAGAGTCAGTAGAATTTTACGACATTGATGTGAAATCTGGAAGTGTAGTCATCATAGACATGTTCATGGAGTGAGGTAACTCAGGGATAGGCTCCTCATTGAACTCTTCCGCACTAGATACACGTACCCTCTTAGGTTCTATGACGATTATCTCAAGAGCTTTAGCAGTAGCCTTTCCTCCCTTGATAGTAAACTTTGGTATAACTGTAACCTTTGATGTGGATTCTCCATCTTTCCCTTATCTTTGGATATTGCTCTTAACCCGACCATACCAGAAGGACCATAACCCTTTCCCGACTTGATTTTAGTGCATTTTAGGCCTCTCTTGTTCAACCACATCTTGGTATTAGCTGGGATTGGTTGAAACCTGTCACCAATAGACATTTTCTCCCTCATTGACCATGAAGTTGGAAGAATAGGCAATCTCTTTACATGATATCTTCGATAGGATCTAGAACATCTCCATCATCTTCAACTCCATAAGGAATTTGTCCCAATTTGAAGTCCACAATTTGCCTCATAGTCAACTTGTAGTAGTCCGTCTTTCTGATATCAATCTCGGTGCACAGGTCAATCCAAAGGTCCTTGAGGCAATGAACATGCATAAATTTCCTTTCCATTTTATCATTCATGCCACGGTACGCAAAGGAGCTCTTGGACATGAACTTCTTGAGAGCTATCTCCAAAAGCTCAAACTCCATGTTTTTGGCCTTGGGAATTGTATA
Organism: Cupressus sempervirens; assembly: GCA_028749045.1. Classification (NCBI taxonomy): domain Eukaryota; kingdom Viridiplantae; phylum Streptophyta; class Pinopsida; order Cupressales; family Cupressaceae; genus Cupressus; species Cupressus sempervirens. The sequence goes on along the minus strand of CM053783.1, from coordinate 98,091,080 downwards.
AAAAAGGTATCCTCCAATTTTGAGTGGGTTGCGCAAAGAGATCCCCACCCTGTCCCTGTCCAATGTTGATTAATATGCTTGCACAACCTTGAGTTGTCTCACTAATTCTATCAAGATGATTTTGTTAGGGGAGTAGCGTGGCAAGTGTTAAAACTATAGGCCAGAAATCCATGAAGATAACCATCAATAAGTAAGAGAAAACTGAAACAAAGAAATCAAAATTATCTTGGGAAAACCCTTCAAGAATGAAGGGAAAAACCCAGCCACACAACACAAATATATCTTTATTGATAATGAAATGTTCAAGTGTACAATATCCTTTGCTTGATGTGAATATATAACAATAGGAGAGACTCTTCACATTATACCGGAAGGTTTCTCAATCTTCCCATAACTCCTATAATTAATTATAACACTTCGAATATTCATGCTTCAATGCATGTGAATGACACGTCATTTACATTTAATATTACAAATTAAACTTAAGTGTCCTTTTTAGCTGAAGATGACAATAACGGTAATAACATCCAGATTTCGAGAAATAAAGATCTCTATCGCAGCTACAAACTTTAACACTCTCTCTTAGCAAGAGAGAGATCTTTAGCTGAACAGTCACACAAAGCTGCTACCAAAAATGTCAATGATAAATTCTGATTGTACGAATTCAAAACATAATTTATGAGTTAACATGAAAACCTGTAAAAATGAGTCATATTCATAGAATCCTTCAACTTGAAAACCTATAACATTTATTCATATTCATGGAATCACTCAACATGAAAACCTATAACAATTATTCATATTCATGGAATCACTCAACATGAAAACCTATAACAATTATTCATATTCATGGAATCACTTCAATATGAAAAGATTTGCAAGACTCACAGCTAAGCCTTTATTCACATACTCTCTCAATGTGAACTGTTATGGAATCTCTCAACATGACATTCAACTCCCATCACAAAATCTCTCAATGTGATGACATCATGGACTCTCTCAACATGATGTTCACTATCACATAGTGAAAGAGTTATCATAACTGATCTTACAATCTTATTTATTCACATAAGAATAGAAATAGGCATAAAAGCAAGACTTGGTTTCATTTAAGTCTCAAATTTTATAGGTACTACAAGCATTGCAATCATAAATGAGAATGAAGGGGATTTCTTAAGCACTCCCTCTTTAGTATGCAGCCTCCCGCTGAAGCTAAAATCAACCATCAATGCTAAAAATAATCTCTTTCAAGCAATATAACCATAAGTACTCATCTCGTTGTGGTCTAATCTCAATAAACACACATAAACAAAGAGATTCAGAATAATGCCTGTAAATCTCATAGCATTAATATAATTATAAGAATATAATATCAACATAACAATAATACTTATCTCTTCAATTCCATGCAATACTAATCTCTGCAACCTCATGCAATACTATTTCACAACAAAGTCCCACTTTGTAGTTGAAGAATGCAATCACATTTGAAACTCTTTTCCAACACGAATCTCAAATTCTACAATACCAATCACTTATCACAAATAAAGAACCTTATTAATAACATGCATTCAATGATTGATATATCCTCTAAAAAATAAAAAATAAAAACTTTGAGTATCATAAGAAGATAGCTAAAGAAACTTCCCTCAAAAAATCATAAGCTGCCTCTCAGTGTTATATCTGTAGCAGAGCTGGTCTCATCGTGCATGACCCATTTCCAACAAAATTGATCCATGCTAATGACCTGAGTCCCGAATGGAATGAAAACCATGATCTGATCGAATATGGTGATTTCTTCTACACAATATATATTTGAGCCATTTTGAAAATCTGTTACCTATATTTAAGGCTCGGCATACACTCAAAAGAGATTTTTGATAATCCTCATCCATTTGCAAAGAAACTTGACTATGGAGAAGAAAAATAGTCAAAGAGTAAAATACTTGTCTGGGCATTACAACAACAGAAAGGTGTAATCCAACAACCCGACACTCCACCACAGAGTTCCTTTTCAATATTCATCGACCCACGAATAATAATAATGAATTGGAAATGCACTCCACACATTAAGATCGCATACTAAAGTTTTGACATTACAAAGAAGACTCTCAAGTCATAGTACGGGGCAATCAAGTCTTGATCAATCTTCCCAACTATAAACTTGAAGGCTACAAGCCTCTGGTGAATCCAAAGATTATACGTTGAGCTCAAGACTTGCACTAGATTTCTCTCCATCGATTCATAAGATGAAATCAAGATGAAAGATCATTTGCCATTACACACATGTAATAATGCAAGAAGGGGCCAACTGATACATTTATTAACTAAACAATATGATAGTAATATTTAAAAAAAAAAAATAGCTCCAAAATGATAGTTCCATAACAAATACAAATGGGAAAGAAAAAAATTGACGATACAATTTCTCCATCACAAAGAACGGTTATATAGAGTAAATGACCTAATGCCCCGATAGAAGCATGCAGATTGGCCGTCGTAAAAGAGATTTTGAAAAGTTATAGAAACGAATGAGAAATGTGTGATGACCAAAGGAAAATGATTCATCTCCAGATATCAATCAAGAAAATTTTTGTAGTCCAAATTGCCTCTGAAGAACCAACATATTCTGCCTCCGATGATTGGTATCGACATACCGATCAGATTGATACTGAAAAAAATAAAAATTCTTAACCACAAAAAACAAATATTAGAGATAGGGTAGACGCAATGAAAGATGACAAAATAGAAATTTCCTCAAGAAACTTCTTGATCAATAGTTACACAAGCACATGAAACTTTAACGCGACCTTGCAAAACCAACAGGAGGTAAAAACATAAAGTTATACAGCCGCAGCGCATAAGAAAGATAATCAATGACGATAGAGGAAACCAAAAACAAAATAAACTCCAATCATCAATAACTCAAGTGAAGGCTTCAATTTTCACTCAATCGGAGACACGACAACCTACTCAGAGTTTGCAATAAACTCAACCAAGCATGAGATTCACCATGCGCGACTTAGCATCAAAAAGACTTAATGATATATCTCGTGGTGTCGATACAAAAAATGTAGCTTCCCATGATAGATTAGATGGAAGGCGTTGAACAACTAGGTTCTGATACCGTGTTAAAACTAGAGCCCAAAAATTCATGAAGATAAACATCAATAAGTAAGAGAGAAAACTGAAACAACGAACACCAAAATTATCCAGGGACAACCCTTCGAGAATGAAGGGAAAAACCCAGCCAGACAACACAAATATATCATTATTGATAATGAAATGTTCAACTGTACAATATCCTTTGCTTGATGCAAATATATAACAATAGGAGAGACTCTTCACATTATATCCAAAGGTCTCTCAAGATTCCCATAACTCCTATAATTAATTATAACTCTTCGAATATCAATGCCTCAATGCATGTGAATGACACATGTCATTTACATTTATTATTACAAATTAAACTTAAGTGTCATTTTCAGCTGAAGATGACAATAACAGTAATAACGTCTAGATTTCAAGAGATAAAGATCTCTATCGCAGCTACAAACTTTAATAGCAAGGTGTAGGGATCACCTTGGAAGTAACTAACTCTGATATTTTTAAAGTTGGAATATTGTAGAAAGAGGCAGCCATACTCATTCACCTAGTTTAGGGCATCATCATGTGCACACTTCTTAGGAAGCCCTTTGTCAAACAAACACATTTAGTGTCCATTGAAAGCATCTTGCATCCTCCGACAATTAATGCAGTTGAGTCCCAAAGTCAGTTATTCATAATAGTCACACACATGCACCAGTCATCTATCCGCTCTGGTTGAGAGGCCAAAAGTGGTATTATCAGTTATGGGGCAGTAGATAAGGAGCAACAACATAAATGAGTTTCAAGCTAATGTAACAACAGTGATAATCATGTCTCACCAATGCACAAAAAAGAGTGGGTGTGAAGATGTTTATAGACAATAAATGGAGCATATTTTCTTCGTACGAATGAATAGCAACACAGTGTTTTCAAAAGGATGAACAGCTGTTATCAAAATATCCAAGGAGTTTCCGAGTGATGAACAGCCAATATTTAGCATGGCAGGTATATAAGCAGCAATAAAGAGGGTGTCATCAGTAAAAGGCACATAAAGAGTACCATGAAAGAAAAGCAAAGGGCACATAAAGAGTACCATGAAAGCTCTCAACAAACAGCTAGAATGAAGACCAGTTTGCTGTTCTAAAATGCAACTGTTGTGCTATTTAAAATGGGTGCCATCAGTTAAGGAAATAGTGAGGATATCTTTCAGTTTTTCACAGATCCATGATTGTAAAATCAGAATATCACAAGGAGTTTCTTCCAATATAGCAGCACAAATACTCATGCGCATGAGGGGTTTGTACCTCTTCAAATTCATAACTTTAAACAGTCACAGCCACATCAAGTGGGAGAGTTTTGAGGAAGTCAAGGGAAATAAATTATTTTATTGTTTCTGTCAAAAATAATATATTTTGCCTAAAGTTTCTTCAGATTTGAGAGATAAACAATGATGGTTGCAAGCATACAGAAACATGTCAAGATGAGAAGGATTTTATATAGAGCAAATACATAGACAATCTTTTTCAGCAAGTGGATATGCATTATTTTGAGTTGAATGAAAGAAAGACCAGAAATGCTCACCGTTGCACAGATTCGCAGGAGAAAAGAACACAAAATGATCTATTCTTCTTGCTCCAAAATCTTCAGCTAACCCTCATCCTTCCTCCGTAATAGCGGCTTCAGATTTTTGGCAGAAAAGAGAAAAGGATGAAGAAGAATAAAGGTAGAGAAGTCTTCTATTGAAGCCCAGAAAAGCGCACAGATTTCATCAGATTGAGCTCCATGTCACTTAATAATATTTTTAATACAATTAATACTTATTAAAAATTAAACTATAAATATTATAATAAATATTATTATTTAATAATTTATGATTTATTTATCTAGTTGATATTTTTAATATCGTTTAGATAAATGAATTACAAATCATTTAATATTAATGATTAAAAATAAGATATTTATTTTACCTTTAAGAAGTCTATGGATATTTTGCAAAGTCATAACAAGAGCCATGTGCTAATAGGACTTGAGTCAGAAAGTTATTGCATTTTGGAGACTTTTGTAAGCCTTTTCGGGGATACAATTGCATTTATTTTGGGTCTTTATGATGATATTTTGGGTCCATGCCTTTTGGGCCATGTGTACACCTTTTTGAAGTCTTTTTGGTGACTCAAAAAGTGCCTTATTGACTGAACTCTCCTAAGGAGTTAGTGTTTGCATTTATGACGTAGTTGGATGTAAAAAATGCAGAAGTATGAGATTAAGGCTCATTTTTTAGGGGTTCCAGTTTGTAGATTACTTTGTAACCAGTTTTATGAGATTATATTGTGCTACTTTTGGAGATTGAATAACGAGTAGTTTGGAAGCCCATTTTGTGTTCACTTTATTGTCTGTAAGTCACTGATTTGATGTTATTTTTGCGATTTTTTTTGAACCCTTAAGTTAATGTCTCAGTTTTAGCTTGCAAGTGAATTTTGTAATACCTACATAGGTTATAAGTTGTGAAATTGTACTTCGTTTCAGGTTGCTAATTGTGACTATCATTATTCCTATGAGCATTTTGTTTGAAGTCTGTCCTACTTATAAATTGATTATATATGATTTTTTGATAACAATATTGTGCCAGTACCAAACTGTTTAGAGTCTTCATGCACTAGTTTCGATACACTTTTCATTCAATGTTTTGGTGCATCACCTTAAGTTTCAGTCAAATTTACCATTTTGTTAGTGAACAGACTGTCTTCCAAGAAAATACATACAAAATCACTCTAAATACCCATATGAAAAGACTAAATCAGCACTAACAATTGGATAGGTTATCATTAAATTGATAACCTTCCTCTGAATTCTATCGGGTACAACTCCCCATGTAGGATATACAATGAATTCACAGAAGTACAAACACTGATGCTTTTAACCAGAAAGCATAAAAGGTTTACAAACATCTATCCGTAAATACAAAATAGATGCGGAAAAACTAATCTAATTGAAAGGAAATAAACAGTAAATGATGCAAAGTTCATTCACCCAAACGCTCCATTACAAAAGAATGGAAACAAGGAACAAATTTTCCATCCCCTTGATAAAGTGAAGAATCAAAGCTTCAAAGATATCTTGATATCAAAACATGCTTAGAAAATAGAAACACTAAATGCATTTAGAGAAAATTGAAGGTTACAGAAAGATAACAATCAGTGAAAAGAAAACTGCCCAAACTCGAAGTTTTGGGGTACAATTATCTCCCAAGTCTCCCTTCTTTAAAATGTAAAAGATAACATAAACCTCATTACATGTTTGCATCAGAATCAGTATCTGGAAGAAAACAAAATTTCCCTCCCTTACATTACATTTTGTTGCCTGACTTTCGGTCACCCATCATTTTTTAATGTCAAGTCAATCTGGTGTCTAGGTCTAAGTCCTTCATAGGTAGGCCATCATTGTCGGGTTTCTCTTTCTCTTGACCTCTCATTTATTTGTCGGGTAGGTTGGTTTATGTGTTGTCATGTCGAGTAGGTGATAGCTCCAAGCCCGGCAAGGATATCATGTTTTATTGATGATCTTCTCAGATAAAGGATATACAAATCTTTCTTATTTTAGAGATTCATGGAGTAGTATGTGCAATCCGGAAAGACATTTGGTTACTAAGGGCTCTGCAAATTTGGAAGATCTCCAGTGGTAGAGATCAATTCAGATGCCAGTCTTGTTGAAGTGGTCGAATTGCTTGCCAAGAACAAGATATTGAGTGCACCAGTAAGGGATATAAATGCGCCAGATGATGCAACTTGGATTGACAAGTAGATCGGGATTGTTAAGTTTGTAGGAATCTCTGTGTGGTTACTTCAACAGTCTCAAGTGTTTGGAATAAACTCAGATCCTAAAGCTAATGCTGCAAAGGGAGGTCACTTCTTTGAAATGTTGACATCCTCAAAATTCTATGGGGAGACAAAGGTTAAAGACATATCAGGATCCTTCCGTTGGGCTCCATTCCTACTTGTACAGCCATCTAACTCCTTTTTAACATCAAGTTCATTGAAGATCAACCTGTTCTCCAAGCATTCAAATTGATGAGTGAGAAGCGTGTAGGAGGGCTTCCAATTATTGAGAAAGAAGGAAAGAAAGTTGTGGGGAACATAAGTTTAAGGGACATCAAGTTTCTGTTGATGGCCCCTGAGATATATAAAGAATTCAGATCGGTTACAGCAAAGGCCTTCTATACGGTAGTTAGATCTCACCTCTGGTTAAAGTAAGAGGCATCATCTCCCTTGGAACACATGATCACGTGCGAAAAGACTGATACTATTGAAAATGTCATATTGAAGTTGGATAATGCAAGGATTCAAAGGATCTATGTTGTTGATAGTCATAGCAATTTAGAGGGTGTTGCAACTCTGTAGGATATTATATCAACATTTGTTCAAGAACCTCCTGCATACTTCAAAGATTTCTTTTATCAGGTGGTGCCATTACCCAGGAATAGCATTGTGTGAAGATGTCTTTGTATATAATATTGTAGATCTGGTAAAGAGGGAATATCATACTCAAGACAGACCATGGTCACAGATTGCCCGTGTTTGCAGTTATTGGGTTCTTGAATTCATTAAAAACTTTAAATGGGAAGTATATGATCCGTTGGTTGTATCTGTCAGACCTTACCATGACAAAAATGAGATAACATTATCTGTCATTGGGCAGCTCAAGGAATGCTTACAAAAGTCATAGGCCCCAGTTACATTTACGGCAGTCCTGACTATGCCGCTATCACAACGGTGATGGAAGTGGAAGGCACTAAGCAGTTTTCTAGATGGAAAAATCTATCAAATCTATTCCATGAGAAGAACTTCAAATCAGAGAATTACATTCGTATCAAAACACTGTTAGAAGTTGCACAAAAGAACAACATTGATTTACTAAGTCGTTGCTAGTGACACAAGGCAACGACTTTCTCCTTTGCAATTCAAAACAGGTGAACATTTACAGTTTGCAAGATAAAATGGTTCTCCTCTTAATCTCAAAACTTCAAATTTTTCCAACAGAGTTCTGTGTCCTGAAAGAGATGTACACTGAAACCCGTGGCACCCATCAGTTCGAAATTGTTTGGATGCCAATTGTGGATCCTTATCATGATACCTGGGGTCCTTATGTTAGAACGATGGAAAATATGCCATGGCCAGCAACGAGAGATCCCTAGTCCATAGAACCAGCGGTACTGAGGTTTGTCAGAGACGATCTCCACTTTCAAAATAGTGCTTTGCTGATTGTGGTGGATGCAGCAGGTAAAATTAGCAATCACAATTTCAAGGAAACGATAGAGAGGTGGGAAGTGGAGGCCTATCCATTCACTAACGAGAAGTTGGACAAACTGAGGAAGGCACAGCTGGATGAACTTAAGACAAAGTCAAGTGTAGAAGCGCTTTTCCAGAATTTTGAGTATGCTCTGCAGGTGAAAGAAGCTATTCATCAAGGTCAGCAGATATGCTTATATGGCGGAGACCCCCTGCAAATTATAAATTTTACCGATATGTTGATTCCATCCGGGTTCAGTGCTAGTGTTCCGATTATTTATGTTGGGAGGGTATATGCTGAAGCAGAAAACTTAAATTCTGAAGAAGGATTACATGAGAGAAATAGACAAATCATGCAATGGTTGAGCTTATCCTATGTGGATGCCTGGAAATTCTGGCAACGTGTTGATCATTTGTTGGAGGAGCTGATAGACTCGGATGAGAGTGAAAATTTGGCAAAATACAGAGTATCTTTGGGCATTGTGTCGCTTAACAATAGATCAAAGAGAGGGGTGTGGATGACAATGGTTGATGAAATGGGAGAGGTGATGAGTGAAAGTAACAGAGACAAGCTAGTGCAGCAGTTGAAGAAGCGCTGAGGAAATGAATAGCATGATGTTCACTTTCTGGATATTGCCAATGTCTTTTCCTGATGGTGGTGTTGTTTATTATTATCAAATTTAGAAGCATTTGAAGAGTATGAGGATTTTAAATGGATAAGTCACAGATTGGGATGGATAGAACACAGAATGTGTACCACTAATAAGGTTAGGATCCATTATATATGCAAACGACCGGTAGCATCCTGATTGTAGCACCTTCAAGATCATGTTAATTTGGCAGAGGACTGTTCGGTTCTTCTTATGGAAGCCACAATATGTGAAAGGACAGAGTTGAATTGTTTCATTTTCTTTGCACGTTCAAAGTTTCTTATTCTGTCTTTTTGTGTTCAGGAAGGGAAAAGGTCATGAGTCCCTACGAACCTTATGTATTGTAAAATTCTATAAATACTGGAAGGAACAAATGTATAAGGGGTCGGCAAATTGTTGGTATGAAGGGAGATTGCAGAGACAATCACACTTGGTGTCAATTCTTTATTGTCCAGGGGTTCTGCTTTTTCTGCATACAGTCAGAGAGCTGGAGTAGGGAGAGGAGCACATTTAATTTCTGTAATTTTCATTTCTCGCATTTGGGGGGTTTTCTATTCCATTTTTGTAATAGATTTGATACTGAGTTGTAAGTAATAATGATCAAGGTATCATTATTTGCTATGTTCATAATAAAGAGAGATCTTTTGTTAAATCAGAGAGTTTAAAAGGGGTTTTTCTGATTATTCGCAATTAGAGAGTTGCATTAATCGATTTTGGGCATTATCTTACACCTTAGAATTGGATAACAAATGTGTTGTGGATAAGAGGTGTTTGCAGCCATTTCTATTACAGGAACCAAAATAGATGACCTTTTGTTCTAATTTCATTTACATTGCATTTGCATTTGCATTTATTGAATTCATATTGCATCACCAATGCCAAGGAGTCATAAGATGTTTGAGTTCTCGAAGTTGGCTAGGTTTAGGATCTAAATTTCGCCTAAGTTAATCTTGCCTAGGATTGACTTGGTTTTCCTCTTTCGTTCTCGGGTTAAGAATGCACCCAGTTAGCTTAGGCAATAAAACAAATTCATTGCATATCATTTCATAAGGGAGCTGTACCTTCCAATTCAGAGGAAATCTATTAATCTCATGATAGATTATTCAACTGTTGGCATCTAATTGTTCTTTCAGATTTGGGCATTTTGAGAGTTTATTTAAAAGGACAATCTGTTTACCAACACATTTCAAAATCAAAATTTCCCCTTTTACTAACATAAAGTCCAGGAAAAAAATAAAGCTCTTCTTTTCTCTCTCAGAAGAACTGGAAAAACTAGAAAACTCTTCCCCCTGCAAAACAACACACAGTTTGCCTTTTCAGAAAGGAGAATCCCTCTTCAAATGTTTCTGTGGTCTATTTATCTTCTCTACTGTTGTTGATCTTTTTCAGTTATTAGAAAAACTGATTCTTTAAACTTAACTGTCAGACTCTTTCCTTTCATCTTTTCTTGGTAGCTTTTCTTTGACTTTTATGACATTCAGCTTTTAAAGGTTTTTCACTAAATCAAATGTCATTTTAGCATATTTGGACAAGTGGGAAATGAATAAATCAGTCCGAAATAATAATAAAAATTTGCTGCTGGGCGGATTTTTTTTTGACAGTCAAATTGGGTCTCAGTGTGGGGGCCATAACTAATTATTCCACCATTGGATTTCCTTCATTTTCAGATATGTTGGAGAGATCCTAATTTCGCACAAACTTGACTAGAGCGATCAAGAAAATTATGTCCGAGTCAAAAGTTATTTAAGACTGAGTGGAGGTATATAAAACTGCTAGAATAACCAAGCTTGTTTAATGTTATCACCAATCTTTAACATCTTCTGCACTCGGTAATTAAGGCACTTAACCACTCTTATAAAAAGAATATCAAATAGGAAAAGATAATGTTTTTGAGCCTTGAATTTGTTCACTATGCCTTTGAACTGAAATGAATCATGTTAAGCCCCAAAGTTCCTACATGCACTTCCCTACATTAACTTGAACCAATCTGAACCAGTTTGAAATATTTTGAAATCTTTTCAAAGTGGATCAACAAAGTAAACTTGTGCTTTGAACCATTAATTTGAATTTCTGAACCTTTGAACCTACTCTTGAACTTGAACCTCTGAACTTGTGAATCTTCTTATGCAAACTGAACCACTTTTGAACTGCTTTGAACCTTAGTTCAAAGAGGTTCAAAATCATAAATTGAAACAACAAAAAATACAAAATCATGTCCTCTTGTAGTCCTTGGTAAGCCAAGAGCAAAAATCATATTGATGTTACTCCAAGGTTTCTTAGGTGCATTAAATACAATCCAGTATTCTAACTTACTCCTTTTGCAATTTGACAAATTCCACATCTCCTTACAAACTTCTAAACATCCTTATACAATTGCGGCCAATAATACTTCTCCTCAAGCAAACTTAAAGTTTTAGCAATACCAAAGTGTCCAACCAATCCACCTCTATGTTTCTCCTTAATCAAATTAATTCTCATAGTTCCTCTCGGTATACATAACTAAACTCCTTTGAACAACATATCTTCTTGAATGAAATAATCTTCATACTTACTTGGTTGATCAAGTATAGGTGCTTTGCACTCTCTCCATGCCTCAGAAAAATCAGGGTCAATTTCATACAAATGCTTCATCTCATCAAAGACAAGAACTTCAATCTTCATCTCGGTAACATAGATCTTCTTCTTCTTAATGCATCTACAACTCGGTTAGATACTCCACTCATGTTTGATCACAAATGTGATATTCAGCGAGTGCTCAACCTACTTCATATGTCTCTGATTCAACTTATGCTAATTTTCAAATACTATAAAGCCTTATGATTAGTATACAACACAAATTCCTTAGGAATCAAATAATGTCTCCACTTCTTCAAAGCTTCAACAATAACATAGAATTCTTGATCATACACACAATACTTTCTCTTAGCATCATTCAACTTCTCACTAAAGAAATCAATAGGTTTACCTTCTTGACTCAACCCAACTCCAATTGCACTACCACTTGCATCACATTCAACATGAAATACTTTATTAAATTCAGGCAAAGCCAAGAAAGGTAATTCAACAACCTTTTGTTTCAAAACTCAAAACTCGTATTTGCACCATGTGGCCATTTGAAATTCTTTTTTTCTCCTCTCATTGTTTTAGTCATGGCATTACAAACAGAACTGAAATTCTTGATGAACTTTCTATAGAAACTTGAAAAACTATGAAATGATCTTACCTCACTCACATTCTCAGGTGTAGGCCATTCAAGAATTGCTTTAACCTTCTCAGGATCCATCTTCAAACCATCAACTAAAATCACAAATACCAAATATACAATCTCCTCCTTCATGAATGAGCACTTCTTCAAATTGATCAACAACTTCTCTTCTTTCAATCACTGCAATATTTGTCTAATATGCTCAAGATGCTCTTCCTTAGTCTTACTGAATATTAGAATATAATCTAGGTATACAATCACAAACTCACCCAAGAATTTCTTCAATATTGTTGATGTTTGGTAGCTTCAGTCGGATAAACCTATGACTATATATATAATTATGTATGAGATATAATTTCATATAAGATAATTTAATTATGTGAGAGAAATTAATATAATATATATACTATGATTATATTTAATATTATATTAATTATCAAATTAACGAATAGACATGTCCCATAAAGGGACATGTCTTTTCTTAGTCTTTTCTCATTATAAATAAGAGGTTGCTGCCATTTGCAAGACACATTCCAAATTCATGGCAGTGCTTAGTACATTTGCACTAATCCTAAAATCAACATGGTATCAGAGCCAGGCTGTAAATAATAATTGACAATGGCTATGTTTTGAAGGAGAATAATCCTTTCATTATCTGTGTAAACTTCAATAGTCATACTATAGAAAATGAATTGCTTGCAGGAAGGGCACTGCACATCGGGGGTGGAAACAAGAAAATATTAAGGTCTTGCCTAGTATTTCCCTCTGACATCATAACAATTTATAATAGTCAACACTTTGGAGAATTGGCTTCCACTCATAGGATAATAGACCCAACTGCGGGAGATATAAGTGAAAATATAGAAGGATAATGGGACACGCTTTTATGGAGGTAAGCTGAAAATGATACAAAGTCAAGACCTACGAAACGGTACCAAACAAGGGTGCAGTGTGATTGCATAGCAGTAACCATCTCAATTTCTGCACCAAACACCCCTATGTCAAAAATGACAACGTGGTAGGCCATTAAATTCGAGTTGAATTCGATTGAATCATAACCAATATTTCCTTCACTTATGTGCAATAAGTCCATTGGGACAAATTGTGGAATATGCGCAAAATAGATGAATAAATGAAGTAATTCAATCACATCCCAAAATGGTGAATATTAATTTGAGTTCCAACAAGTGAATGTAGGTCATTTATTCTTTAATCGCGTGATTGTTTCTCCACCCTTCATACATGAAGAAACTTTTATAGGAAGTATTTAAACTATTATTGTAGAGGATAATGATGAGATTGCAGCATCTATCTATCGCAAAAGATACAAAGGATAATGATATGAAAGAACAAAGAGAAACATCGCATGGTTAAAGAGATATGATCCATTTGGTTATGCCACTGCCATTGTGGAAAGAACAAAAAACAAAGATTGATAACTAAACCGATTAAAAGTGGCCCTCACATTGGCCCAACCCACATTTCAAGGAGCGATAAAGTACCAATGTGGAGTTTGAACTATGAAAACATATATTAAAATGGACATGTGCCACAAGGGAGTGACGCGAAAACAAAGGGATAGTGTATGTGGCCTCATGCAGGCAAGGACTTATCGAGATGAGAGACATTGCATGCACCATGCGGAATGTCAGGGACCCCCACCAAGTGAGCAAATGCTAGAACTATCTTTACATACATGTAGAAAGGTGACAATATTGGTGATTCAACCCGTTGTCATGTGGTTAGATAAGGTACAATTGCTGAAGAAGAAGGAAGAAAAATTGAATTGAAATAAGCATGGGAAATAGGGAGGTGTAATAAATAAGGCACCTTAACCCTCCCTATATCCCATTCGATTGAATTAAGAGGAACAATCATTAATAGTCGATTCAGTCAAAGACTGACCATGACACTAAATACATTTTTGTCATATAAGGTGGAGATGAATGGATTGAGAATCAATAAGACATGAGAATTATTATTATTTAGGCGGTTTCACCTATGGATATAATATGATTTTATATAGAGAGAAGTAAGAGAACAGATAAACTCTTAAGGAACAATCAACTAGTATCGATATAGTATGTTGTGAGACCGAAACACCTATACCAAGCAAGAGTAAAGTAAGGACTTGGATACTAACCTCGTAACATGTGAACAAAGGCTTTAGGAAGGTAGAGATACGAGTACTGAGGCAAGTAATAAGGTATGCTTTACGGATAAATGTTCATTTTATATTATTTCTTATGTTAATACATATTATATGGGATAATTATAATTGAGAATATATGTGGCAATAAACTATATATATGTATAATTGCATTTGAACATTCATTCATAATGATATTGTATAATTTGATATAATGTTGTGGGATCCATTATGGGAGCATGAAAGGTAAAAGATTATGTTACCTTATTTATTTCTATACAAGTTATGTGCTTAGATCTTTTCCTCCAAGAATGTTAGTGCAGGAAGAGGGAGATTGAGATTTAGAGGGAGTCTGACATTCATTAGAGGCAACCTTGAAAGATAAGGGGAAATTAGAAGATATGATTCAGTCAACCTTCGGTGACCTCGGTCATATTGATTTAGAGGGAGTAAATCATTTTGAGATGGATTCTCCATATGATCAATAAATTAGCAATTAATAGGATTGTGATTCATGAATATACCTCGTGACTTACATCATTAGGAAGTGATGACTTCCAAATGATGTTACTTGTGTTTGCAAAAGTTATTGAAATGTGACGATCTTACAATAACTTAATTTTCTATTATGATGGATATCTTACGATGTCTATGTGGATCATAATAGGTTATACTTTGCATAGTGGATGTTTATATGGTAAGTATTATGAGAATGCATGTGCACATACCTTATAAACATTATTTGAGTAAGTGGTGAATGTTATGCATATTGATATTCTAGAAGGCCATTACATAGAGTGATTGGTGAATATCACACGACTTTATCTTCTTGAAGGCCATTACTCACAGTAATTGGTGAATATCTTGTATGTCAACATTCTAGAAGGCCATTACTCAAGAGTATTTGGTGAATACCATTGATATTCTGAGAGGCCAACACCCATGATATCAGATGTGAAATCAAACATTTTTGAGTAATTGGTGAATATCATGTATTCTGGGAGACCAATACTCTTGATATCAAAATGATGGATATCTTTTGATCAAAGATATCCTTAATCTTGGTAACTTGATATTACTTTGAGGTAATATGTGTGTTTATCCTTCCTAGCTAATAGGGAGTGTTGATGTTTGGTAGCTTCAGTCGGATAAACCTATGACTATGTATATAATTATATATGAGATATAATTTCATATGAGATATAAGTTTATTATACGAGAGAAATTAACTATATATATATAATATAACTATGATTATATTAATTGTCAAATTAACGAATAGACATGTCCCTTTACGGGACATGTCTCTTCTTAGTCTTTTCTCATTATAAATAAGAGGTTCCATTTGGAAAACACATACCAAATTCATGGCAGTGCTTAGTACATTTGCATCAATCCTAAAATCGACAAATACTTCATTCATCAACCTCATAAAAGTACTTGGTGCATTAGTCAAACCAAAAGGCATAACCAACAATTCATCGAACCTTCTTTTGTCTTAAAAGCAGTCTTCCACTCATCATGTTCTCTGATTCTAATCTGATGACATCCACTCTTCAAATTGATCTTTGTACAATACTTTGCTCCACTCAAACCAACCATTATATCATCCATGCTAGGCACATGAAAGCTATATTTTACTTTTATCCTTTTAATAGCTTTGGAATCAGTACACATTCTCCACCCACTATTCTTCTTTGGTGCCAATAGAACAGATACAACACATGGATTGAAACTTTCACTAATAAAACCTTTTTGCAAGAATTCGTGCACTTGCTGGTTAAGTTATTCATTCTCAATAGGTCTTAATCTATAGGGGGCTTTATTTGGCAAACTAGCTCTTGGAATTAGGTCCATACAATGACTTGTACTCCTAACTCATGGTAAACCATCAGGTAAACTCTTAGAAAAAATTTCCTGAAACTCAGTAAGCAACTGCTCAACTTCTGGTGGAACTCAGTCAACACTAGAAACACTCGGTTTACTAGGAATGACAACAAAGCAAACTTTCTCCTTTATATCTTTTACAAACTGATTTCCATTCACCATGCAAACCCTTACAGTATTAGAATTAACATCATCTAGACTCTAAATCAAACGTAACAATACTTTCTTCCTTACATTCACCCATAGAATATATTGATTCAATCTTCCACCATGCATAAGATGTCTATCATATTACCAAGGTCTACTCAATAAAATATGACAACAATCCATGGACATAATATCACACAAGACTTCATCAAAGTAGTTCCCAATCTTGAATTTCGCAATATATTGCTCGCTTACCAGTAACTCTTACTCATCCTTCATCCATGAAACATGATAGGGTTTAGGGTGTCTTAGCCTCTGCAACATTGTAACCAGCTCTTTTGATGCCAAATTCACCGAATTGCCACTGTTAATGATCACCTTGCAACGTTTTCTTGCCATCTTGCATCTGGTCTTAAAAAGACTCCTTTGGATAGGTTCGTCATTAGTTTTTCTCATTACACAAGGTTCCCCTTACCATCAAATTTTCTCTAGCCTCAGGTCCACTCAATGGACTTACATACCTCCATTGACTACAACGTTTCTGCCACTACTACCTTCATTCTTCTTCCCAAAATTAGTACATTCAAAGGCTCTTTGTCCTCCTTCACCACACTTGAAACAAGTACCAGGAAAACCGCGTCTTCCATAATTATCTCAGTAAGAACTACGTCTTCAATGGTAAGAGCTAGCACCTTTCCACTTGGTTTTGCCTTTCTCATCACCTTTCTATTCAGATTTTACCTTATTTTGTACAGTATTATCAGATCCGGTGTTTTCTCCAAAAGATCTACCTCTGTTTCTTTTAAATCTTCCACCTCTACGTCTGTCTTTGTTCATGCTTCCAATCTCCTCGGCTTTCAAGGCATATTGATATGTTTCTTCCACACTATCCAATTTCACAAAACTGATCTCATCTTGAATTTCCGTTCTCAAACCATTCAAATATCTAGCCACTTTCTCTACCTCATCAACATGTCTAGATCTAATGTCCAATTTGTAGAATTCCTCAGTATACTCCTTCAAACTCATCTTTTTGTCTCAAATTTGCATCTTCCTCAACAAATTCACTTGGTAATCTACAAGGAGGAACTTCTTCAATTTTCACCATTTTCAACCAGGTCCTAATCTTCTCTTTTCCTTTTCTCTGTCTATCAATCTGCAAGTGCTCCCACCAAAGTGAAGTGTGACCTTTTAATTTAGTAACTTCCATTTTCACCTTCCTACTATCAGGAGTGCCTTCAAATTCAAAATATTTCTCCATCTCAGAGATCCAATCCAATAAAGCATTGGTGTCCAATCTTCGATCTTAACTTGTAACTTCAACAATAGGCTTTGAATGTGCCCTAGATAAAACTCTCAATAGTGTTTCTTTATCCGCTTCAATTTCAAGTTCAAGATTAGGGTTTGGTGCCCAGGAGTTCCTTCATCATCACTAACATCATTAAGATGTATTCCCTCTCTTTTATGATGTCTCAACAACATCTAATCTGGCTGCAATTTGTCTCAACATGTCCATAATCTCATTTAGCATTTCCTCTACCTCAAACCATTTTGACAACAGGTTCCTGGAAGATCGTAACCCTCCACAAGTTATAGGTCGGACTTAGATTTGCCACCCTACATCCAAATCAACTAGGGGTCTCTAGGAGCCAGTTACCACGAACAACCTTTGCTTTGATACCACCTGATGCAAGGTAAGAGTGAAAGGCAGGGCCAAATAACACACCTAACAATACCCTAACCTTGTAGAGATTAGACAACGAAAGCAACACACAAAGAGACAACGTAAAAACAAAGAGGGAAACAAAATCTTTTATTGATTCATCAAATTTTCTTCGTACATGCCCGACTGTGAGGCCTTTTGGGTTATGACCATGTACACAGATTGAGATATACATCAAATGCATCTAACATGCAGGATCAATGATCTTCTTTTTAAATTCTAATTCCCATCTTGTTGTACTTCTTCCATGACCTAGATTTAAACTAAGACTCTGTTTATACTCGCCAAAATGACTTACAAAAGATTCTCGATAATCATAAGGAGAAGGCCGACCAAATAATGGTCTACACACATCCCAATGATTGATCCAATATGTTAAATATCTAACAAAAGTTAAACACATAAGTCAGCTCACACAAAAGAGAACCAAATAGACAACTCAGTGAAAGATAACACCGAACAACAACAAAAAAGTTCAGTGAGTTACTCATTGAACACAGGACAAAACACTTGGCAAAAAAAGAACTCGAGCCTCTCAGTAAATGAAGCCAAAACACATCGACCGAGATTTCAGCAACAAAGTCATCGAGAAGGTTTACAAGCATAACTAAGTATGCTTCGACTGAGTAGTAGTAACCTAGGATGCTCCTGCATTAGTCGGCGAAGGAAGAACAGTTTGAGAAAGATTCTACATAGGACAACATGAAGTAGAGATTTGGATTGTTCTAGAAGATTCTAAGATAAGGACTAAGTTTGTTAATGAGATATTTGACTGAAATAATTTAGGAAAGATTTGATGGTAAAGATTTGAGAAGTGTTTTGAGATCCAAGAAAAGTTCAAGTTCCAAGGAGGATGTACAACTAGCAAGATTATAAATTCATTTGACCTAGCGCCAGATTTAATGAACCTGAGGTCGTGTGGAGGATATTAATTCATGGGAATCCTAATGAAAGAGATGAAGTGACAAAATATTGTCCATATAAGGAAGAGAAAAGGATTGAAGTGCTGCTGGTCAAGTTGATAGTAAAGAGGATGCAAATAGCAGAAGGAGATCCTACCAAGCAAATGAGAGGTGGAAGTTGAAGTGTGTTGAAAAGTTGAGTGCGATGGCCAGCCAATGAGTAGATTTATTGAGCAAAATGGAGATATGAACACGCAAAGTGAGTTATATATATATATCAGATCATTTGATTGTTACTTTCTATCTATCGTGGCAGAAATTCTCTTAATCGAGTGGATTTAACAGCCTTTTCATAATTCTTATTGTAAGGTGACATTTGATTGAATTTTTTTTAGATTGGCCACTGGATAATCTTTGGCGAAAATCTGCTAACAGGGTCACACCTAACAAGTGTGCTTGTAACTTTTAACAGGGTTGGTTCTTAATCGAGCTCACTTCAGAAGAGTGAAAATAATTTTGGATGACTAGTCCTCAGTGGTTTTTACCGTAATCTGGTTTCCATGTTAAAAATCATGGTGTCAGTATGTGTGTCAATGTTCTACATGTTATTTGCTTTTACATGTTGAAATTGTTTATATTTCTATAAGTCAGTCAGTATTATTGATATTTGGTATAGTGATGCAAATCTGTTTGATGCATAAAGTTGATTAAGTTATTGAGTTTACCGAGTTGGTTATTTGATAAGTTGAAGTGATTGAAAGTGTGGTGAATTGTATTAAAGGGCTCTCCTCCCTCTCCCAGTTATCTAACTGTAAGGTCTTCATCAAGTTGGAGATTGTTGGGATAAGGCAACTCTACCTTAAGATATTTTATTGGTTGATTATTTATGTATTTTTGGAAAGATGCTAAATGATACCATATCTTCTACAAGGATAGACTTGAACCTAAAATCAAAAAGTTTATCTTTTTGGCATATTCTCTAGGATTTGTTTTTCATGCAAGAGTTGTGCACAAAGTAAGTTTCTAAAATAAGTTGTAAATACCATTGAATGTAGATGTGTCAGAA
This sequence comes from Cupressus sempervirens, assembly GCA_028749045.1. Lineage (NCBI taxonomy): Eukaryota > Viridiplantae > Streptophyta > Pinopsida > Cupressales > Cupressaceae > Cupressus > Cupressus sempervirens. Next base: position 98,070,982 of record CM053783.1, on the reverse strand, counting down.
ACTTTTTCCTTTTGCATGAAAACTCTATAAATACAAAGTGTTGCTGAAGAGAATTGTGAGAGAGAAGTATATGAAGAGCATTGTTATGTTGTAATGTTCCTGTCATAAAATAATTAATTAATCAAATCTTTGTTGTTGGGTTGATTGATTTAGTTTATCTAGGACCCATTTATTATTTTATTGTTTCCGTAGGTTTGGCTGTTAGCTATATTTGTAAACCCTTGGGAAGTTCCTCCAAAGGGTATTTAAGCACGACATGTAGGAAGTAGTTGGGATGCGATTTGAATTAATTTTTTGTACTGTGAATTTTTGTTGGAGTTAAGCATTGTTCGCCATTTCGGAAGTGAAAGATCTTCCCTATTTGGCTCTTGCAGTTTCGGTGGGATTCAACCCTTGCCATTTTGTCATTTTATTTCTTGGCTCGGATCTGGCAAATTGGAGCATCACTATTGTTTACAAGTTACACCACTTTTGGAATATATTTGTGTTCAGACTACATTAGTATATATATTATTGTTTGTGTATTGGCAAGTTTGTATTCCACTATCTCCGAAATATTGTCTCCACTCCAATCCATCACCATACACACATCCTACAATCACCGTACGGCCTCCAAACCTTCTTGTACAGTCCTTCATCATCACCATATGACCCAGTCCATACTGTATGGACTTCCACTCTGACTGTACGGCCTCCAAAGTCATAACTGTATGGCCACCCTACAAGCACTGTACGACCTTTCCTTTTCCAACTACCATTGACCATCAGTCATCCTACTGTATAACCTCTAACTAGTTGTACGACCAACACTTCTTCCACTCTCTGACCGTACAACCAACTTGCTCACCTACTCCAACTATATGGTCACCTGAATAGCAGTGTACAACCAGTTTGAGCTACGAGTCGGGTGTTTAGCAAACAACGTTGGGGTGAGGAACATTACAGTAGTATCAAAGCCAACGATCTTGCAGCCTGTGGACAGTGAATGAGAGTTTATAGTCGGAAGAGAAGAAGATCCCATTCGGTTGATAGACTGGCGGGTCAAGAACCCATTACTGCCGAACTCATGGCGCTACTAAGAGATCTTTTGAGGAATTAGGTGCAGATCAATGATACTCAGCGACTTATGGGAGAAACTCTTAGGAAATTAACAGACAATAAAATATCCAGTGAACAAAATGGTCACAGTGCGGACTCGGTGTCGGGTAAGGTAAACCCTCATTCAGCACGCTCTCGACCTTCCATTGCATCTTTCCCTCCATGGATGGAGGTACCACATGGAGGAAAGCAGACAAGCTTTGAAGAAGTTGAAGAACAATTGAGAAATGACTAGAAGAATGCAAATTTGGAGGAGGATATATCCTACAAAGATTATGCAGAACTGAGAATGAGTTATTTTGGAGGTGGAAACCGAGGATATTTTAACGATGATCTGAGAAGGAAGTTGAGTTAGGTAAATCTATCACCATTTGACGGATCTAGATTCATATCTGCTCAAGCATGGGTAATGAAGGTCGATATTTACTTCCAACTTAATCCAATGCCAAAAGAAGAAGCAATCAAATTTGCAGCACTACACTTGGAGGGAGTGGCGCATGAATGGTGGCATCATGGCACCATCACACTAGGGCATGACCATATCAATACTTATGCAGAATTCACTAAAAGATTGATAGATTGATTTGATTGTAAAGATCTGGAACTTAATTTCAAAGAATTGGCACAATTGAGGCAAATTGGATCGGTCAACCAGTACATCACAAAATTTTAGCAACTCTCTGTTTTGGTCATGAACATTTCCGAAAGGAGACGGAAAGTGCTCTTCATGGACGGGCTGACGGAACCACTGAAGGGTTGGGTAAAAGGGTTCAATACTGCCACAATTTTGGAGGCTATAAAGAAGGCGCGGAGCATGGCATCATCATTGGCATCATCCTCTCGAGGTTACTCACACTCCAAATTGTTGGTATTTCCAAAGGACAAAGATAATAGACCTTTGCCAAAGAAGCCTTTGTTGGACGAAGCTACCTCTGCCGAAGAAGCCTTAGTTGGACGAAGCTACCGGATGGGAGCTACGAAGAAAGAAGTTATGCTTCAATTGCAAGGGATTGTGGGAGCCTAGGCACATATGCCTTGGTAAAAAAAAAATACACTACATTGAAGTCGTATCCGATGAGGACGATCAAGAGGATCTACCCACAGAAGACAACCATCCCTAGGACACCAAAATGGTTAATTTGAATTGTATGGAGAAAATTGCAGTACTGGTATGGTGTGGAGGAACCATCGCCCTAGCCGAGAGCCCAAGATGTACGGTCTTTCATGTACGGGGAACTCTTCAAGGACAAAGGGTCATGGTGATGATCGATAGTGGAACCACTCTAAACTTCATAAACTCATCTTTGGTGAAACGAAGAGGTCTACCTATGGAGATGCACACGGGATTCCAGGTCAAGGTCGCCAAAGGGACACTTGCTCTGTACGCACCTTGTTCCCCAACTGAGTGTCACCGTGGCTAACCACATTGTGATGGAGAATTTCTTTATAGTGGACCTAGATGATACAGAGGTTATTTTGGGCACATAGTGGATGGAAACACTTGATGAATACACTTAGAGCTTCAAATGGATGAACTTTACTTTTGTTGTCGATGGGAAGAAGGTTGTTCTCAGTGGAATGGCCAATGAGGGACTGAAGGAAATTTCAACATAGCGGATGGAGGCAATCTTTCGACATGATGACATTGCATGGGTTGCACATTGTTTCGTTTCGGTGGAACCTATAAAAGGACAACAGACACCGCACCGGGATGATGATCTTCAAAATATTTTGAGTACCCATGATAAGGTTTTTATAGACATTCCTTTCGGCATACCCCTTATCGCGGGTTTGAACATACCATCGAGTTGGAAGTTGGCGCCAAACCAGTTATCACCATGCCATAACGTCATCACAAAAAATTCAAAGATGAGATCGAGAAAACGATTTAGGAGTTGCTCGAGAAAGGATGGATCCATCCCAGCTCATCATTAGTGATTTTGGTAAAAAGGAAGGATGGGATGATGCACATGTGTGTGGACTATTGTGCACTGAATAAGAAGACAATAAAAAATGGATACCGTATTCCCAGGATCGATGAATTGTTGGACGAGTTGCATGGTGGGGTTTATTTTTCTAAGATAGATCTCCATTACGGATACCATCAAATCCGCATGCAGGAAGAAGACATGGAGAAGACGGCTTTTCGTTTTCACTACAAGCATTATGAGTTCCTGGTCATGCCATTAGGATTAACGAATGCTCTAGCTACTTTTCAATCTTGTATGATTCACATCTTCAACAAACAATTGCGTAAGTACTTGCTAGTATTGTTTAATGATATCCTTATTTACAAGAAAACTTGGGAAGAACACCTGAAACACTTAAATGAAGTCCTAGGGATCATGAAGGCTCAGTCCTTGTTTGCCAAGCAATCCAAGTGTGAATTTGGGATGAGAAGAATATTATACCTAGGGCGCATTGTTAGTAAATATGGAGTGCAGGTTCACCAAGAGAAGATTCAAGCTATCTTGGATTGGCCCCCACCAAAATTGCTCTCTGAGTTGCGAGGGTTATTAGGTCTGTGCAATTACTAGCGGAGGTTTATAAACGGTTTCTCTCAGCTCAGTGCACCATTAACAGATCTAACTAAGAAAGGCTCCTTTCAATGGAATGAAAGAGCGCAATGCACTCTTGATAAGTTAAAAGAAGCAATGAGCACTTGTCTGGTTCTCGCCTTACGCGATTTCATACAACTATTCATTATAGAGTGTGATGCATCTGGAGAGGGAATTGGTGCGGTATTAATGCAAGATAGACACCCTATAGCCTATGAGAGTCGAATGCTTACAAAAGAAGAGCACTTATATTCCATTTATGACAAAGAAATGTTGGCCATCGTGCATGCACTAACCAAAATCCTAGCAGTATCTGGTGGGCGCCAAGTTTGTCGTTCGTATTGGTCATAATAGTTTGAGATTTTTTTTGGAGCAACGGGATCTAAACGAAAGGCAACAAAAATGGGTAAGATTCAGGCGTTTGATTTTGACATTGAATAGGTGAAGGAGAAGAACAATGTGGTTGCAGATGCCTTGTCAAGAAAACTTGCCGTCTGTTTAGTATCTCAGATCTTAGCTAACTGGAAAGCACACCTATTGGTGGAATATTCCAAAAACACATTTGCATGTAAGCTAATGGACAATAACTCTCAGGATGACTGATACAAGGTGGTGGATGACATCATTTACCATAAGGATCGGATATACTTAGTGCCTGAATCCAAATGAAAGTAGAAAATCTTGAAGGAAATACATGACTCGTCCTTGGTCAGACACGCAAGATTTCTCAAAACCTATAGACAACTCAGGTAGAGGTTTTCATGGAAGGGACTTAAAGATGTATTACAATATGTACGAGAGTGTCCAATCTCTCAAAAAAAACAAATCCGAACACACTTTACCTGTAGGGTTACTGCAGCCCTTGCCTATATCAGAACAAAAGTGGGAAAGTATTTTTATGGACTTCATCATCAGACTTCCTAAAGTAAATGAGAAGTATTATATCTTTGTGGTGGTGGACAGGCTAATGAAGTAGGCACACTTCTTTGTCATCCCTTCAGACTTTCAGGCTGCGCAGGTAGCAGACTTGTTTTTCAGAGAAGTTTTTCGTCTGCACGGGTTACCCCAAAGAATTGTTAGTGACATGGATGGTCGGTTTATCATTATTTCTGGACAAAATTGTTTTGGTTGTTAGGAACAGAATTGTCGCGAAGCACTGGCTAACACCCTGAGACAGACTGATAAACAGAGATTGTGAACAATTGGCTAGAAGGTTACCTTTGGAACTACGTTTCGGCCCAACAATGGGCATGGGTCAAATGGATGCATCCAGGGGAATATTGTTACAATACCACTTATCACATGTCCATTGGGATGGGACCCTTCAAAGTAATATATGGTTATGAGCCCCCTTCATTTATCGACATAGTGTTGGGTGATAGCCGAGTACCCAGGGCAAGGGACTGGCTCAGGAGGGACAAGGCATCTTGAGATTCTTGAAGGAGAACTTACAAAGGGCACATAATCAACAAAAGACGTGCATTCACAGACACCGGATCGAGAGAAGTTTTGAAGTGGGAGATTTGGTCTATCTCAAACTCCAGTCGTATAGGTAATGACGACAATCCTCATTGAAGGCAATAGGGAAAGAAAAATTGAAGCCACGTTTTTATGGTCCTTATCGTGTAATTCGCTGCATCGGTGAAGTTGCCTACGAATTGGAACTTCTAGAAGGGAGCCGCATCCATAATGTCTTCCATGTCTCCTGCCTGGAGAAAGCCGCGGGACAGAGCATTGTAGTAACTATAGATCTTCCACCACTCAATGAAGAGGGAAAACTCATATTAGAACTGGCTAAGATCATGGATGTTCGTGAGAAGACTCTGCGGAAAAGAAATACTTGGTACGCTGGAAACACTTCCTGTTGGACGATGCGACTTGGGAAGGTGAACACATTCTGCAGCATCCAACATTGCATTTTCTCGAGGTCAAGCAAAATTTGGGATGGAAGGACTATAATGTTCCCATCACAAACTAATTAATTAATCAAACCTTTGTTTTTGGGCCGATTGATTTAGTTTATCTCAGACCCATTTTGTATTTTATTGTTTCTGTAGGTTTGGCCATCGGCTATATTTGTAAACCCTTGGAAATTCCTTCGAAGGGTATTTAAGCACGACATGTAGGAAGTAATTGGGATACGATTTGGATTACTTCTTTGTTCTCTGAATTCCTGTTGGTGTTCAGTATTGTTCACCATTTCGGAAGTGAAAGATCTTCCCTATTTGGCTCTTGTAGTTTCGGTGGGATTCAACCCTCAGCCTATTCTGTCACTGTATTTCTTGGCTTAGATCTAGCAAATCGGAGCATCATTATTGTTTACAAGTTACACACTTCTAGAATATATTTGTGTTTAGACTACATTAGTATATATATTATTGCTTGTATATTGGCAAGTGTGTATTCGATTATCTCCGTCATATTGGTTCCGCTCCAATCCATCACTGTACCCACATCCCACAACCACTGTACAACCTCCTGCCCTTCTTGTGCAGTACTTCATCATCACCATACGGCCCAGTACATACCATACAAACTTCCACTCTGACCGTACGACGTCTAGAGTCATAACCATACGACCACCCTACAAGCACTGTGATGGAGCCCAAAATTTACCTCCATTTTAGTAATGACGTTGGTATGATTCAAAAGTGAACATTGGTGTTGAAATTAGTGGCGTTGAAGGATAACAATACAGTTGATATGATATCATTCAGTAAATGCACATTGGTTTCTATACGATCCACTCTTCATAGCATTCCTTGTGAGTGTTGTGGTTGTTCTTGATATGAAGGTGTGAATTCAGTTTGTAGGCTCCAGTTTTCCATGTATGTACAAGCAAAAGCACCTTAGCTTGAGCAGATCCCATGGGTTCATATGTTCTGTATATTCTGGCAAGAAATGGATCAAGACACAGTTCGATAGCACAGTCCATGAGTATGAATGTATATCTCATTCAAGAACTAAACCAAGATTGTAGAATGATTTCACCGAACTTACCCAAGTTTGCCTGAATCAATATGATAGCATTCTTCTTGGCACCCCATCATCATTTGATAACCCAGTCTGCTCTCCTAAATTGGCAATCATTATCAACAAGACACATAATAGTAAATAGAGTTCATTGTGATCAGTAAAAGATATACATAAGTTGAGCCTCATTGAAAGTATAAAAAACATGTAAGGCAGTAATTATTGGTGTCATCGATCATGTCAATGAGATGGAATAAGAGTATGAATGGCAATAAGCATCGAGTATGAAGCTGTGTATGATGAACTTCTCCTAACTGTGATAGTTTGTATATAAGAGACTCTGAATGAAGAAAGTGTTGGTTCAGGAAAAAATAACATGTAGTCTAGACCAGAATAGTGCTTATACAGACTGTGAAGTGGCAATGAACAAATACTTAATACCAATAAACAACATACGACAGATAAAAAATGAAGATCTTGGAAGCTAAGTCCATCTCCAATGGATAGGTAAGGGAAAGCAATATAAATATGTGCCGAGACACCTCCATGCATAGCAAACAAATGATGAACCATCGTGGATGTCTAAGTAACAATGTGAAGTTGTGTATCGAACATACTGTGACTTGTATCCAAATAATGACTGAAATGTGCAATGGGCAATAACAGCAGGAGAGGAACATAAGAAAGTCAGAGAAGGATCACGGGGACCGTCTCACGTTGATATTCCCTAACCATACATAGATTGAAGACATGAAGACCATGCGAAAATGAAACCAAGCGCCTTCGGGTAATGGTCCTATTGCCAAGCATTACGGGAATCCTATATGTTCACAGTGACATCTAGCACCAAGAAACATAGAACATTCATAAATAAGCGTTGGAAATTTGGAGTTTTGACAATCGGTAGAACTATGAAAAGGGATGGTGTTTGTTTGCCGCATGACAGGGACAGGTAATAAGGATTAATCGAGATGCAATCTTCATATTGAAGCACATTGTGGTGTTTCTCATACATGATGTGTTTGCACGATATTGGAAGGTTCTCTGCTAGAAGTCACTCGTGGATCCTTGTGAGCCCTCCAGAATCAAAACTAAACCTTTGAAATTCACGGGCGCTGTGAAGAATAAAATTATTTCATTTCTAGCAATAAACTATGGTCAATTAATTTATTAAATTTATGAAGAGGTACCATTTTAAAAGGTTCGATAGGAATTATAAAAGATCTATTAATTATAAAGGTGTGTCCTTTCCGTTTAAAGAGACACAACTTTTAAATTAAAAGATATAAATAAGATATCTTCTTTTTTGGAAGACATCAACATACATATTCGGAAAAAATATTCATATTCAAGAGAAATTATTTTATATTATTGTACGGAGGGATAAGGAGTTTAATATGATTTTGTAATATAAATTCCATTATTTTATTTTAATAATAAAATAAAATGTTTCTTGCTTATTATTAAAGGCGTGGAGAGATAAACTACAGATGAATCGTCCTTTGTAATTATTATTTGGAATTCTGTATACAATTTAAATGTCAAATAAGTGGACATGATCATTTAGCATTTAAATTCGATCATCACAGATAGTGTCAAATATTAAATTGTTTCCGTATCTGTGTCCAGTTTGTCTTCTTGCCAGAGGGGTTAAAATTCAATCTGGACTAATTTAAGATTGCATAATATTTGGTCTGTCGCATCTCGATTATTTAATTGTTGGTAGTAAAGTGTGTAAAACATTATAAAGTTGTACGTGATAATTCACTGAAATTGACTCTATTGCCCAGATGAGCAAAGGCACTGATCTTTTTATTATTGAAGTTAGAAAATCTATATATTCCTTCCTACAAGCATCAAATTAATTATTATTCAATTTAACAAAACATTCAACCATTATCCAGTATTTAGTTTCATTTTGATCGAGTTTGAGGACCTTGCCAATTGGAGAACTCCAAGTTTAAATTCACTTTAGAAAAGCTCCGAACCAAGTAATTAGGTTCGAGGAGGAGGTCTACTTGCCTCGGTGTAGCGGAGACTGAAGTGCAGGGGAATCGAGAATTATTCCCATTCGTTGGCCAGAACTGATTGAGAAGTCCTATCGAAGAAGTGGCAGGCTCTTGGATTCCAATCTGCAGTTTTGGGAACCAACACACTATACGACCTTTCCTTTCCCAACTACTGTCGACCATTAGTCACCCTACCGTACAACCTCTGACTAGCCATATGACCAACACTTCTTTCACTCTCAGATTGTACGACCAACATGCTCACCTGGTCCAATCATACGGTCACCTGAATAGCAATGTGCAACCAGTTTGAGCTTTGAGTTTGGGCGCTTAGTTTGCAATGTCAGGGACAGGATCATTAAATATATTGCCGGAATTATTTTGGGTTTAGATATCACATTTGATGGCTCTTGGAGATCATTGGCTATTGAGATTGTATTATAATGTAGGTTGCAGTGGTACACGTATCCACACCCTTGGGATGCACACCCATGTAGCCAAGTACTAGGTACAGGTACCCCAAGTACTAGGTACTCTGTGGAGAGCATCACTGCTAAGGATCTTGATTAAGATTTCTGATTTTTGTTTTCAGTTTTTTGTTTGTGTTTCAGCTTGTTGTTTATCAAGCTTAAGGATTTGTGAAAAATTTCTGCACTTTCATGTTAGATTTAGCATTTGGAAGCATTTCCGCACTTTGGCTTCCTTTCAAACACCACCTTCTTGCCATCCACCTTGAATAATAATTTCCACCACTTGAAGTGTCATGTATACTGGTTGATAGTATCCATCAATTGAATGTCAAATATGACATCTCTTTCATCCAAATCCACCACAAAGAAATTGTGTGTGACTGTGTAACTCCTCGTGGTGATATGCAACTGCAAGACCAAATGAGTACATGGTAGTAAATTACCCCCTACCACTTTGACTTTGAGTCCTAACTGCTCTATCATATGCAAACTTGTCCTAGTGATGACTGATGAATTAATGAAATTGAGTGCGGCTTCTCCATCAAGCATGACTACCACTCATTTTCCTTGGACTATGTCTCAAACTCGAAATACACCACACCTCAAAGACTTGAATAATGCAGCAATAGTGCCTTCCCTTCCCAAAAGTGTTGAGATCCTCTTTTCAAAGTTAGTTTCTTCTTTAGTCTTTTTTTTGCCATTGAATTCTTCATTCTCTTTTTTTCTATCAGACATCAACTCAATGTAATGTATCTTTTCCTTACCTAGGCATCAGTGACTCAATTTCCAAAGATCCTTGCATGTGAAACAAAGCCCTCTCCTAAGCTCTTGCCTTGTGGCCTACTCCAACGATGTTTTGTTCGGGAACGAGTTCTTCTCCTTTTCCTGATGTGTGAGTGGTGGTTTGATGTGTGTATAACATCAACATTAATGGGTGTGTGTGGGGACATTCTATATGGGGCCTCTCATTGACAAGATTATCACCATTTCCATTATGATTTCCATTTGTCCTTCCACCAAAAGCCGAAGTGTTTCACAAATTTGTTGTCCTTTTGGCTAAATTATCACTGACTTGTTGTCCTCTTGTTAACTCTTGTAATGATGCAGGATCATCTTGGATTCTTGGGAATTTTGCATCAGCCAAAAATATTTGTAGTCACCCCTATGAGCATCACCTAGATCCAATGAGTGCTAAGTGTTCCATTTATTCTCATGAGAGATGGATTCATGTTGAATCATACTCATGAAACATGGGTCAATGAGTTTGACTCAAAAAATCACACAGTTAAATCCTGATAGCAATAGCACAATTTTACTTGCTGTGGAAATTATCTCCTACTTATCTATTTGTAGTTATTGCGAACCTTATGGCTTTTTTCTAGCTTTATGATGAACCTCTATCTAGGTGGACTCCTCAATCCATTACTTCTCAAGTGATATCTTGTGGATTCTTGACAGGACCTATATGTTGTACACGTTTCGTGGATAGTTTGTGTTTTTTGATCTTGTGAAGTTATTTTCCAGTTAGTAAAGCTTAATGGAACATATTCTGATGTTTTTGGGTTGTTGGTTGACATCTATCTTGGATCGTCATTCTTATTTCATTAAATTGCGAGAGATCCATAGGATTTGGGTCTAGAACTATATTGCTAATATGTTTTCATATTCTTGGAGAATGTAATCATTTGCTAGGCCAACATATGAGTCTCGAAGGCTTTATATTGTGTGTTGTTGATCCTTTTGGGTAGATCATTGGTGAGGATAACAATTAGACAAATCTTTCCAGATCCTTGCTACCTTTGGCTGCATCATGTAACAATGTCATCATCTTTGTGCTTGACTCTCCCATCCTGTCCAATGATTGGGACCTCTTCCACATCCAATATTTCCTTGTTGGCTAGCAAGACCACCAACTTTGATAACACTATAATGTGCCAACTCTATGGATGGAAAACAAGGCACTAGCTCAAATGGAAACTTTACTCTTCACTTGTAAGACACTTAGCCTTACTTACACATATGGCAGATACACTTTCACAATGCTGTTGTATGACTCCTATCCTTACCCTGTACATTACCTGCACATGTATGGAAATTTTCCTAGACAACACTGGGTTCACCTGCATGGTAATTAACATCACTTGTACAATAATTGGACTTCACTTGTATAGTATGATAATTAGACATCACCCATATAGTAATTGGACTTTACTTGTATGGTAATTAGACTTTACCTGTATGGTGGCAGTGAATCATTGTGAGATCTTTGAATGAAATATACTTGCCTTCACAATTGCAACAAAATACTCAAGCCCCACAATGTATCCTTTTGTATAGTGATATTACGTTATTAAATCCCAATTATTGAGCTATTTCTTAATCACCACTATATAACCATTGATGAAGGAAATAACACAGATCATACATTAACACTAGTCAAGTTGTTGACAATGATTATAGAACATCTTTGTTTATTACAAAGCTGTCATCAAGTGAAAAACGACACAGATTTGAATTGACAGGCATAATAGGGGGAGGAGTTACTCCCACCAAATCTGCAATGGCTAGACTAGGTGGGATCTTGCACCTTCGAAAGGGCACACTTGAACACTCAATTCCAATTGGAATTGCGAATACACAAGAAAAAAGATATTTCCACGATGCCCTCCTACAATGTTAGATATCTCCTTGTAAAGGCCTCTAAGAAGATTTGTCATGCCCAAACTTACAGGGCAAGAACACAACTACAAATTTTTTTTTTTTTTGACAACATTTAAGTTATGCAATTGAGATTTTCAATGACAATTAATAAAAAAAATCAACTAAAAAGTTCATATTGGCATTAGGTTAAGGTTATCTTAAAGGTATGACCGTTACGACTAAGTGTGCAAGTATCGAGTTTTCGAGGACTCATTGGTCATGATTGATCATTTTCTAAGAACCACAGTTATTCATAAAATCAATCGGAGTGGTAAGAACCTTTACCAATACATCATTGGAGAATCAAATGCCTCCCTTAAATGTGACTATGATAGTAGGGTAGATTTTGTATGGTACCTTCTAAATCTGTCCTAATGAGGATAAGTTCATTCATTTGTCAATAATATCACTACCTAGCAATTTTACCATATCTATAACTTGGTATCAGGTGATTGTTTCCTCTGTTCTCCATTGTTCATTAGATAGAGTTCGTATCCTTATTCTATTAAAATTATACATTATAGTCCTAAATTATGGAACAATGTAAATGACTCAAACCCGAGGACTTAAGAAGAAGATTTACCTAGTTTACTCAGAATTACAAGTAAACATATAATGTTCAAACATACTTTTAAAGCTCTATTATGAACATACCTAGGACTCTACTCGAATATATCTATGTACAATCCGATTACAATGCGAAATTTACATATATAAGTATCATCATAACCATCTACTAGTCCAACCTTGTCATGTTCCCTTTTCAAATAATTAAAAATAATAATATTTTCTAAGGCAGGTAGGCCCAAAAAGGTGAAGTTTCGGAAAAAGGGGATAATCTTTGGAAGCTAATGGACTAATAAATGAAAATTATTAAAATATGTTTTATTAACCCCTCTTGGACGTGAGTTAGGGTTATGCCCTCTTTTAAGGAGTTTGGAGGCATTTTGGGCGGATTCCAGAACTTGATTTTTGCTCATTTCTTTGTTGTTCTTCAGAGGCTGCCAAACCTGTGGAGAAGGAGACCTAAGAACGGGAGTTTGTAGGTTTTCAGGAAGGCTAAGGACGGGAGTTTGAAGCCATTCCATGTGCATGCTCATACAGAGTTTGCCTTTGTGCTGAACAGTGCAGATTTGTGGGTTTTCGGGTGTGATTTTTTTGTAAGAGTTTGGTGTTTTCGGTTGAGTATTTCATATCAGTTTGGGTTGCTGCTGTATATCAGACATTTAGATGTTAAAATAGATCTAAATATATGTGTTTGGTCATGATTATACTTCTATGATAGATTATCAGTGCTTTTGTGGTGTTTCCGGCTATTTTGTGTTGTCTTCGGGAGCTCGATGAGCATTGGTTTTGCCCTCCATTTGGGAGCTGTTGTGTAAATGTTATACAGATCTGGAAATGTCATTTTGTAAGCTGTTATGTTGCTGAAATTTCTATAAAAATGTCCACTTTCAGATTTATTAATAATATGTGAAGCTGTGAAGTTTTTGACACTATTTCCGGCATACCCGATTTGGGGTTTATTGAGAAATTGGTATATCTTTGAAATATTGGTTGTTTGATCTTAAAGATCTGATTAGAGGTTTGAAATATCAGACAAAATCAGTAAAGGGACATTTCAATGGTATCAGAGCTATGATCTTGCCAGCCTGAGAGTTTGTAGAAGTTTGCATGTCAGTTTTGACAACTACCTAAATCTTGCATGACATAATTTATGGTTGCATTTTGCTTCTAATCAGCTGCATGTCAAAATTTATGGTTGCATGCTACTTCTAATCATTTGCATGTTAGTTCTTGGTGAATTTGGTGGTTGCATGTTGCTTCTAATCAGCTGCATGTCAAAATCTATGGTTGCATGCTACTTCTAATCATTTGCATGTTAGTTCTTGGTGAATTTGGTGGTTGCATGTTGCTTCTAATCAGCTGCATGTCAAAATCTATGGTTGCATGCTACTTCTAATCAATTGCATGTTAGTTCTTTGTGTTTGAAGAAGTTATAACCTATTGGGGTTACACTCTACTTTATTCAGAATGGACAGGTATAGTACAGAGTCTCAGAGGACACGATCTTGGACAATTGATATCCAGAGTCAGAATAGTAGAAAGGATGGTTATTTAGACATTTGAGATAAACTTAGGAAAATAAGCCATGACATGTCTGAACAGTTGGTTGAGCACCACCGTATGATGAATGACATGTTTTCCAACCCAGCTAAGGTGGATAAGTTGACTAGATTCCTATTTCGCAGATTTTCTCACAGGGCAGATGACACAATTACCAAGAATTTGCATGAGGAGTTTGAGAAACTAGCTTATAGCCAGGCAGAGGTCTCAGATTCTACTCCGCCACAGGAGGTAGTGAGAAAGGATATTACGCAGATTGATAGTAATGGTCAACTTGATACTCAAATTGAGACAATTGTATACAGGTCGTTAAAGGGTGATATCACAGGTATTCAGGATGGTATAGTTACAACAGGTAGTGACTACAGCATAGTGGGTTCAGATGATGATTATGAGGATGTTGCTGTGCAGGATGGTGAGATATCTGGTAGAGATGAGTAGACATTGAGCATTCATGACTTTGCTGAGAAAGAGTACCAGGCACAGTTAGATGCTTCGTCACATGAGGTTGAGGCTGGTAGTACTTCACACGATTTGTCCAGCTAGCGGAAAGTGAACAAAGACAGTATTGTGACTTCATTATCTCATCATGACAGGTATGTGGAGTTAGTTGGTATTGGTCATATTACTCAAGTGATGATTTTGCTTGAGTTACCAGCTGATTCTAGTTTACAGATATGGACTCGAGATTGTTATATTGGCATTTGGGATTCAGTTGACTGGAGATCTTTAACACGTTTTGGTAACAGTGTTTGTTTGGGTGCTATCATGGATTTGATTAGCAGATTGCATGGTGTTGTCTTTTCTTGTGCTAGCAGCTTGTCCGATGTTGGTATTAGTTTTTATACACCGGTGTTGGGCTTTATTCATATCTCTAGTCGACCATACTTGCTGGAATGTGTTGATGATCTTTCATATTTGGCAGTGTGTACAGATGAGTCCTAGGATCATATTGGCATTGATGACATCCAGGAGGATGCAGTGGGCAGTTTTGAAGACTTAGTTTCCTTGGGTACAAAGGAGTTGGACAACAGTGCTACAGTTTTTGATAATCCATATGTTGATATGAGCTTTAGAGTTGATTCACAGGATATGGATGGTAATACTTTAGAGACTAGTAACTTTGAGGATACTCCTTTAGACAGTGCATCAGAGGAGGTTTGTAGGAGACAGTCAAGCCAGTGCCATCATCTGTCTAATCAGTTAAGAGTTAGTGAGCGAGACATTGCTATCTCTTGCCAACATTTCGATGATGCTCGTCAATTGTTAGCAGTTTATGGATGGGGTTCTCCTACTAGTGATGAGCAGGGAGGCAGTTATCTTTCCTTGACAGAGTTCCACTCTTTATGGGAGGCTATCCAGATTCCGAGACAGGATTATATGCAGTTGGTAGCCGACAGAGATTATCTTATGGAGTGGGGCAGTACAACAATGATGCATTGTTGGCCAAGGAAGATGAGGTGAGTGAGCTTACTGAGCAGCTTGAGGTGACTTCTGAGATTCTTGAGAGTACACAGTTGGCTTTCAAGGAGTCAGTTTCATTTGGCTAAGGTGACCATGGAGTTAGAGCAACTACAGTCTTTACTAGATTCTATACAGTCACAAGCTGTGGTGTTTGATGATCTGAGGATGTTCATGGTTGAGATTGTCAAAGATAGTGGAGATGGGGATGCATCCATCCTTGATACCAACATTGGCATATCGGGTTCATCCCCACTAGAGTCAGGTTCAGTTGAGTTGGGTGCTGTAGCAGATTGTTGTGGTATGCCTGACATGGTGGTGACCTCTAGCACTAATGGCACGAAGACTAGAGATGTTGTATCAAAGACCATGTGTGATGTTGGTGAGCCGATAGTTGGCATGGTTCCTGCTAGTAATACTACTCCCTTGGCGATGTCTTTAGAGGTAGTAGTCAGTTCCAACTTGGTTAGTGATCGATTGCAGTTAGTTACATCTGGATTGCAGTCTGAGCCACTGACTGAGATTGGTGCATTCTATCAGCATTACATTGTGAGGTATGCTCATCAATTTACCTTTGATGACCATGTTGATGAGATGATGATACAGAGATGTACTTTGGTTCCTAGTGCTTATCATCAGTTATGGGATAGTTTGATGCCTCGGGATGAGAGTTGTGATGGGCACGACATGGCGATAGGTTCTGCAGTTGACAGCTTGATAATACGTGACTTAGAGCAAGAGTTTTGGAGTGATGCTTCAGCGGGTGTTGTTATTGATTCTACTCCTTTGGCTATGACATCTCCTAACTTAGCTGGTGATCAGTCACAGTGGGTTGTATCACTTGTTCATGGTGAGCTATTGACTGAGGTTGGTTTTTTTTATCAACATTATATTGCAGGGTGTGTACATTAGTTAGCATTTGATCCTTGTGTTGAGGAGTTGATGGCAGGCAAATTTGGTTTGGGTTCCATTTCTTGCTGTTTATCTTGTGATGGCTTTTCACCATCAGGGGTGCATGGGAGTTATGGTTATGAGACAGTGGCCGGTGATCTGCAGAGTTGTGTTGACTGCAGGAGTTGTACAGTGTGTGGATTCTCCATACTTGGTACAGTTTCATTTCGGAGCATTCACCATTGTTGCAGAGTTGGATTGTACATTCTGTATAGGCCGGGATGCGTTGATGGTATTTACTGTGTTGGCAGTTTGATTTGTTCACTTTACTTGGGTTTTGATGTTCTAAGAGTTTGTGTCTCGTGGGTTTCTGACTATGGAAGTTGTGACTTTGGAGTTTGGTTGAGCAGTAATTGTCAGTTTGATTATGGATTCCTCTTAGTAATATTGCAGAGGATATTGAAGGAGCCTGTGTTAATTGACAATAGTATAGTTCATGACTACATTTGGGATCCAGGTGGATTGATTGGTTTATTGTTCAGCCATTGCTTGAGGACAAGCAATATTTGGAAGGGGAGGACTAGTCATGTCCCCTTTTCAAATAATTAAAAATAATAATCTTTTCTAAGGCAGGCAGGCCCAAAAAGGTGAAGTTTCGGAAAAAGGGGATAATCTTTGGAAGCTAATGGACTAATAAATGAAAATTATTAAAATATGTTTTATTAACCCCTCTTGGATGTGAGTTAGGGTTATGCCCTTTTTTAAGGAGTTTGGAGGCATTTTGGGCGGATTCCAGAACTTGATTTTTGCTCATTTCTTTGTTGTTCTTTAGAGGCTACCAAACTTGTGGAGAAGGAGACCCAAGAACGGGAGTTTGCAGGTTTCCAGGAAGGCTAAGGACGGGAGTTTGAAGCCATTCCATGTGCATGCTCATACAGAGTTTGCCTTTGTGCTGAACAGTGCAGATTTGTGGGTTTTCGGGTGTGATTTTTTTGTAAGAGTTTGGTGTTTTCGGTTGAGTATTTCATATAAGTTGGGTTGCTGCTGTGTATCAGACATTTAGATGTTAAAATAGATCTAAATATATGTATTTGGTCATGATTATACTTCTATGATAGATTATCAGTGCTTTTGTGGTGTTTCCGACTATTTTGTGTTGTCTTCGGGAGCTCGATGAGCATTGTTTTTGCCCTCCATTTGGGAGCTGTTGTGTAAATGTTATACAGATCTGGAAATGTCATTTTGTAGGCTTTTATGTTGCTGAAATTTCTATAAAAATGTCCACTTTCAGATTTATTAATAATATGTGAAGCTGTGAAGTTTTTGGCACTATTTCCGACATACCCGATTTGGGGTTTATTGAGAAATTGGTAGATCTTTGAAATATTGGTTGTTTGATCTTAAAGATCTGATTAGAGGTTTGAAATATCATACAAAATCAGTAAAAGAACATTTCAAACCTCGTGATTATTTATTGAACCCTTTAATCCCATCAAATCTCATTACTTATACTTCTATACCTGACATACTTCTTTTTATTTTTTTGTATTGACGTAGTAGCAAAGGTTCTAGGGTTTACGAATGTGGAGGTGATGCATTCAAAGCAAATTGCTCTACCTCATACATTTCTCCCCCTTCTATTTATCTTTCATATTCATTTTAAATGTATATTGGTATCCTCTTAATGAACTTCTTATGTATTATCTTTTTTTCTTTTCCCGCTTGACCATTTTAGAAATATACTAAATAATCGCTCCAACTGGTCCCCATGAATATTAATTATCCATTAGATTTGTTATTTTATTTTATTTTGTTTTGTTTTGTTTTATTATTAATTTTACATACACACGTCTCTTTACTAGTATCTATATACACACGTCTCTTTACTAGTATCTATATATAAGTTAGGTAAAATTACTAAATTTATCTTATAAATCAAATGTCTAAACTCTATGTCTTAATTACTTTATAATTTTATTAAAGAAATCTTAGTAATCCTATTTAGTAAAATAAATTCCCACCTTACTTGACAATGCTTCATTCTAACTTAATTTTAATTTGAATTTTCGTAAACCAATATATATTTACTTTTTAGTTCACTATTATTTCTAAGAAGCTCATAATTGCATACTACATGTATAATACTTACCCCTTACTAACCTTGAAGTTTGCCTCTACTTATTGACAAGCTAACTTGAATTTAGACTGACTAACATTAATAAATATCTAACTTATGCACCAACTAAGCTAAAAACTCTAATTCTAAATCAAGTTGACATTTCCTTATTAATGCAATTTTCTCAAACAATTACCTTTTCCCTAAATCTACGTAACATTATACTAATTTTTCTCCCCCCCAAATCTGCACCTAATTCCCATTTCCAAGGCTGCCCACTAACTTTTCCACCTCCTTCCTAGGCCCACGTGACATGGGCTGAAAAGTCTCCTTGCTGCAAATTCCATAAATGAATTTGATTTAAAAAGGTAAAACTTTGTCTTGGTTTCTTTTAGAAAAGGAAACACCTTTTGTTTTGAACAAACCCCAAGACAGCCCTTGGACATTTGACTTCCCACGTGAGTGGATGGGGAGTGTGTTGGGGAGGCTTCCAAGGTGGTCGGCCCTGGGAAGTCTCCCTAGTCTTTTCACCATTAATTTTTTTTTGCTAAGTATTATGTGATTCCAAGCTATGCAATTATGACATGTCAGTTTTTTTAAAATATTTTATTATTTTATCATTTATGTCTCATTCAAATACCTCATCGACTTGACTAGGGGATTGACTCCATTTTCTTTTCTGACTACCTATATTTTAAAATGATATTGATTTGTACATAAGATAATTACCTTTGGATTTGTTTTTACTTGTTTTCTTTCATTTAGGAGATACTTGGCATATTCCCTTATTATTTTAATAGTCTGTATTAGCTGGGTAGTATTTCCATTTCTCCATACAAATTCCGGTGAATAAAATGTGCACCTACAGCCAGTTTATCTTTTACATCTTATACTTCTATATCACTTATTTGGTTTTCTTCTTCTATAGTCGAGGGTACTCATGATAGGTTATTGCAATGATGATTTGGAGTTATTGATTAGGCTAAGTATAGTCTAGATTAATGATTTATTTAGCATTTAAACATTAACTTAATGCATTAGATATACATTTCATGACAAGGTTATATATGACTAACTGAATTGTTTTGATCCATGTCTTATGAAGTTTAGAAACCATTGCTCAAGGACTAACATTGTATTCTCATGCAAGATTTAATTTGAATATATATACACAACTAATATGCAATAGAACTGAGATGATAATAATGTTCAACAAAGATAATTTTCCTATCAATACAAACTCTTATATGATATCAAATTTCGTTTGGCAACCTGTTGCATAGCTCTGAAGAACATCATGCATTTTAAATCCCTGATTGGTATTCCTATCCAAGATAGTAAAACAACAATATTATTACAATGAATTTCTCTTCCATGATACCCTTATGATACACAAAGGGTGGTGGAACCAACGTCTCAATTATACACATTGGAAATACCTTTTACTACACATGAATACTCCTATCCCTTTCATTTGACAGATGAACTAAGACAGTAACACCCTTTTTCAATACATTTAGTCTCACATAACAAGATGGAGTTTGCTCTCTATTTCATCTCAGTACAATAATGTCTTCTCCTATGCACATGGAAGACAACAAGAACTCCAAGTTTCCAAGATCTTTCAATAAGAACCTGCAAATGAGGAATAAAAAAGATGATGAACCATGGAGGCTCACCTCCCAACCTAGGCCTCAAGGAGAGCACCCACCGAGCTAGGGGAAACAAGGCTCAAACAGGATACATTCAATCAATCATCACAAAACAAGAACCAACATGAATACAATATTTTCACAACACATTTACAACCCCAACCAAGGCTTGTACAATGATTCACAAATGGAATCATAAACATTGGGTGAAGGTGGGGCTCTTCAAAGAGGAGAATGCCATATCCTTATGAAACAACAATTCTCGCAAAATGCAATATTCCAATAAGGCTTCCAAGAAACATGCCCCAACAAGGCTATCAATAATCACATGCCTCAACACGGCTATCCACACTTACTCGTCTTCACATATCCTCACTTATACCTCCCATAGAACAATAGAAGGGCATATGGCTTAAATGGAGCCCATACTCCATGACCAAGAGGAGGCTTTCTCAACTTCAATGTTGAGCCCAACTAACCCCTTCACCCCAAGGCTTCTCTTCCCTCCCAAGGGTAAGTGAAGCCTTCACACCCAACACAACATTCAATCCACAACCACAACCCAAGAAAATAAAACCAAAAGCAAATAGATTCAGCATGCTCACTCACATACACAAACATTTACAACATGCACCATATGCAAAACACATAGATCCTACAAGAAACACTCTTACAATATCCATCTTAAACTTCCATGAGATGAAAGAAAACATGGCACGAAGCACTAACCTCCTTCCAAGCTATGGTTATGAAATGGTGATGAAGATCTTTCCTTCCTTGGCTTCCAAGCTTCCTCTCCCAAAGCCCTATCTATCTCTACAATTAGAGAGTGGGTGAACAACCACTAAGTTTGGCACAAGCTCCCTAAAAGGACCTCCACTTCCATCCTCACCTACCCCTCTTACACCCTTGTACCTTTCTACCAATAGGAACTTAACCAAGTGGAGGGATGAGAAAAGAAGTCATGTGGTACTCTGATTTTCAAATTGGCTTGAAAATGACTAGTTTAGAGGGTCTCCTAGGTCCCCTAGACCAACTTATGGTTATATTTAGACTCCTAACGTATACTACTACCATGTGGGTGACTTATTTTCACCAAATTAACACTTGGGAACCACTTTTATGCTCTCTAAGTTCCTACCTAGTTAGAATTCAAATCACCAACAAGATGGTGACTCCTCCTAACACTCTCCAAGGTGGGTTAACTTAATTTCATAATGGGATTAAGTTTAGGTTAAGTGACTTCATGCCCAAAAATCCTATATGACATGTCATTTACACATAGACAACACAAGTGTCAAATGACACACACATTAAATACTTTACACATCACGATAACATGTCACTAATTAACCATGATCTTTAAACTTATAACACCCATGCACAATCACGTTACGAAATAAACACAATACAACAAGGTTTTGAGTCTTTCAAAGATTCACCTTGGCTTTACCGTGTTCACATAGGTTTGAACCTTGTTTCCCCGAATAATTTCCATGGTTCAACTTTCCTGCACACTCAACTTAACCATTAGTAGCCCAATGAAATATTGTAAAAATACATATAGATAAGTGCAGAATGATCCAATATCACATAATTCGCATTAACATACACAATTAACCTTCATCTAATCATTTCCAATAAATATTCAAAACATTGCAATATCAAAATACGTGTATCCACGTTTATCTTTCTTAACATAATGAAATTACTGTTCTAACACTATTACCATACTTGTCTATCTTAACCATGAAACACTGAGGTCATATCTATTACATCATTAAAACAAATAAATGGTTCCTAGTATATGTCTTAAGTGGAGATCACTAACTTGGAAACATGTAATTAATATTTTTCAGTCAAGTTGAACATAACAACACTCCTAGCAATACCCCTTATTACATTACGAGGGTGTGTGTGTTCTAGGGTTAATCCCTCAAGCCATTAGAATGTTCTAAAATTATGTCGTCATGATTTAAAAGCAATCTACAAATGCAACCATTTATATTTTGTTGTTGTTATAATCTACATCCATTTTTATTTCTTAGGAGAGAAAATGTTAACTCATCTTTCTTAATTTGGCTAGTGAATCATTCTATAACTCCCTTGATCTAGTCCGTAGCTTGAACATATAGAGTTTCATTTCATGTGATCTTAGCTATTCCACCTAAAGTTATTGAACGGGTATTACACTTATAATAACCAAAGTTTGCTTTAGTCTCTAATAGGATCTCATAAATCATTATTAGTAACAACAATGTCAATCATAACCTAATTAACTCCTAATCACATTCATTTCATCAGATCTATAATAGGGTACTAGTGTGGGCCGTACAAGATTCCATAAGGTTACCATAGGCTGATATGACTTTATTATTTACTATATTATTACTTTTTATTTAATAATTAAGTTAATAAACTAAAGTAGTCTATGATATTATGTGAATTTGTGACCAATTAACCAATTAATATAAATAAATAATTTAATAATATCAGGGATATTACATACAAATCAAGAAAATGATTCTTGGAAAGTTGAAGTAGTTTATCTTGTAATAGTTATTGTTGCTACAGTTGTTTCCATTTAGGTGGAGAGATGCAATGGTTCCATAAAGATCAGACATTGGCACAAAATTCATGTGAAGAAGTGATGATAATAAGGATGTTAGATTTGTGTCTGATGGTTGGCAAACAGGAGAAAAACTATTTTATGTAGTAGAAATAAAGTAGAATACATGACAAGGAGAATGGATGGGCATGCATTATGCTGCTTAAAAAATTAGATGTTCTACTAGTTGCCAGCTGATTTGTCTCTATGTTGCTCATCAAGCAATGCCAAATCTGGTAGATTGTACTTTAATTATATAGGATTCCATGGTGTACACATTTTTGATATTTTACTTTTGGGATCATTACAAGGTTCAAGCCTAGAACTAAACTAGGGCAGAAATATAAGCTTGTAAGTAAATTCAAATAGATTAAATTCAATGATCTTTATGCTTTTCCCTTCATAATAAGGATAAAATTCAATTTATATATTTGTTGATTTTTGCCTTTTTGCAGCTGCATGCAGAAGCAGGAAATGG
This sequence comes from Cupressus sempervirens, assembly GCA_028749045.1. Lineage (NCBI taxonomy): Eukaryota > Viridiplantae > Streptophyta > Pinopsida > Cupressales > Cupressaceae > Cupressus > Cupressus sempervirens. The sequence continues at coordinate 98,047,841 of CM053783.1, read as the reverse complement.
GCAATTCGAAATAGCCTTGGGGTATTCTTCTTGTGTATGTGCCGCTGATAATTTAGTTTTCCTACGAGAAGCTATAAGGGCAGTAGCAAACAAAAATTGTCTGCGCGCAACCTTTCTTCCCAAGTATGATCCTAATTTCTTTTTATCTCTTAAATTTGTAGTGGTACATGTTATCGTATTTAGAGATTGCTTGTTTGTTTGTACCACGACATCAATTCTGCTCCATTTTGAATATACCATCTTTTCTATCTTCATTGCCATAAATTACTTTTTGTGCGAGTCCCACATTCAAGAAAACTTTTAAATTTTTACAAAAAATTGGTTTGAAGGCACAGTGAATGGAAGAGTGGTTAATGGTGATCACTGCCTTGATTAAGGAAACACTCATTTCTATATTTGTAATTTGTTGCATTAATATTGCATTGTTTTCCGTTTATCCAATGGAATCTCATCTATTAATCAAACATGTGTTTTCATTTGTGGTTATTGTATTCAGGACTTAAAATAACAGATAGAGATTGAAGAAGTATCAGACAAACCTCTATTAAAAATTCAGGAATGTGATATGCTAGGAGATATAAGAATTGATTCCCCTGAGCATGATAATATTTTCTATAAATTGAAAGGTATCATTTTATATATATAAATATATATATGTATGTATGTATGTATGTATGTATATGTATATATATGTAGTAGATATGATCAGGTTTGAATCACACACGACATTTCAAAGCTATAAATTGAAAGGTATCATAATATATATATATATATATATATATATATATATATATATATTGAAAGGTATCATAATATAGATAGATAGATAGATAGATAGATTTATGTAGTAGGTATGATCAGGTTTGAATCACACGCAATAATTCAAAGCTTAATAGTTTTACTACTTGTCAAGGCCATTGCCGTCTTTCCCAGATGTTAAAGGTAATGGTTATATAAATGCTGTTGCTGCTTTCATTGCCATCACAATCTTTTCAGGTTATATCTGGAGAAGTTTTGTGAGTCCTCTTGGATGACATTCTTCTACAACAATGATGATACTGTTTTACGAGCATATTAAAAAAATTGCTATCCGTTTACCATAAACATATTTGTATTCAAAGTTATCAATGTTCAACTCATTCAAAGTAAGATGGGATTGGCAGGATATATATGTTGATAAATGGATGGCTGTGGACTTTCTCCAAACTGTGTGAACCATTCACATTCATAATCATGGAAATGATGTGGCCATAGGAACAATGCTGTCCCAGAATATTAAGAGTAGTGATACAGGAAGGCTTAACGATGAGAGAGACATATCAAATTTATCCCATTGTTGAACATATGTAATTTTGATTAATGTGACAAAAGATTGAAAGTGTTTTCTTAATATTAAAAATAATGTGGTTTTAGTTCTATGCACCATAATTGTCTTTATTCCAAACAAAAATTTGGGATTGAAAAAATCTACGTTGTTAATTGTTTACCGCTCCACTATATGACACTGCTTTGTGGATTTAGGTCAATTGTCCCTGCTACTTAAGTTTCTGTGGTATCCCTGGCTTCAGAGCAGTTTGATTGAATGACCACAGAAATATTTGGTACCAAAAATTGGACTGTCAAGATGCTAAAGATTCAGTAGTTGGCTGCATATAAGAATTTGATTAATTGAAAAATCGAGTTCTTGATTTACAGCACCTTCTCTCTGCTACTTAAGTTTCTGTGGCATCTCTGGCTTCAGAGCAGTTTGAATGACCACAGAAATATTTGGTACCAAAAATTGGACTGTCAAGATGCTAAAGATTCAGTAGTTGGCTGATACAAGAATTTGTTTAATTGAAAAATCGAGTTCTTGATTTACAGAACTGATTTCATTTCAACATCTACAACAAGACAATGTAATTAAATAAATTTAAGGTGCATATTTTAAAATATCCCCAATGGGATGCTGTCCAGATTTCCTCCCTTCCTAGCTAAGAATTTTGTCAAATAGTTTACTTGCATAGAGGTTATGATTTTCAGGTTCTGGTAAGATAATGTTTATTGCATATCATTCGACCTATTCTCATAATGAAACAATATTACTTGAAATTACAATCTGGAATCCAATACCATATCACTGCCCTCCAATAAAAGTATAATAAAAAGCTGACCTGCAAATGCCAATCTTCCAGACGCTGTATCTTCTTGTTTCTTCAGAAGTCTATCTCTCTATCTTGCAACTTGAAGGCCATCATTGAGGGCTCTTCCCCACCTAATTGGGTAGTCATCTCAAGACTCCCACTGGCTTTTCCAGCTTCATCAGTAGCACCATTAGGGTAAAGCAAGGGTTCCCCCTATCTCATACTTTGTTTGGGATTAACATTGATGAGCTTGAGGAGTTACTTTTTGAGCACCTTCTTGTGGATGATGGGTGCCTTCTTCACCATGTGCTGGTTCAAATCTTTCTTTTTCTGGATGATGTGGTTCTTTTGGTCCCTTTCCCTGGGGGTTTACAGAGGCAGCTGGGCTGCTGGCTACTTTTGAGAGTTTGAGATGGTTGGCTGTGAAACAATCGCCTTAAAACCTACCATCTTCACTTCACCATTAGTGGCTCTAAGGTCAAGTTTGTTTCATCTTATACCTACTTCGGGTCCAGTTCTTGGGTCCTCATTTCAGTTTGAGTCCTGCCATTTAGTTTCTTAGCAGTAAGGGGTTGGGGTCCCTTGCTTTTCTTCAGAGACAATATTTCAGCTATCACTTACAAGACATCCTGTCCAAGATGACACTCCTTGACACTCTTGTTTGCCCTACGCTTCTCTATGGCTTGATGGTTTGGGGGCCTTCTATTTTGGAGTTTGACTAGGCTTCCATTGAGCAGGTTCAATTTCTCTATGTTGAGTGGTTCTTGGAGATTTAGGATGGTATCATTGTTCTCCCCTCTTACACTTTTCCTCGTTGGCAACATTCCCTCAGGATTTTGCTTGGGTCATTTAGAACAGGTTCAAACCATCTTTGTGTTGAGACCGACCAACTTGTTAGACAGGGGGATAGGACTTGTCAATTTTGTATTCTCAGCAAGATGAGTCGAAGGAGCACTTTATTTTCTGATGTCCTATTAACTTTGAGATCAGAGGTAGATTTTGTTGTCTTTTTAGGGAATCTCATTCTCTCTTGTTCTTCTTTAGATACAAGAATCAGAGGTGTGTTTCTTTTTATTTTCAAGAGGCTACTTGCTTGAGGGACCACTCTTTTCAATCCCCCCTGCACCCCTTGTCTAATCAACTCATCACCTCTTTTTTTCCTAGGATAGTCTATGGAACCAAAAGGTACTTCTCCTCACCTTCTTAGTCTAGGTCGGTGAGATTCCTAGCTCGTACACGTAGAGATTCATTACCTCTAGTCAGATAGGCCACCTCCAAAGACACCAATATTGTCGACATTGCCTCTTCCACCCTCTCAAATTATCCTTTTGTTTGTGGGTTATTCACCGTCTCCTCAACTTCCTAGTTTTGTTTGGTGTGGGGGACTGTCCTCTCACCCTTCCACCCTCCTCGTGTGTCTTGAGGCCTCATTTTGTTTCTCCTTCCTTCTTTCTTTTGTTCTTTGTTTTCTGGTCATTGTTTGGTGGTCTTGCTATTGATTGTTTTCCGTTTGGCTCTTCAGTCCCTTTGACCCGTTTGTGGTCACTTGTTGGACATTATTAAAATTTATCTTTATCTAATCTACAAAAGCCAGTGCTCCCAGCCATGGGAGGTGCTGATCAATGAAGGGTGCAGAATGAAACTCTATCCTTTTATGGAGCCCACGTAGCCACATGTAATCCCTCCACAATAATAATCATGCCTAGGTGATGCGATATTGTCTGAACTTTCCTTGAAATCTTTTAATGATCCAATAATATTAACGACTATCAAAGGACACCATTATATCTAGAAACAACACCAATATCATCAAGGGAGACATTACTACAATCAAATAACTCCTTGATATGATGAAAGATTGGGTCGTACAGTCATAACACATAAGTGCACATTGAATTCTATGTTTCGTACGACTGGCAAGTGTTGTCGGTAAAACTATACTATAGTCGACGGGATTAGTTAGTGTCCAAAAGGTTGCGTGACGGTTGAGTCACCCCTTTGGGAGATATATGTACATCGTCTGAATGGAATTATGAAACATCATTGTACTCATGATTGTATACTCTGCTTATATGAGTAAAGTGCTATCTTGTTCTGTGTTACATTCTAGTCTCTTAATGCAATAACTATCTGTTTACCTTGTACCATCTGAGCTATAAGAAAGAGGATTTGTGTAGTACGATGGAGTTGTTTCGGAAAAGAAGCGAAAACACCCTAACCGTTTTTTGCACACAAAAAGAAAAAAGAAAGACAGTTATGCAATTAGTTGGGAAGGGAGCTTGGGAGAAAGAGTGGGCAACACTCATTGCTGAGAGGGAATCAGAGAAGGCAACATTTTGTATCTCAGTTGGGGGACGCGAAGAGGGAGTTCGATGCAAAGGAGGTGGAGCTTCGAAACATAGCTGAGATGATGAAGAGAGGATTAGAACTTCAGGTGTAGGCTAAGGTGGATTTGGACGCTCGGATGCAGTAGGTACACAAGTTGTGGGCACAACTGAATGAGTTATGGGCACAAAGGACATCTACTACACCAGCCATACCAGGGATGCACCTCTCTTCTTCTTAGTTTTGTTCTTAGTTTTGATGTACTTAGTAGTTTAGTTGTCTCTATTTTCTCGTCCGAAGACGACTTTTTTTTGGGGGGGGATGATGTTGTCGGTAAAACTATACTATAGCCGACGGTGTATGTTAGTGTCCGAAAGGTTGCGTGACAGTTGAGTCACCCCTTCAAGAGATACATGTACATCGCCTTAATGGAATCATGAAGCATCATTGTACTTGTGATTGTATACTTTGCTTATATGAATAAAGTACTATCTTGTTCAGTGTTACATTCTAGTCCCTTAATGCATAACTATCCGTTTACCCTGTACGGTAAACAACAAGTCGACCATACGCCAAGGTTGGAAGTGATCTTCCATAGCGACCAAGTTTCCTGAAGTGATATGCCACATGGGCCAAGTTGACCCATTGTACACAATCAAGATTGTACTTAGCATACTGCATGAAGAATAATGGTTAAGCTGTTGGGTCTCATGACAAAGAGGAGTTTATCATATGCCTGAAGCCCATAGTTACATTGCCCTAGGGGATGGGGGAATTGTTGAATGGGGGACAAGTTTTTGGGGCCGAGGGACAAAGAAACCTTAATTTGGGGACGACGGGGACAAGGGGTTGTATATGCTATACATATGGTACTTAAAATACTAGTTATGAAAAGATTTATTACGAATTACAATATAAGATATAAAGATGTAATAGAGTAAACACTTGAACATTGCATTGAATTGGAACATCAAACATTCAGCATAAATAGTTGAATCGACAAATAGTCAACACTGGGACATCCCTCCATCCTTAGCAGACGTGTTGGAATCTAGTAGCGCTGTTGGGGATGGAGGGATAGAGTTCCCAAGTCCATAGTGAGTCCTTGTCCTTGAGACTTGGGGGGGGGACATGTCTCCGTGTTACTACACTGAGGACCCTATTTGGGCTGCCAATAGAAAAATTGTCTGTGGGAGATAACAGTGAAACATTGCCAGGTGAGGGTGAGACACTTCTAGTTGAGGGCAAGACACTAACAACTGAGGGTGCTAAGGGCAAGACACTGCCAGTTGAGGGTGCTAAGGGTAAGCCATTACCAATTAAGGCCATTGAGGGTGAGCCACTTCCAACTGAAGGCGCTGAGGGTGAGCCACTTCCAGCCAAGGGTGAGATATTGCCAGTCGTTGGTGTTGAGGGTGACACTTCCAACTAGTAGTGTTGAGGGTGAGACACTGCCATTTGAGGGTGTCAAGGGTGAGATCCATTTAACCATAGACTAACAGTTGACTAATGTAACCCAAGGGCAACACCTGAGAGAAATCTTTGATACCACTGTAATGTTCCCAACAACACACTAGAGTTTTCTTGAGGGAAAAGACTCGTAGGAAGCACCGAGGGCAACACTCGAGAGAAAGTACCTAAGGGCAATGCGTGAGAGAAAGCTCTAATACCACTGTAATGTTCTGGAGACAATCTCAACTCGAGGGAAATCTCTGTCCAAAGGACTGTAATGTCCCGAAGGGGATCTTGGCTCGAAGGCAATCTCTGTTTGAAGGCAATCTCAGCCCGAAGGCAATCTCGACTGAAAGCTATCTCTATCCAAAGGCAATCTCGGTCTAAAGGGGATTTTGGTTTGAAGACAATCTTGATTCGAAGAGGATTACGATTTGAAGGCTTTGTCCAAAGTGGATCTCAATTCAAAGGCGATCTTGGCCGAAGGCTATTTTAGTCCAAAGGCAATCTTGGTCCGAAGGGAATCTTGGTCCGAAGCCAATATCGCTGAAGGCAATCTCAGTTTGAAGGCAATCTCGGTCCGAAGGCGATCTTGATTTGAAGGGGATCTCAGTTCGAAGGCAATCTGGGTTTGAAGGTGATCTTGGTCCAAAGGTGCTCTGGAAATGACCATAGGTGTTGGTCCAGGAAATGAAGATTGAGATGCCCAAAACATATGTGCACTATTAATTGGTTGCTCAATATAAACAAGATATTCACCAAGGAAAAGAAATATATGCAAATTATCACCGAACATGGAATTTATATTAGCAGACAAAGATGAGAGTCTAGATGTGCTAGATCCAAAGCAAAGTAATACAAAGAATAGAAATAGGGTGAGGTTGAATCTCACTGAAACCGAACTAGCCAATTAGGGAAGATCTTCCACTTCCGAAATGGCGAAGAATATTGAACTCCAACAAGAATTACAGTACAATAAATAATCCAAAATCACATATTAACAACTACCTACATGCCACACATTAATACCCCTTTGGAGAAAACTCCCAAGGGTTTACAAAAAAATGTTGACACAAAAAACACCTACGGATAATTAATAAAAATTGGGCCCTTTATTAATTAAATTAATTAATAAAATAAGTCCTTGAGGTATTATTTAATTTTTACGATCATTTAATTAATTAACCTAAGTAAACTATTTTATTAAAAATTGTGGACATTACAACCCCTAAATGAATTTCTCTCAAATAATAATATAAGCTGATATCTAATAGCCTTAAAATCACATAAACATTGAAGAGTTTCGTTCTCTGATGGCTGAAGATGACTGAAACCATTTTGTATTTCTCCACAAAGCTCACAAATCCAAAAGGCACAATTATAAAATGGGAATATTTTAATTTAATACTGTTTTAAATGATATTAAATGATAGGCTAGAATCCAACAAATGTTGATGCTCACAGAAATAGAGACATTACAATAATATTGAGTCATCTCTTTCCTTCTTTATATATATATATAGGTATATGATGGTGTCAATACATCATGGAAGATTACAAAATCTCATTCTATGTCTATGCTTAACTCTAGTTGAGCACAGTTGGCATCCATACCAACAATAGGCAGTAGAAGCATGGGGTACAAGTGATGGAGTTGGGCAGGATGCAACTAAGGAAGTGGAGGTACTGAAGTGAAAGGCGAAGTAGCTGCTGAAATACTGCCCTGCAGTCGATGGTCATTTTTCTCCAATTTCTCATATGCTCTCCTAACCTTCTAAGCAGCTTGTAACTTCTGTATGGTAAGTTCCTTATCTACATTGACTTGTTTCTGGTCATTCCAGCCATGATCTCTACTTTTATTTTTTGTTTTTTATGCTGTAAATTGGATGGGAAGATTGTTGCCATTTTTTCTCCTTGGAGAGTTCTTTGCTATGTATCTTATTTCTGCCATTCTTGATCCTGGCATACTACTGTAGCTGCACTTGGATTTTATTTTACTATTGCATATCAAGAAGAAAACATCAGAAGAAATTTACAGACAATGCTGGAAAAACAGTACTGCTGCAGCAATGAAAATAAAGTTGGATTTTATTTTGAATTTAATCTTGAGGTTATTTCTTGCATTCCAGTCTCAATCTATAGGGTTTGTACGTCATCCAGCACCAAATGTATTATTCGGGGAAAACATGTCCCTGAATTCAGTTTTTTGTCTTTTTCTTTGCTTCTCTTTTTTTGCTATATCCTCCGACAAGACTGCATTTATATTCCTTATTCTATGAGAGAACATGCTTATAAAGCCTTGCTTGTGCCTTGGAATCCTTGTGAGATAACATTTTAGCCTTTAATGCTTGCATGAGTATGCCTGCCATATTTAATGCATTGCACCTCCCTTTTTAATTCGTTATGATTCCATGTCTGATCATTATCAGGCATAATTGTTTGCTAATGAAATCTATGAAGTTTTTGATGTAAAAAAGACTTATGCTTTTGCAGGAGCCACTTCTAGATATTGCAAGGTAAAGAATTTAAAAGAAACACCAATAGGTATAGGAATTCAAAATACGTGATAAAATCTTTGATTAAGTATCTCCTCTAAAAGTGGCCTCCAAATGTTGGAAATGAAAAAAACCCCGGATATAAATCTTATAATGGTAGAAATGTAAATCTTTAAATACTAGAGAAACTTAATAAAATAAAAATTCTTTTCAGATTTGATTAGCATTGACAACCATATTCTCATGCTAAAATTCTGTAAAAAGTACCGAGTTTTGATATCAGTTTCATTCATCCCCACATGATAATCTGAAATGAAATATCCAAAATCAAACCTTTGAGATTCCTATAGCCAAGAATTGATCACAATGATACTAATGAAGGTTAAGAATCATTTTTTTCTTCTTAAATCCTTGGTTGCATTGAATTTCTCAACTGGGAGAGAACTAAACAAAAAACGATCATTTCTTTTTCAACAGAATTTGATAATACTACTGAAATCAGTCTCTTCGAATTATTGTCTTAGTGATACCTGTTTTGTTTTCAGAGTTTTTACCATTTGCCCTTTGAATCCATTTGAACCCAGCTAGGAATAGAATTGTAGACTTGGTGTCTTGAAAAGTCAAGGCCAAGTTCTATAACTCTTAATGGAAGAAGCTTCTTATTTCTTTTGTTTTGCACTCTTATCAATAGTAGTACTGGATAAATTTAAATTGCATTTTCTTTTCTTACAAGTATTTTATTTATTCTCATCCTTGCCGAAGTAAGTTGCGAAGTTATAAATGCGTTAAGAAGACTTACATAATTCTTCCATAAATTTGGACTTTCATATTTTTTCTGTTTTCTTCTTGGTTAGCATAAACTTAAATTTCTGGTAATCCTCATTTTCTTAGGAAGTATTTTACTTTTGTTAATAGCAAGGCTTATTTGAGACACTTACCTTAGTTGGAAGTAGCTCTTCATAAAGATTTTTTTCCCTTGAACTGTTATTATTTATTAGACATTGCTTCCAAGTATTATATGAAGCTGGACTCAAGTTATTCGCTCTTCTTGCTCATGTAGGAAAAGGAAGTAAATTTTGTAATATTCATTTTCTGCAAGCAATTGATCTACTGAGATTTGTTATATATTATAAGAAACACTCCATTTTTGTTGAAAAAAGAAAGGATTTACCTGCTTGGCACATTTGATAGTCATAGTTTGCAAACCCTACAAGTGCCCTTCAAGTTGCTGAATGCTCTCTGTTTTGTTTTCTTTGCGAGTTTTCACAAGTTTTAACCCAGGAACTTTAATAGATACAGGCAAACTGTAGGTAAAAACAGCAACATGAAAAAAATGCCAGTCAAAACATGTTTTTTTTGTATATTAATTCATACATTTTCTCTTTTGGGATGTCAATTTTTAATTTAAGACATTGTAATTGAATTTTGCAAAAATATATATGTTCTAAGAGAAAACTTTAATACTAAGTTGCCAAGTTTATGCCAGTTTTTATGTTGAGTATTTGCTGAGTTTTTATCAAGTCAAAGATTTTGTTCTTGGTGAGTACTCTCCAAGATTGAGTAGGGAAACTATAGATAGACTTTTGAAAATGCTTCTGATGAAAAAAGGACAATTTGTTTTCTAGGTGATATTTATTGTTTCTCTTCGTTCCATTTCTTTTGAGACATTGTGCCACACATTGATGTCTCCAATGGTCTCTAGAATTCAGAGTGTCTTCTCAATAGTTTCTAGTAAACTTCTATCGGATATTAAGTTATGAATGGGCAATTGTAAATTTATTATATGTGTGGCCAATTATAAATTCCTTTCCCACAAAAGCCTAATTAGCCAATCTAGCCACATCTTACTTTATTAACTGGATTTCTTCCCTATCTGCTTTGTAGATATGGTTTCCTTGAGATGTACTATGCATATGCAATTCACTATTATTGCCTAATTCAAATGCATGGATTAGTATAAGGGCACTTGATGCATGTTTTAGTCATTCCCTTTTTTTCTATTTTCAATTTAGAAAAATCTTCCAGCAAATGATGAAGTTGAAGGTTCAAAACAGATACTACAAATGCAATCTCCTGGCATCTTTTTGGCAGGCTCTTGTTATGTTTTATGTTCTGTACTTTTTCTAATTTTTTGACATCCACTGCAAAAATAAATTGCATTCTTTATCATTTACTATATCTGTTTAATGTTTCAACCAAATGTATATAACTTTTTCGGGTCTTTAATGTCTACATCTTTTAAATATTAATCAATCCTTCATTTTTAATTGTTCAAGTCATTGAGTTGGTTCGTTTTTGTTTGTGGATTTTTTGTTTCAAGGAAATGCTTCTTTTCAATATTTACTGTCTTTAATAACAATTATCAATGGGCATGACTTGATAATTTTCTTATTTCAGGTACTTCCCAATGGATGTTGGGTCTGGTTGTCATGTACATATAAGTTTATGGAAGGATGGCAAGAACAAGTTTATGGCTGAAGACGAGTCAGCGATGCAGTATGGTATGTCCAAAGTTGGGGAAGAGTTTATGGCTGGTGTCTTGCATCATCTTCCATCGATAATGGCTTTTACAACTCCATTGCCAAATAGGTAAGTTGTTAGAAAACATTGACTATAAATTGTTTTCTATCCATTGCAAAATTTCTTTTGGAAAATGTTACTAATATGCGAATTTTTTTTGGAAAATTTGGTTATCAATTTAATATGGCGACATGTGAAATTGTGTGGGTGTGGTGTAATAGTTAAGATAGGGGATTCTCACAAAGGAGACCCACATTCCCCAGTTGAGACCTTCTGTTGTTCATAGGTACCTTAAGCCAAAATTGAAAAGAGGAGAAACAAAAATAACAAACCAAACTTTGACTAGCTTTCATTGTTTCTTTGTATGGACCAATAAAGAGAGGTCTGAACATACACTAAAGCAAAGTAGAAACCTGAAAACCATATGAAAAATCTCCAATATTTCTCTCATGGCATTATTACCAATCTTTCCGAATTGAGAATTGGTGAGTTCTTGTACAAGCAATGCTCACTATATTTATGAATAAGTATGTATAGTGAAATCTTCACTAGATTGAAATATAACTTAGTGCCCACTATTTCCACCACCACGTTTTCAAGTAAAACAATTATTTAATTCGGTGTGAAGGCTTGCAGTAATTGAAGCCTTAGGATTTTTCCTTATGCTATTGTAATCAATATATGTTATTCTTATATTAGTGTAAGTTCAAGTTTAAAAAAGAAGGAATGATCTCACAAGATAAAGAAGAGATCTAGCTAAAATGATATATTTGTGTGGAAAATAAGCATAGAAGACAGAAAGATATTCCCGTTAAGGATGAATGGGAATGTGCATTTTGGATAAAAAGATAGGCAAATGTTTAAAAATACATGCTAAAGTTTTGACTTTACTATTTTTGGGCTAAGGTTCCTTGTATTCTAGAAAATATTTTTAATTAGCAATTGTTGCGCATTGATGAGGAAAATCACGTGAGACATTGAGGCTCTTTCAACTACCTAGATTTAAAAATGGTTGCTTCCGTTGTCAATTCTCCTTGCCTAGATAGCTGTTTTATTATTATTCAGAAGAATTTGACCTTTGAAGAGCTATTGCTGCTTTATATCTTCTTTTTTTTAAGAGGGGTAAACGCTTTGACCTGGAGCTATGAACCAGTGAGGCCACAAATGGGGGACCTCATCCCCATTAGATTTGAACCTTGATGACAAGGATAACAACTCAACAACTTAACCATCACGACATGCCACTATTGGCCCGCTGCTTCATATCTTTTAAAAGCTATTATACCAGAGTAAATATTTTTTCAATCTTCCCTCAATCTTGACTCTACTTGGATGTGTTAGCCTCATTACAGTTCAAACTTTACCTCTAGGACTAGCATTTTATTGGTTTGAAAAATTTACTCATCAAGTTGCCTAAGATTACTCATATAGTTCAATTACCCTAACTTGGACATATTAGTTACACTCTAAATTTTCTTTCGATTGATAAGAGGCCGAAGCCAAGATTAATTATTATGTGTTGCAATTAATTATTATTATTTATTAAGCTCAAGTAGACTCGAACCCAAGACCTCCCATATAAGAGGCTCACAATTTACCATTGTGTTGCAGGCTCTTGCCTGTTACACTCTTAATTTGAGTAATTAAGAAATTAGGAAAAAGGGTTAGATGCTGTGCAGAAGGAGTATATGATTCTTTCAAAGTTTAGTAGAGAATTTTATATATAAGGCCTTGAAGAGGAGAAAAGGAATATGACAGTGAGAACATGTGAGTGTTGTTGGCATGGTTCTGATAACACTTGTATACTGGGTGAGGATACAGCAGTATAATGCAACTTTTACTAATTTAAATCTTTCAACTCATATTGACTTCAGTTAACATCAATAATAATGCACATGAGAACATAATAACACATGATATTTATGTGGGAGCCCTTACAAGAGAAAACCACCACATAGTAATTCTTTTATATATTCTTCTTTTACAAATTTTATAGCCAACAGCTCTACTAGTGACACCAACCCCTCATGATATGTGAGTTCCTAACCACGGTAAGCACCAATCCCTCATTCAATTTGTGAGTACCTGCCTACTAGAGGATGCAGCCCCTTATTCAATTTCTCTTCACAAATTCTGCTATAACTCTCTTCTCCAATCTGCTATTATGCTGATCATAATTCTCAACAGAACTGATTACTATGTATTTACAAATCTTCATGTATTATTGCTACGAAATATGCATACGTTCTTCTTCATTTAATGTCTTTGTGGTAAACTAAGATCTGATCCTAAATTTTTTTTACGTATGATAAAAAATCTTCCATAAATCTGATCATTGCACATAAAATTGATGATATGGTCTTGTTCTTCGAATACAATTGCAGATATTTGTCACATAATTCTGCGCATGCTCTTCATTATGAATCAGAATTATTCTTCATTCTTCTGCTCTAGATCTGCTCTTGTTCAAAATAATATTGTATTGCTTTTCCCACACAATCTTACACTTCAATTTTTTACTTGGTAAGAAATTCTTCAAAAATGTTTATTTTGTATGTATGATATTCTTTTGTATACTTCTTAAAGTTTTATTCTTCCCACATCTTTCTTCTACACATCACTGCTATCTTTTCTAGTTTCTTGGAGCGAATGGACCCATCTATTTGTAAAGCAAGGCAACTGTAGAACCCACACCTTTACCTTAAAACTTTCAATTGATATGTTTTTGTCCTAAAATGAGAGTGCAGCCCCTCGTTATTAAGTGTTATCACTTCCTTTTAGTCATAAATCTATTTTCTTTTTTGTACATGTTAATCACTCCTATTCATTATATATCACTGTTTTTATATTTCCAATATTAGGTGATTATAATTGTTATATTTTTTATTGGATTTGTTAATTAAAACATCATTTTCTTAAAATCGTTGTTTTGTTCTTTGATCTTTGGAAAGTTGTGGGATTTCATTCTCTTTTTTTGCGTGTGACGACTCTTGCTTTGCTCGCGACCACTGGTTGCCTGTGTGACTTCTGCGATGCTACTACGTGTTCTCACCATGGCTTCGGTTGTTGTTTGTAAGCTTCGTGGTTGTCACCCGTTTGTTGCCTGCGCGTGTGCGTCGTGGTTTCTTGTTCTGTTTTTTGCATGACTATTTGTTCATTACTGGCTATGTGTGCTCCAGCCTCCCTTTGATTCCATCTGCATCTGCTTTACCTTGGTTGGCCAACATGTGGATGATTGTTTTTGCTTTTATTTTTGGTCTCCTTTCGTGAGGGTGTTGTTTGTGCTTCCTAGTGCGTGTTTCTCTCTTCTGTCGAGAGTTGTGTTGGTTGGGCCCTTCCTATTCGTGTGGGTTTTCTCTTTCGTCCAAAGCTGCCTGTCCTACTTGCGGCCCCTCGCTGTTGTGGTTTGTATGTTGTGAGAAGATTTCTGTTTTCTTGAGAGGCTCTTCGGTGTCTGTTGTTTTGTACCTCTTTCGTTCCCATCTCTCTAACTAGACTCTCTCAATGTGTAGCTGTGTTGTGTTGAGAGTGTGTTGCCAATTTTCTCCATGGCTTCTCCTACTGATTATCTATGTTCTTCAATTGCTGACCTGTTTGTGGCTATGGTTCACTTGTTCCTTTGGGCAACATTTTTGTAGACTCCTTTACTTGTCTGGCTGTGGTGTGCTTGGTGTGGGCCAGTGTGCTTTTCAGGTTGTTGAGCGCTTACTGGACATTACGAATACACTTACGTCAAAAGGGCATCTATCTCTCTACACTCTCACTTACAACAAGCCTGGTCTAACTCAAGGAAGGTTTTGACATTGTGTGCATCTGTTGACAGGGTCTTCTCATTGTGGCGTGAGTGTCTACCTATTGATAGTGTGGAGAAACAATAAACACAATCTATAGGTGAGAGGGATGGGGCTAGCTGTTAGCGACAACATGGAAGTTGCTCCCAACTGGGGTGGCCCTGACACTTCAGATGGACAATCACAAGCTTTCCATACTTACTAGAGAAAGACTCTATTGGACACTTCATTGTTCAGGAATTGCTCCATATGATGGACAAATTAGAGATGTATAACATAATCCTGAAGGAAAGAATGCAAGGAATACAGGTTGAGATTGTTGAATTCAAAAAGAAAATTACACAGACTACTTTTTCCGTCTCCTTTCTTATCGCAAAGTTTGCAGGATGTAAACAACTTGTCTCGCAAGCTGAGGAAGTCTCAGAAATCAAATAGATCAAGGAAATGCAACAGACTTTGGACAACAAACAAACTTCTCTTAAATCTGAAATTGAATCTCAATTGAAATCTTGGGTTACTATCTGTAATAGGAATGTTGCTTTTGCTCCTCCTTCTTTGGTAGGAGTGGAGGCCATAGTACAGTCTTAGCTGGTGGAGGAAAGAACTAGGAGAATGCAAGAACTTAAGGTTCGTGGCCTCCCACCAGTTGACACATCAGACCCACTTGGTAGGGCACATGCATTTCATAGGGACCAACTTTAGCTCCTTGATATCTTTCTGGATAGGGCTTGGATTGGTTGTGACACCACCCTATTCCTTCGCTTCCTCAACCTCTTAGATAGACTTCGTGTGCTCAGAGCTAGTAGAAAGCTCTTCCCCCTTACCTCGAATATCTATCTAGACGAAGACCTCACTAAATCATAGATTGTTGAGTTAAAGAAGGGCAAGGGTTTTTTGACAGATGCCAGACGAGACAAGAAGTGAGTTGTTATTAGGAACCTTAGGGCTTTTATTCATTATTCCCCTCCTCCTAGTTAGGAAGTGAGGCCGGCTGCTAAGGCCAAATGAAAGTTCTTGAGGTAGGAGCAATGCAAAGCTTTACATTGATTCCTTGCTTGCCCACTACTAGAATGGCAATGGTTTCTTATGTTACTTGCCTAGGATTTTTTAGGTTACTTTTGGTCCTGCTAACATTCTCCTTGTCACTGAGACTCATGAGAGCCTCACTCGTCCTCTTCCAGGTGTTTCGGGTTATCAGTGATTGTCTACTTTCAAAGACGAGGTTAGGTGGTCTGGTAGGGTCAAGATTCTTTTAAACAATATTCTACTAACATAACATTTCCATTTTTCATATATTAATTGTTGCTATATTGATGACAAACGTGGGCACTACAATATCCATTTGATACGGGCACTACAATATACATTTGATACATTGGCTCTATACAAATCTCTACCATATTTAATACATGCTCTCCATATTGGTTCTTTTAATTCTATACACCACCATCTCTCATGTTTCTTCACCCATTCTTGGGTAATTAAATATTTGTCTTTTGGCATAAAAGCTACCAATTATGGGTTGACCAACATGGATATGTATTTTGTTCTACTCATGCATACTAAGGGAAGTCTTCTAGTATTAAGAGATGTCTTGGAAATATAGTTGGTAGAAGATTTGCTTTAGTAAATATTTAATTAGTCTTTGATTAGCATTTTATTCTCTTCCTTTCATTGCTTTTTATTGGACATGTGTATGATCTCATCAAGATCTTCAAGTGCCTCGTAAAACTAAACAATCTTCAATACTGTTTACTGTACAGGGTAAACGGTTTATTAATGCATTTAGACATTAGACAAGAACATGTAACACAGAAGTATTCCTTTTATTATTCGCATGTATACAGAAAATACTACAATATTCGATATGATTGATTACAATGATGATTACAAAATCCATTCCGGATTGTGTGCATATACCTTTCCGAAGGGGTGACTTAACCATTACGTGCCCGTTCGGATACAATTCTACTCGTTGACTACAATATAGATTTTCCCGACATCTATTAATGTTTAGCGTCTGAAGAAGCAAAACATGAATTTCTTGATATATTGAAGTTACTGTTGTTTTCTATGAATCATAGAGATATAAGCATACATATATGTATATATATTAATATGCGTACACACATACATATGCCTACATCCCTGTTATGCTTCATGGATTATTGGCAGTGTAGAGATCATATTATTTATAGACTTCATAATGATCGGGCTCTCTATTATCTGTAGACTTCATTATGATTAGGCTCTCTGTTATCTGCAAACTTCATAATGGTCGGGCTCCATATTATTGATAGACTTCAGTATCGTGCCTTGTTAATATTACTGGGCATGTATACTAATTTTAGTTATTGTCTAAACTAAACATGCCTTCGAAGAGGCATGTCTCTACGTGGCCCTTGAGCCACATAGAGACATGACTCTTCGGAGTCGTGCCCTTTACCCGCGTATATAAGAAAGCATGCTGCCGTAGGGAAAGGATCATTACACGGCATTCGAGTACTTGCAATCACCATTAGTATTGTGAAACATTACTTACTGTTATCAACACCATTTCATTTGTTACACAACAATTTAGAGTTACGATCACTGCTAAAGGAGAAAGATAATCAAATACATCACTGAGATCGCTGCCAAAGATAAGTAAATATATTACTGAGATTTCTACCATAGAAAACCAAATATATTTTGCATTGTTCAGTAAGATATTCTTTGCAAGCATTTATTTGTAATTGTTTTATCTATTAGAGATCCACAATATTTAACATGGTATCAGAGCTATACTAATAGGAAAACTTTTGCAAAGTATTCATTCTAATCTGAACTTCAAAAGTTAAGAGGTTTTAAAATCAAAGCATTAAAATGGTAAATCACATAAGAATAGAAGATAGGCTACATGGAGCATCAAATTTCTCATCTTGCAGAATCAGATTATGTAATGATCCCATGTTTTAGCCTTCACGTTCTCCAAAGTCTAAGTGGAGGATAAGAAAATTAAAGTCATTGAATTAAAATTAAAAGGTGACTTTGTAATTAATTAATTAAATTATTAATTACAAGGGAGTAGCTTCTAGGGTATGTATTAATTATTGGAAGGACGGAAGCCTCTCGTCATTTAATTAATTATTGCTAGGGAGGGATTTCTAGAGAATGCATTAATTATTGGAAGGAGGAAGCTTCTAGTTCTTCCAATTAATTAATGTTTTAGTTCCTTCTAGAAGGATGAAGAAAAGGATAAATAGCGCTGAAAGTTTCATTGTTGAGCATGGGATTATTGTATCGGATGATTATGACTTGTATTTGATAAGAGTTTGGATGTGTGAATCACATATCTTTTTTGGCATTAGAGGACGTTCATCCTCTCTTGTAACATTCTAGACGTCATTCCCTTAGGGTTTGGCCTTTGGAATACATCTCTTTGTACTTGATTGCAGCATTTTTAGAATTAATATAATTTCAGCCTTGGTTCAGCTTTTGGGCATTCCTGGGTGTCCATTACAAATTATTAATAGTGCTAAGAGAAATGGAATTAGAAAAATACATTGAATCAAATTTACCCATGCTTGAAAATGAATCCGAAAAAGTAACATGGAAAAGGCATAATAATAAAGCAATGAAGATCATCATAGACTCAGTAAAGGATCATGTACTTCCATCTATAGCTAATCTTAAAACTGCATTTGAAATGTTCTCTTCCATTCAAAATACATTTGAAATTAACAATACAAGTAGATTATTAACTTTAAAATAAGATCTATTTTATATAAAGATGAAAAGTGGAGAATCCATAACATCATATTTCTTAAGAATTACTAAATTAAAAGATCAACTTGCAACTATGCAAAACCAAGTGGATGATAAGGAACTAAGCATGATTGCTCTTAGAGGTCTTCCTCTATCATGGGAAACCTTCATACGAGGTTTAAGTTCACGACCCGAGCTTCTAAAGTTCGATCAACTAAAAAAGGAATACACTCAAGAAGAGTCTAGACTAGCTTCTAGAGGTCTAAGTTCAAATCAAGATGGAGACATCCAAGCACTATACACCAAATCAAATAAGAAAAGAAAGTTTAAAAGTAACAAGAAGGATTTCAACAAAAATCACAAATCTCACAAACAACGTGACTGGTCCAAAGTCAGATATTTTAAATGTGATAGGCTTGGTCACTCTTATTATGTATGTCCAGAAAAGTAGAAAATTCAAGCAGCTTCAGTAGAAGTTAAAGAAGAAAATCTTGAGAAAATGGATAAAGAAAATTATGCATCTCTTGTAGCTCTTTTAAGCGAATTAAACACTAATCACAATACCTGGATCATAGATAGTGGAGCTTCTTGTCACATCACCGGATTTAAGGATAAGTTTGAGACCTTCTGAAAACATGAATAAGAAGAAGTAACTATTGGAGATAATTCCTCTCACCCTACTAAAGGAATTGGTTCTTGTTCTATACAAATGAATTCTGGAATCACACTTCAACTCAAAAATGTCTTATATGTACCAAGGATCAAAATAAATTTTGTCTCCATCTTCGGACTTGCTGATCAAGGGTATAGAATTGCATTTCAAGAAGATAGAGTTCTATCTTGGACTAAGAAATCAACTATTAAGAAAGCCATCTCCATTGGAGTCAAAGATGGAATTCTATAAGCTTTGTAATAATCAAAATCCTAATTTAAACTTAACCTTTAGTAATGATAAATCAAATTCCTCTAAAATTTGGCATAGGAGACTAGGTAATCTTAACTTTTGAGCCTTATCATCTATAGGGAAAATAGTAAAAAGTCTACCTAATCTGAAAGCAGATCATTCAAGTATTTGTAAAGGGTGTGCATTAGGTAAAAATACTAAGCATTTCTTCCCCAAAAGTGATCATAAATCTAAATCAATTCTTGAATTGATTCATTTAGATCTTTGTGGTCCTATGTTAGTCCCCTCTCTTAATGGATGTCTTTTCTATATAATCTTCATTGATGATTACTCTAGGAGAACTTGGATCTATTTTTTGAAACAAAATGAGTCATCTGAGGTCTTATCCAAGTTTAAACAGTTTAAAGCCTTAGTTGAAAATTAATTAGGTCAAAAGATCAAATCCCTAAGGTTTGACAATGGAGGCGAATACACATCTGATATCTTAAAAAAAATTCTATATTTTTGTTGGGATTAAGGAGTTTACTGTACCTTATAATCCTCAATAGAATGGAATAGCTGAAAGGAAAAATAGATCTATTGTTGAATCAGCCAGAGCCATTTTAAATGATCAAAATCTTCATTACTCTTTTTGGGTTGAAGCATCCAATACTGCTGTGTACATTCAAAATCGATGCCCTCACTCCATATTAGAAAATACCACCCCAGAAGAAGTATTTATAGGCATCAAACCATATTTAAGTCACCTGGGAATATTCGGATGTCTAGGCTATATTCACATACCAAATGAGAAAATAACCAAATTGGAGCCTTCCGGGAAAAAGGGAATATTCATTGGATATAGTGAAACTACAAAAGGATACAAGATCTACATTCCTGGGAAAAGGACAATTGAAATTAGTAGAGATGTAATATTTGAAGAAGACACTGCTTTTAAAATTTTTAGTAATAGTGATGAATCTATTTCAGAATAAGATCTACCTACAGAAATTGAGAGGGAGGATGATTTTGACTTCTCTTTCTCATCTAATCATATAGAATTTGAAAACATCAACCATAACAATAAGAAAAGACCTCTTTGGGCTAGAAAAATGTTAGAAGAAAATCAAGTTGAACCAGATGAAGTAATTCAGGAAAGTAAAAGGACTAGAAATCAATCTTGTTATGTTGCATTATTATTTGAACTCTTAAAATTTGAACCTACTAATGTTGAAGAAGCACTTTCACATCAATCATGGATGGAAGCAATGATTGAGGAATATAACTCTATATTGAAAAACGATGTATGAGATGTTATACCAAGACCTAAGAACAAATCAATTGTCTCTTCCAAATGGTTGTTCAAGATTAAACATGCTTCAGATGGTAGTATTGAAAAATACAAAGCAAGATTTGTAGCCCGAGGTTTTTCTTAGAAAGAAGGTATTGATTATGAGGAAAAACTTTTGCCCCTGTTTCTAGGTACACTTCAGTCAAAAAAATCCTAGCAATTGCAGCATCCAAAGGATAGAAAGTACATTAGATGGATGTCAAAACAACATTTCTCAATGGTAAGATTGAAGAAGAAGTTTACATTGAACAACCAGAAGGGTTCAATACTTATAAAAGCAAGACACATGTTTGTAAATTAAAGAAAGCACTTTATGGACTCAAACAAGCTCCCAGAGCCTGGTATGAAAGAATAGATAATCACCTATTGAAATTAGGATATGCCAAAAATGAAGTTGATCCAAATCTATACTTCAAAACTGAAGGTGATGATATGATTATTCTTGTTCTATATATTGATGATTTGCTAATTATAGGTGATGAACATCTCATAAAGAATTGTAAACAAGAACTCACTGCAGAATTTGAAATGAAAGACTTAGGGTTACTTCACTACTTCTGGATTTAGAAGTCCAACAACAAGACAACTGTATTATATTAAATCAGGGAAAATATACAATTGATATCTTAATCTAATTTTGAATGATGGAATGTAAACCGGCTGCTACCCCTATGGAAACAAACTAAAAGATGATATGAACAAATCTGAGGCTACAGACCCTCCTTACTACAGACAAATTATTGGGTCCTTGATGCATTTGGTCAATACTCGTCCGGACATATGCTATGCAACTCACACCTTGAGTCAGTATTAAGCTTTCTTCTAAGGAGCTTTCAAAGCTTTCTTTTTGATAGTCCGGACGAGTATTGAGCTTTGTATTAAGCTTTCTTCTAATCCAGTATTTCACAACCGCTACAAACATATTGAAATTCCATTCCATTACATCAGAGATATGGTGACTCGAGGAGTTATTCAATTGGAATACATATGTACTAATGAGCAAACTGCTGATATCCTTACCAAGGCTCTTGTTAAAGTGAAATTGAAATACTTCAGAGAAAAAATTTGGTATAATTAATTGTAATGATAAATTTTTGAAATAAAATATTTATTTCATTTGAGTTTATGCCTCCATTGGTTACTTAATAGTATTTGATATGTAATGAGAGGTGACGATCTTTCATGGACATATTCATTTGTAGAAAATTATTTACAAGGTGACGATCTTGTAAATAATAAACCTATTATGTGCTTCTCTAGACATTGCTTAAGTGCAAGCAGAGATTATTTGGGCTTCTCTAGACATTGGTTAAGTGCAAGTAGAGATTATGTGTACTTCTCTAGGCATTGCTTAAGTGTAGGTAGAGATTATTTGGGCTTCTCTAGACATTGCTTAAGTGCAAGTAGAGATCGTGGACACTTAATCAGTGGCTATCTCTAGACATTGCTTAAGTGCAAGTAGAGATCATGTACTGTTCATATTGTGTTGCTTATATGATGATTCTCACTTAATTAACGTTTTACTTCTCCCTAGCT
Organism: Cupressus sempervirens; assembly: GCA_028749045.1. Lineage (NCBI taxonomy): Eukaryota > Viridiplantae > Streptophyta > Pinopsida > Cupressales > Cupressaceae > Cupressus > Cupressus sempervirens. Next base: position 98,025,618 of record CM053783.1, on the reverse strand, counting down.
AAAGAGGGAGTGTTAATGTTTAGCGTCAGAAGAAGCAAAACATGAATCTCTTGATATATTGAAGTTACTGCTGTTTTCTGTGAATCACAGAGATATAAGCATACATATATGTATATATATTAATATACGTACACACATACATTTGTCTACATCCCTGTTATGCTTCATGGATTATCGACAGTGTAGAGATCATATTATTGATAGACTTCATAATGATCGGGCTCTCTATTATCTGTTGACTTCATAATGATTGGGCTCTCTATTATCTGCAAACTTCATAATGGTCAGGCTCCTTATTATCGGCAGACTTTAGTATCGTGCCTTGTTAATATTATCGGGCACGTATACCAATGTTAGTTATTGTCTAAACTAAACATGCCTCCGAAGAGGCATGTCTCTGTGTAGCCCTTGAGCCACGTAGAGACATGACTCTTCAGAGTCATGCCCTTTACCTGCGTATATAAGAAAGCATGCTGCTGTAGGGAAAGGATCGTTACACAACATTCAAGTACCTGTAGTCAGCATCAGTATTGTGAAACATTACTTACTATTATCAACACCATTTCATTTGTTACACAACAATTCAGAGTTACGATTACTGCTAAAGGAGAAAGACAATCAAATACATCACTGAGATCGCTGCCAAAGATAAGTAAATATATTACTGAGATTTCTACCGAAGAAAAGCAAATATATTCTGCATTGTTCAGTAAGATATTCTCTGCAAGCATTTATTTGTAATTGTTTTATCTATCAAAGATCCACAATATTTAACAACATCATCCCCCCCAAAAGAAAAGTTGTCTCCGGACGAACAATTAACAAAACGAAATACATTAATTGACTAACTATAGATCTATTTCCATCACACCACTTTCACATTCGTCCCATACCTGCACTGTAATGGGCACCCCTGGATGTCCCAAAAACTAAACCAATTTGCTGAAAGGAATTTATGTCAAACAGTTTGCATTCAACCTCTTATTTCTCCGTTTAATGTTTTAAACCCCTTATAACTCCGGAAATCAAACGTTTATTTGTTTGTTGTGTTTTGTGCATGGAATTGGTATCATACAACATAAACAAGAAAGAAACTACAATAATATGCAAAGTGGAAATGAACTGCTGCTAATAAAATGTTATTTTCAGAATTCATAAAACCAAATACATGGCAGATTTATCAACTCACTAATTACTTCAGCAGTATTGACATAATACTCCAGCCCATGCTTTCGAACTTGCTGCTACAGTGCTTTGTCCTTCAATTAGTCCACTACCTTCATAATATCATTCCCTCAAAGCGGCATAAGCGTCGGAAAAGTAGTGAAGAAGATATGAGCAAAATACCAAATCTGCCTGTAGCTGGAAATGCAACTAAATTGCCTGATAATGAAGCCAATAACAAAGAATTCCAAAGGCCAAACCCCAAGGGAATGACGTCTAGAATGTTACAAGAGAGGATAGACGTCCTCAAATGCCAAGAACGGAGCTGCAACTCACACACCAATTTCTTCTCATATTTAACCTGCCTAATGAAGCCACAAATGCTTCCGTTTATTCTATTTCCAAGGGTCCGCTCAACTCATATGGGCAATGTGGGATAAAAGATGTGTAGTATATAAAACATATACTAAAATACCCCTTATGTCTCCCTTGGGTACACATCCCCATAAAATAAATATTAAAGTAACACTTTAATATTTTACAATTAAATTAGATGTTACTTTAATAAAACTTCAAGCATTATAATGTATTAGCAATCGGACTTCGAATAATGCGAGTGATAGCTCATCGGAAAGCTCTCATCGAGGAGTATCAAATCCAATCACCAAAATTGACCTGCACTATGTCCTATCGACTTACTAAAAATAGTAAGTATGCCTGAAACTGAGTAAATCAACTTCATTTTGGCCCAAACTGGAAATGACTAGGCCAAAACACTCCAGGATCCCATTAAACCCTTCATTAGCCCTCGGGACCATGTAGAAAGGGGCTAACGCACACACACTTGGTCAACTGCTAAAATGGGGACATTACAGTCCGCCCCCCTTGAAATTGCTTGTCCTCAAGCAATCTCAGTCCAGCCTGCTGAATACCCTGCTCACTCTCCCATGTAGAATCTTCCTCCGGCAGGTCTCTCCATTTGACCAAATACTCCTTCATTATCCTGTTTCTAAGCTTCCTCTCTCTAGTGTCCAGAATAGCCTCGGGTACTAACACAAGCTTCCCCTCCTCATCCAAAGGGGGTAAATTTGCAGAAGGCACTACATTCTGACCAATAGCTTTCTTAAGCCTAGACACATGAAACACATTGTGCACTCGAATGCCCTCTGGAAGCTCAAGCTCATAGGCGACTTTGCCCACTTTGCAAATCACCCTATAGGGACCATAAAATCTAGGTTTCAACTTTTCAGCTCCGCTCTTCTTGAGCGATGATTGTCTATATGGTTGTAGCCTCAAATAAACCATATCCCCTACCTCGAAGCTACGCTCTATTTGGTGCTGATCAGCATACAATTTCTGTTGATTCTGGGCCTGTTGTATATTCTCTTTGAGCACTTTCAGGATGTCCTGACTATCCTGCAATAAGTTTTTGGCTTTGGGCACTCTACTGTCCCCCAAAACTAAATCCATGAAGCTAGGTGCTTCATAACCATAGAGTGCCATGAAAGGAGTCATTTTGATGGACATATGAGAAGTGGTGTTATAACAATACTCTCCCATATGCAACCATCTGATCCAAGCCTTTTGTTGTGCAGTTACATAGTTCCTCAAATATCCTTCCACCCATTTATTCACAATCTCTGTTTGCCCATCTGTTTGTGGATGATAACTAGTGCTAGGTGTAAGATTTGTACCACACAACCTAAACAACTCTTGCCAAAAAACACTCATAAACTTACTATCCCGATTGCTGACAATGAATCTGGGCAGCCCATGTAACCTGAATATCTGTCTAAAGAAAAGATCTGCCACCTGTGCTACTGTGTAAGTGGACGGAATAGCAAAGAAGTGAGCAAACTTTGTCAAGCGGTCCACCACCACATAGATGCAATCTCTTCCCTGCACTCGTGGTAAACCAGTGATGAAGTCCATCGAAATACTTTTCCATTTCCTATCAGGAATGGGCAAGGGCTGTAATAAACCTGCAGGAAATGTGTGCTCTCCCTTATTCTATTAACAAACCACACACTCCCTGACATACCTTTGAACATCATCCTTGAGCCCTTTCCATGAAAACCGCTCTCGGATCTGCCTGTAGGTCTTGGAGCCCCCCGGATGTCCAGCTGTGGGTGCATCATGAAATGCCTTCAGTATCGCCTCTCTCAAATGTGATGACGGAATCAAATAAACCCTGTCCTGAACTCTGATCAATCCATCTATCACCTCATAGTCATCATCCTGTATGGTACCTGAAATCAATCCAGAAGCCCAAGCATCTCCGGCATACTATGCTATAATCCGATCTCTCCAATCTCCTGAAATCTCTGCCAGAGCACATAAGTGAGGTCTCCGAGATAAGGCATCAGCCACCACATTTTTCTTACCTTTGACAAACTCTATGTCAAAGTCATAAGCCTGCAATTTAGTCACCCATTTTTGTTGCTGGTCATTAAGATCACGCTGGCTCATGAAGTATTTAATACTGTTGTGATCAGTCTTGATCACAAAACGTCCACCTACCAAATATGATCGAAATTTGGCCAATGCATGCATTATGGCCAACATCTCCCGGTCATAGACAGAATAACTCTTCTCAACTCCTCGGAGCTTCCTACTCTCGAATGCAATGGGATGCTTCTCCTGCATCAATACTGCTCCAATCCCATCACCTGATGCATCACACTGAAGCTCAAAAGGCTTCGTGAAATCCGGTAGAGCTATAACTGGACATGAAGACATTACCTGCTTGAAACGCTCAAAACACCTCTGTGCTGCCCCAGTCCACACGAAGGCTCCTTTCCTGGTAAGATTTGTCAAGGGTGTAGCAATCTGCGAGAATCCCTTAACAAACCTCCTATAAAAACCACATAAACCAAAGAATCCCTTAAGCTGTGTAAGGTTTGTGGGAGTAGGCCACTCTACAATAGCTCTAATCTTTTCGGGATCAACTCGAATGCCATCTGCACTAATGATATGCCCAAGGTAAAGGAGCTCAGTCATGCCAAACTCACATTTAGATTCCTTGGCATACAATGACTCTCTCCCCAGAATAGATAACACCTCCTCCAGATGATGTAAGTGCTCCTCCCAGGTCTTACTGAAGACCAAGATGTCATCAAAGAAGATCAAGACAAATCTCCTCAACTGCTTCCTGAATACCTGGTTCATACAACTTTGAAATGTAGCGGGTGCATTGGTTAGACCAAATGGCATAACCATGAACTCAAAGTGGCCATAGTGACATCGGAAGGCTGTTTTCTCAATGTCCTTTGCTCTCATCCTGATCTGATGGTATCCGGATCGCAAATCAATTTTGGTGAAGAAGCACGCCCCATGCAACTCATCAATCAGCTCATCAATCCTAGGAATGGGATACTTGTTTTTAATTGTTTTCTTATTCAGTGCCTTGTAATCAATGCACATGTGCATCGTCCCATCCTTCTTCTTTACCAATACTACTGCTGAAGCAAAGGGGCTCTTATTGGGCCTGATATGCCCCATCTCCAACAAATCCTTAATCGCCTTCTCTATCTCATCCTTGTGTTTCTTAGGATGACGATAGGGAGTAATCATAACTAGTTTGGGTCCCTCCTCGAGCTCAATAACATGTTCCATCCCTCTGTCAGGAGGAACCCCATGAGGAATATCGCTAAATACTTTAGCGTGTCTATCAAGTATCTTCTGGATATCTGGTGGATGACTCTTTTCTTGTGGCTCTGGTGAAGTTGGCATAATGTAGCACTTTGCCTCTCACTCTATGTCATCATGACGAAAAAGTCTCCGCATTCTCCTCAAGGACACTACTCTGCAACCTCCATCTGAAAGACCTCTAAGTACCACAGTTCTGCCCTCATGCTAGAATCTCATCTCCAATTTCGCTACGTTGAGTGTGAACTCCACTAGTGAAGCCATCCATGTCATGCCGAGGATGACATCATAATCTCCCATGTCCACAACATAGAACTCATCCTTCAACTTGTAGCCATCTCCAAACCTGATGTGAAGATTAGATATCTTCCGAGTGCATAATAATTTATCACCGTTAGCCGTGATGACTCTAAACCCATCATGCTCCTCTGTCTGTAACCCTCTCTTGGCTACTAACTGTGCATCTATGAAGTTATGTGTAGCCCCAGTGTCAATAAGAGATATCACTTTCTGCCCCTGGATAGTACCCTTGACCTTAAATGTGATTGCCTTTTGGGCCCCTGTCAAGCGTGCCAACGATCTATCATCCTTAGGAATGCTGCTCTCCTCTATAGTGTTACCCTCATCTGAATTGGAGTGCTGATCCTCCCCCTCTGACTCTGAATCTTCTGCTGAAAAATACTCCATTTGATTTGCCTTATCCTTGAGAGAACATTTATGAGATAAGTCCCAAGGCTCTCTACAATGGAAGCACAACTTCTTCTTTCGAAGTTCATTCAAGGTTTCATTGTCTAGTCCTTTTGATCCTTCTTTGGGTTTGCTATACTCTTTCTGAAACGGTTTTTTGTCTTTGTCCTTGTGGTAGGAAAAATCTGTTGAATGGTTTTTTCCTTTGTATACCGAAGGGGCTAAATCTCGTGCCTTTTTAGTTGCTTCAGCTAAGGTGAGTGGATCATGTCCCTTCACCCAACCTCGTAATGGATCAGCAAGACCATCACAAAATAACACCACCAATCTCCTAGGAGAGATATCAGTAACAAGTACAGACAAGCGCTGAAACTCGGCAATGTAAGCATCCACAAAACCTGACTGTTTTAACTATGCTAGTTCCTTGAAATGTAACTCGGGATCCCTAGTGTCAAATCTCTCAATCAATGTGTCCGTGAATGCCTCATAGGATGTAATTTGATTATGCCCCAAAGTCACCATGCCATGATGCCACCATTCATGTGCAACGCCATCCAAGTGCATAGCCGCATACTTGATAGCCTCCTCCTCAGGCATACGATTTAGCTGCAAGTATGTATCTACCTTCTGCACCCAAGCTCGTGCAGTCATCTTCCCTGAAGCATCATAATAAGGTAAGGAAAGTTTTCCAACTTTCTTTCTCAGCTCAAAGTTTTGATTCCTCCCTCTTGCTCTAGGCATGTGTCTCATCCTCAAGTCCATATAATCTCTGAGGGAAATATCCGCCTGAAACTCCGGTCCACTACCCTCCCAGTCCCTCCTGAACTGATCCTGTAATTCGGTAATCTGCGGTTCGTTTACTGGTTGAACCGGATCTCTAGGTGGGAAGGTGGGTAGAAGAGGTCTCGAGCTTGCAGTCTGCGCTGGGCGTGCAACGTGTCTAAAGTTATCAGCCTCATTCCCATTGTTGCCGTGTCCATTATTACCATTAATGTTATTCTCAGGACCGTTGTTGTTGCCTTGGCCTCCATGGTTATTGTTTCCCCCATTGTTATTGTTTCCCTCATTGTTATTGTTTCTGTTGTTGGCATCTGCCGGATTAATATTGACACCCATCTATCTAGCCATGAGCTGCAACATCATGTCCATTCGCCTATTCTGCTCTTGCTGCATACGTTGCCCCTGCTCTAATGTATCCAGTATTTGTCTGAATATTACGTCCCCCTGATCTGGACCGGCATTCCCGCCTCTGCCTAATACTGTATTCCTGTCATCTCGATCACCCATATTGTTGTCCTGATCAAAGAATATCTCCTCTGTGTCTGTATGGCTGGATTCAATGTCCCCCTGCACGGATGTACTAGACTGTTTTCTTTGCAAGTCTGAAATCCTATTTTGTCTTGCTCTGGTATTGCGGAAATTATAAGGCCCCTGTTGCATGCTCAAACATAAATGCTTAGCCTGTGTTTTTTTTTTTTTTTTTCTGATTTTAGTGTTTTGACATTTCGTGAAACACTTTTCCCTCTATTCGGCTGTTCCAAATTCCCTATAAGACCTCCACAGGATGGCAGGACTTATAGCTCTGATACCACTGTAATGGGCACCCCTGGATGTCCCAAAAACTAAACCAATTTGCTGAAAGGAATTTTGTCAAACAATTTGCATTCAACCTCTTATTTCTCCGTTTAATGTTTTAAACCCCTTATAACTCCGGAAATCAAACGTTTATTTGTTTGTTGTGTTTTGTGCATAGAATTGGTATCATACAACATAAACAAGAAATAAACTACAATAATATGCAAAGTGGAAATGAACTGCTGCTAATAAAATGTTATTTTCAGAATTCATAAAACCAAATACATGGCAGATTTATCAACTCACTAATTACTTCAGCAGTATTGACATAATACTCCAGCCCATGCTTTTGAACTTGCTGCTATAGTGCTTTGTCCTTCAATCAGTCCACTACCTTAGTAATATCATTCCCTCAAAGCAGCATAAGCATCGGAAAAGTAGTAAGAAGATATGAGCAAAATACCAAATCTGCCTGTAGCTGGAAATGCAACTAAATTGCCTGATAATGAAGCCAATAACAAAGAATTCCAAAGGCCAAACTCGAAGGGAATGACGTCTAGAATGTTACAAGAGAGGATAGACGTCCTCAAATGCCAAGAACGGAGCTGCAACTCACACACCAATTTCTTCTCATATTCAACCTGCCTAATGAAGCCACAAATGCTTCCTTTTATTCTATTTTCAAGGGTCCGCTCAACTCATATGGGCAATGTGGGATAAAAGATGTGTAGTATATAAAACATATATTAAAATACCCCTTATGTCTCCCTTGGGTACACATCCCCATAAAATAAATATTAAAGTAACACTTAAATATTTTACAATTAAATTAGACGTTACTTTAATAAAACTTCAGGCATTAAAATGTATTAGCAATCGAACTCCGAATAATGCGAGTTATAGCTCATCAGAAAGTTCTCACCGAGGAGTATCAAATCCAATCACCAAAATTGACTTGCACTGTGTCCTGCCGACTTACTAAAAATAGTAAGTATGCCTGAAACTGAGTAAATCAATTTCGTTTTGGCCCAAACTAGAAATGACTAGGCCAAAACACTCCAGGATCCTATTAAACCCTTCGTTAGCCCTCGGGACCATGTAGAAAGGGGCTAACGCACACTCACTTGGTCAACTGCTAAAATGGGGACATTACATGCACCAAACTGGTCTCCAAAACTTGTTGCATTTGTAGCCTCCGCTAACACAACACCGTCACCTTAGCCAATCTGACCTTGATAACCACTTGTGCCACCTTCTGTACTTCTAATGCCTGGGTACATTGAGCCAAGTGTCACACTACTGCCTCCAACTGGATGATTAGCTCCTCCTGAGCTCTCTATGCATCCACCAAGACAGGCCCACGTCCAACACCTACTCCGAGTGCCTCAAAGCGTAGCACCCTTCTCAAAAGGCTTGCTCTAGTGCTCTCTCCACCTCTGGCACACAAACACTATGCCTGCAACGGCTCCAGGTCTCATCAACTGGTCACACTTCCCATGACTGATAACTGCACTGACTGGGGGTCTTCATTACTTGTTTATGTTTGTACCTCCGGTACCATACATTTTCCATTGTCAACATTTTTTACTTGCTGTTGGCTTTTGTTTTTTTTTTTTTTTTAACAGCCTCCTGCTTCTTGTAGAGTACGACTCCTTCTTCTTGAATGCTTTGGTACGACCTTCGAAGGGTAACTTTATTACTGTACCTCTGTCCTTCTCTGATCCCTTTTGTTATATCACAACCTAACTTCATATGACATACGACCACCTGATGTAGTGCTTTTGTAGTGTATGTGTTCTCCTTTGTTCGTACTGCCTAATCACTTCCTGGTGGATATGATTTACAATGTTTGGTAAGGTATCTTTTATGTTGGCTTTCCTTATTTCCATACAGTCCTTTACCAATAGTCGTACAACCTTCTCAATGGACTCTGTGTATCTGTACGGTCGTACGTCAGTGCTCTCTCTTACGCTTAAGTGTCTTCTCCCTCTTTGTCTGTACGGACCGTACAACATATGGTGTTACCATGTTCAATCATGCGAATATTCCAGATACTGGCTATGCCCTCCCATGACAGGCCGTATGTTTCATACCTTTCTTCAAAAGTTTGTACACCGTATGGTATCTCTTTTGAATTTTCAAGCCGTATGATTTTTCCACTGTACAGGGCTAACTTTCTAGTGAATTGTATGGTGTTTTTTTCCTCCTGTCTATGTGAATCTTCTCTTGCGTTGCCGTACGTTAGTTTTCCTGTCTTTTATAGTCTTCCCGATGGACTATATGGTGTTCTCAATGAACCATACGACATTCTCCTAATTCCCTTCCTGACCGTACGTTGTACGGTGCCTTTTTTCACTTTTCCAATCCTGTATGATGTGTTTTAATACTTCTTTAGTCTGTAATTGCTCTTCGTACGGTATGATCTCCCTCTGGTGGCCATACTGTAGGGAACTTATGCTTACTTCCTCTGAGCCGTGCAATCAAATATTTCTCCCTCCCAGTTGGCTGTACGGTGTCTTTCACTTGTTCACTGTTCAATTTACTCTCTTCTTCGACGAATGCTATCTTTCTCTGTTCAACAATATTTATAGTCTTTTCTTTTCTTTTTTTCCTGGTGGTTGTACGTTATCTACTGTACAGTGGTGGATTCCTTGGTTTTATAGCCGTAGCATATGGAGATGATCCCTTTGACTAATGTTCTGCTATTTATATTTTCTTGTTACGTTTATCAAATAAAAAGATTTCATTTTACACTTAATTTACATATATATATTAATATTCATTTTTTAGACTGTCTCTCAGTTGCTCATCCACGAAGGTGCATTATTTCTTTCATGATAGACTTTCAGCTTCGACCCATTCACTGCATGGGCTGCTTCCTTCTCGTCGAGCATCCATAATTATATTGCTTTGTTATCGCTCACTTCGCGGATTTTTATGGCTTGACCCACTTTATTTTAAATTTGCTTGGTCTGATTTCGTTGCGTCCATTATACTTCAACATTAGTTGTCTCGATTGAAATTTGTTCAACTTCAAGTGCTTATCGTTCCATGCCTTATGCCTGTTCTGTGTAACCTTCGTGGCCCATTGTGCCTGCAATTGTCGCTCATCAAGTTTATTTAAATTATATCATCCCTCCCTCAGACTTTCCATATCTCCAAGCTTGTTTTCGATCACAATCCTCAAACTTGGTACCATGACTTCTATCGGCTGGCACTCCTTGCCATCAATAACTGTATTCTTGATTTTAGAACCTTTGCTCCGTACTGCTGAAGTTTTTATTAAGCTTTTCCTCTTTGTTTCTTGAGCAGACCGTACGATGTGTTTTCCTTGTTGTCGGCACCTTTCTACTATATCCGTGGTGCAGTGTAACCTTTTCTTTCTGTGCAGTCCGTTCTTTGTGTACCACACGATGGAATCTTTCCTTTTGCTAGGTTCGTATGGTATGTTCTTCCCTTCAACTTCCGTTGTAACTGCCTTTCCTTCTTCTGCTTCTCTATATTCCTTCGGACATTCATTTTCCTCTCCTTTCTCACCTTCGTTGACCCTTAACACATTACAACTTAGAAAGAGCTCATAATCCTCCATCTGTCAGTGAAATAGACCGTTTACCCAACCCAGATCGTCGTCCTTTGATCCACCTTCTAACCATAGGACTCCTTCCTAATTCGGTTCCATTTGCTTCTTACCTTTGTCCTCTCCTTCTGAATCAGACGATCTGGCTTCTTCTATCACCATTTGTGTGTGTAGATCAATAATGAATCTCCATCCTCTGCTCTCCATTGATAGTGTATTCTTCTTCTAGTCATGTTTAACCTTTGCCTGTACAAGCCACCCTTGTCCAAGAATGGCGTCATATCCCCTTCTTTTTAGCGGGATGACTACAAAGTCGAGTAGGAATGACTGTGTTCCAATAGTTACTAGTTGTGCCATCAAGACCCCTAGAGGCTTAATGCCATGTTGGTTTGCAGTTAGCAATTGGAATGTGGGTGGCCACAACGTCGGCTGTCCCAACTTCTTTCAGATATCCTCTGATAGGACATTTACCCTTGAACCTTTGTCTACAATTGTGTTTGAGAGGATTGTTCCCAATATACCCATTTCTAAGATTGCCAGATGGCTTCTTGATGTGAGAGCTAGTAGCATTGGGTCTGTTGCGCTTGTTCCACTTCCCTTCTCTTTCCTAGGTTCTTCTAGAAGTTTAGCAGCCAGAGCCATGTTTGTGAGTGCCGTTCGTAGTTGGGGCATTGTGAGGATCAGATCATTTAATTTTATTGGCACTTCAGTTTGTAATATCCGCCTTATGATGTTCTGTTCTGCGTAGTTCCTCATTGAGGTACCTGCAGTATCCCCCTTCTCCATTTGTGATTTCTCTGTTTGCATGCCCTTCTCAATTTTTTCCCGTACTTCTTCCAATCTCTTCTTTTCTTTCGTTGGGTCTGGGTACAGCTTTGCCTGATTATGTGTAACTGCCAGGACTTCCTCCTCGTTAGTTCCTGATTCGATACTGATCAAATTCGCTCTTGATTTCGATTTTGGGCACTTGGCATCTTAATGGTCTCCAAGACCACACCATCTACATAACTACGGTGTGTTTGTCATTGTACAGTTTCATGCCAACTGACCCCACAAATTGCATGCCTGACATTGAACCATCGATCGATCATTTGCATCATATTGAATTCGACTGCAGCCCCCATTATTGTTGTTATTGTTGTTGTTGTTTTTGTCGTCGGTAGATATTGTGTAGCCGACGGGTTTGTCGTCGGTAAAGATTGTGTAGCTGACGGGTTCATGTTTTCGGTAAAGATTTTTTAGCCGACAGGTAGATTAGTATTGTTATTTAGATGACAGACCCCTTTGGGAAGGTTCGGCGGAAAGTATTTATACCCTGTCTGGGATCATTGTAAATCATCTTATGCTCTGTATGTAATCTTTTGGCATATGCGAATGATAAACAAAGTACTACTGTTTTTGTTCTTGTTCATTACCTATGTGCTTTAATCCATTGATCTATACGGTAAACATTTGGCACCGTCTTTTTCTTTTGGGGGGTATGATGTTGTCGGTAGATATTGTGTAGCTGACAAGTTTATGTTTTCAGTAAAGATTGTGTAGCCGACGGGTTCATGTTGTCGGTAAAGATTTTGTAGCTGACGGGTAGATTAGTATTGTTATGCAGCCGACAGACCCCTTCGGGAAGGTCCCGTCTGGGATCATTGTAAATCATCTTATGCTTTGTATGTAATCTCTTGGCATATGCAAATGATAAACGAAGTACTACTGTTGCTGTTCTTGTTCATTACCTGTGTGCTTTAATCCATTGATATACGGTAAACAGTTTTGTCCCCTTCTGTTGTTTCTGTACCCACCCAAGTGGCACCTTAATTGTTTGTGTTTCTGTTCCCTCCTGACGTGGATGCTTCTTGTGTTCGGAGCAATTGTTGATGCCCTCTTGTTTTCATATTGAACGGGCATTCCTTTGTGGAATGTCCTGCAATTTGGCAGATATCATAAAACTAATTCTTCGGATAGGATCCCTTAATGTGCCCTTTTGTCTTGCATTCTGTGCACCGTAGCTCATTTTCGTTGGTTTGGTTATTCCCTTTCTGCATATTCTTAAACTCTTTCATCATCCTGATCATATCCTTCTGGAGAGCACGAACCTTCTTACTGCCCTTTTCATCACCACTGCTATCTTCAGAAGCGGATTCATCCAAGTCAGATGATCTGCTTTTCTTCTTCTTTTTTGTTTTCTATTCACTTTCTAAGTCCATCGCTCGATTGTATGCTTCAGTGTACAACGATGGCGGTACAATCTTCGTTTTCCTTTTTAACTCCAGGCATAGTCCTTTTATGAACCATCTCTTTTTCAGCTCGTTTGTTGGCTTACTTTCCATCTTATTTACTAATTCTTTTAACTTCCTAGCATATACACGGACAACTTCATTTTTTCCTTGTTTTGTGGTGTAGATTTCTGCTACTATCTCATTGTCATCTCGTAGTAGTTGAAACTCTGTAATAAATTCCTTCTTTATGTTTTCCCATGTTAGCTTTGCCGGATCGGTGTTAGAAAACCAATCGATTGCTACACCTCATAAGGTGGCTGGAAATAGCCTTGCCCACTCGTCCTGGTTGTTTTCTCCATTTTGTTGTCCAAACCATCTTGCAAGTTTTGCAGTGTCTGAATGGGTCAGTTGTGCCATCCCCGTTGAACTTTGGTAACTTTTCCTTTGGACCGGCCATCGGTACCCTCTCTTTCTTTTGTTGTGCGGTGCTATAGTTACCCACGTTGTTCTGTATTTTTGTACTGCTCTGAACACTTGAGTTATGGACACCTACGTTCTCAAGTGGCGTGAAGGCTTCCTCAAGGACTTGGTTGTTTTGACCAAACTGTATCTGCTCTTCAGGTGTATCAGGGACGAAGAGTTCACCCCACACTCGAGTTTTTTCGACACTCCAAGCCACGCTGGTCCTTTCCCTTTCGTCTAGATTTCCCCTGGGCGTATACTAGTTTGCCAATTCTTTCTTTGTTCCTTCGATCACCCTTTTCCTTTTTCGGGCTTCTTCTATCAACCTTTCCCTTGATCGACTTGGCAACTGCACTCTGTTCGTCAGTGCTCCCATGGTACCGTGGTCACCTCCTGTGCCACCACTGCTGTACCCTTCGGCAAGTTGTTAGAGTCTGTGCCTCCGGTCACTTTGATGTGTGCGGTTTAATACTTCCCGTGCCACCCTTATGCCGTCATCTTTTGGATTCTTATTTCTATCTTTATTCAATGTGTTCGGCATTCATAGCACCCAATCCTTGTAGGCAACGACGCCAAATGTTTACTATATAGGGTAAACGGTTTATTAATGCATTCAGACAATAGACAAAAACATGTAACACAGAAGTATTTATTTTATTATTCACATGTATACAGAAGATACTACAATATTCGATATGATTGATTACAATGATGATTACAAAATCCATTCTAGATGGTGTACATATAACTTTTTGAAGGGGTGACTCAATTGTCATGTGCCTGTTCGGATACAATTCTACCCGTCGACTACAATATAGATTTTCCTGACAACAAATACTCTTTTGACATCAAAGGAAAACATCTTCGTCATGCATTTGATATTAATTCTCAACTTTGTCATTGATGTCAATGTCCAATAATCTCGTGCTTCCATATTTGACATCAATTTCAACTTCTAACATTTAATTTCCCCTTTTGTTGATAAGGAAATCAAAATAATAAATTAATAAAGGGCTCATGGAAATTAAAATATTATTACTTTGGGGTTACTTTATACTTTCCTTTTGAATTCAAATTTCCATATTTTGGAGGGAAAGGTGTTAGCAAGGTAGTATAAAAGGAGAGTTTGAGGAAGCAATTGAGGCATTAGAGTTTTCAATTCATTTTTTCTTCTTGGAGCAAGCATTTAGAGAAGATTGGGTTCAAAGCATTGGTGGAAACCCAACCCTAGTCTCCAAACTTGTACAATCTGTAGTATCCCTAACTAGATACTTGCCCCAAAACCCTTAACAAAAACTCATAATTTTATAACAAATAAATTCATGCAATGATTTTCAGATTTCACTAGCATGACCCCATTAACAACTAGATAAAAAGATCTCAAAAATATTATTGCAATAAATCTCCAACTGAAATACACTTTCAAAAATAATGTTTCATTGAAGTTCTCCAACAAAATGACCAAGAAATCATTCGTAGATACAGTAACTACAACAAGATTGGACAATAGAAAAAATGAGTATGGAATACAATGTGAAACACCTGCATCATGTCTCCAATCGACAATGGATTTTTGTCCGCTATCTAAGCTTGAGGTTTTATGTCCTCTCACCTACTAAAAGTTGAAGCTTTCAAAATAACTCTTCAAGAGGAAAAGTGAAATTCAAATCACAAAACTATGTATGTTGAAAATGAGCTCCTCCTCTTTTAAGAATAAACATGTGACTTCACATTCCCCTTTTTGTTTCTTTATTTCCTTTTTAAAATAATACTTTTCTCCCACTTAAGGAAATAAAGTGCCCATAGATAATAAAGTGACATTAAGAATACGAGCTTAAGTTATAAAATCACCTTATAATAAATCAGTTAAATCTTCAGGCATTAAAATCTTTAATCAGACGGACTCAGATATGCATGTGTGATAGTTTGCCAAAAAAGTCTCGACAATACATTTCTACTTATCAATTGATGAGCTTAAGGGGCTTTCACATTCTCATATTCATTGGTGTATATGGAAAATGAATCCCCGGTGTAAGGTACTGCACACTGAATGGTGGCGAGAGAAAAATCTTTGTTTTGAAAAACTCACGTTCCATAAGATTTGGTTTGAACATCATTGAGAAACTTGGCTGCCTATATCAATAAATTTCAATGGATTTGGCCATTGGAGATAGCAATTTGTGGACTGTGAAAATATTGTGGATAGATGTTGCTACTAAACTGGTGTGTTCTTGCAACATGGAATCAAAAACTGAGATTAGAAGATAGTTTCAAATAAATTTGTGGGTGTGTAATGTTCCCATTTTAGCAGGTTCCTATAGCTTGGCAAAGTTATTTCATCATTGCGACCCTTGTGAGCTGACAGTGTGTTTTGAGGGTCTCTGTTGAGTGTCTTTCTATTTATAGTATGTCAATTCTGGGCTAGTTACTATTTTAAGCAGTGCAGTTGAGGCACTTGGTGATTGGATCTTCAATGATTGGGTAAATTAATGGAGCTTTATATTATAAGTTGTTTATGAAGACTATTATAAGAAATGACTTTATCAGTAAGTGTTATAATTTGATGGGGTGTTGAAGAAGCCTTTTAAGTGAAAAGTGTCTTCATGAAGCTATGAACTTGCAAGTTATTTATTTAAAATTATTAGATGAGAAGCTTCTAAATGAAAAATGTATTGATGAAGGATCTTTAATGGAAAGTGTGGGGAAGAAGCCAAGTTGCATTTTGTATTATAAAATAGACTTCATGGAGAAAATTAATTTTCTCTCTTGGCTATTGATTTTACTATTGTGTGATGTTGAAAGTTTTCTACAAGGGTTTTATGAGGACTGATTCCTCTCTGCCGGCACTTTGAACCATTGAAAGATTGTGGTGAATTGTGCTATGAATATCTGTGATTTAATTATGATTATATTGATGGTAATTTTGGTGCTGTTGTATACCAGAATTATTAAGTTTGTTGAAGATTAATCTAGGGTTTGGATGCCAACCACTTCCTCTTCCTGGCGTGAGTTTGTAGCTGATTGTTAATGCCATTGCTAGCTGTGTTTGGTGTCTAGGAATAGCTGCAATTTATATCGGGTTTGGCATGGATTTGGTTTTCCTTTGTAACTGTTTCTTGCTGTGACTTTGAAGGCGATTTTGCTGGTGTACATTGGTGTCTACAGCCTGCAATGCCTAGACCATTATTGGCAGTCAATTTCCTAGGACAGGTCGTAGACTTGAGGCAACAGCTCAGCCTTGCATATATTCTAGCTGTGTGGGTTTGGCATTTTCAGAGTTGCATCCTACTGGTTGGTGCTGGAGAAAAGTGTTGTTTGAGCATAGTTTATGAGGAAGGGTTTTCTGCAAATTGCAAAGGCCTAACTACCTGTTAGTTGCGTTTCATCATAATCCGGTTCTTGTTAATTGCAATTACATGAAAACTGGTTGTAATAATTTGGAAGTTTATAATTGCAATCATTAGCTTCATGCTGTCACTATAAATGGTTGCATGATTTCACTATAAACTGTTTGTAGAAATGCCTAGTGGCTGTAGTTGTTCACTGAGAATGCATGACAAGTGTTTGTCTTTATGTCTATTAGCTGTAATAGTTGATTTCAGTCATGTATATGTTTTGTCAAAGGTCTTGAACAGCTAGTACATCATTTATAGAACAACCTTGCGTTGTCAGAAGCATTCAGTAATTACATTTGCAGCTTACAAACTTAAAGAAGACAAATAGAGAATTCATAACAACGGATTCAAACCTTGTATGCTAAATGTTTGACAATATTCCTTGAATTTCATAACATATTTTGATCAGATTTACAAGGGATAATGGAGATAAGATAAGATAAGATAAGATAAAATTATTAATGTCCACGAAAAACCAAAATGGTTTATGGGAGTGAGCATACAAACAGAAGAGCCGGCCAAAGCAAAGGCACCAAACGGTGACAGAGAAGTAACAAAGCAAGAGAAAAACAAGAAGCAAGACAAGGTAAGGACCAAAGGTCCTTCTTTGCCACAAAGAAATCAGTAATAGAGAGGTACATCCCTGGACAATCCATAGTCTTTAGATGCCGCGAAGAACCACTATAGGACTGTTGCTGCCTAGAGAGACTGGTACAATCTCTGACTGATCTGGAATGAGAAGTAGTGGAAGGCCTTTTCAAACCTCGTAGAGGAGACAAGGGAGAGAAACCGTCCCTGAGGAAAGGATTGCAGGGTATTCTCTCAAAGATGGGTGGCCTCCTGAAGATAAAGTGCTAGACACCGCTGATCAATATAGCTAAAGAACATCGAGAGAGAAGAACAGTCTCTGAAAAGGCAATAAAATCTCCCTCTGATCTCACAGGAAAGAGGACAATGAAATATAAAGTGAATCTCAGTCTCAACCTCCATCAGAGTGCGTAATTGACATAATTGATCAGCCCGATCCATATGGTGGTCAGTTCGAGCCCTAAGGCAATGAGAACCAACTCTAAAAGAGCCCAAAGAGAATCGTAATGCATGATTCCAACGCCGGTAGAGATAAGCAAGGCGACCAACAATACCATCCTGAATATCAAGAAAATGCTCAGCATAGAAGGCCATCTTAGGTCGCAGACCACCTGGGGGATGACACCAAGTGGTGGTAATGTACTGTCTATAAATGTCCTGTCTGACATGCTCATTCAACTCTTGACGAGAGGGGAGAAGATGAGTAGGAGCATCCAACGAAAATTGATAAGGAGGAAGACGATCAATCTCAACCCCGATTGAACCCAACAAAGAGGTGGCCTGAGCATACCAGCATCTAGACCTAGCAGAAGTGTCAAATCTCATCATCTCCACCAAAGACCAATATGCTAGATGAGAGTATCTATGCCGGTCAACACATGTCTCCATAAAACCACGAAGCCAATGAAGAAACCTAATCAAGTCAAAAATGACAACAAGTTTGAGAGGATGAGCACCAAACTCCACCAAAACAATTCTGTGAGGGGTGAGTTTGTGACACCTAATGATACGTCCCAACAACAGTGTCTGAACTCGCTTAATAGAAGCCCAATCAGAAGCAATAAGAGGTCCCCAAACCATGGAACCATAGAGGACTGTCGGACGAACCAAGGAGCTGAAAAGGGACAACTTGGATGAAATATCCTGAAAATGATGCCTGAAGCATTGTCTCTCCAACAAAGCTAGGGAACCCATACCCTTACTGACTCTGGACTAAATAGCAAGTCTCAAACTGAAACGTGGTCCTGAGAACTTAACACCAAAATACATATAAGAGGGAGTAATCTCAACCTTCTTCCTTTGGAAGAAGAAATGAAGATTAGAGGTCTTTAAACAGTTAAAGACCATAACCCGTGTCTTAGAAAAATTGACCACAAGTTGCCGCTGAGCACAAAAAGAAGTGAGACCATCAAGGAGTCTCTGTAAGCTATAAGGAGAAGCGGCCAAGAGAACCGCATCATCAGCAAAGAGGAGAATAGAGATCAAGACCTAATGTAAATAACACCCATCTCCCGGTTGAGAGGATTTCATAAGGAAATCCTCCAACTCATCAATATATAAACCAAACAGTGTAGGAGAAAGAGGACAACCCTACTTCACTCTAGTGGTGCTCTGAATCGGATCAGAAAAGCCCTTTGGAGTCCTGAGCCTACCTGTTACCTTCTCATAAAGCCTCATAATAGCAGTCTGTAACATATCTGAGATCCCAATCTCCTGAAGTCGCTGAAATAAAGCCAACCTAGGAACAGAATCAAAAGCCTTATGGAAGTCCACAAAACAACAATAGACCTTTTGAGAGCGATGTCTAGCCTTCTCAACGATGGCCCGTAGTGTAAGAACATGATCCATAGTCTAATAGTTTGCCCAAAAGCCAGCCTGACCTCTAGCCCTACATCCCCGTCTATCAAGCTCGCTAAATAACATGGTGCTCAGAGCAGTCGCATAAAGTTTGGCAAAAGTATGACCTGTCATAATAGTTCTGTAATTTCCTGAATCAGAAGCAGGCCCAGACTTGTGAATAGGGTAAGCCACATGCCTAGACTAGGAATCAGGAAACCAAGTGCAAACCACTCTATTAAAGAGTGTAGGAAGGTAAGATCCAAGAACTGAAGCACCAAGTTTGACAAGTTTTGCCTAGAAACCCTCTTCATCAGCTACTTTGCTGCATCTCAAAGATCTGACGGCCTCCATAATACTAGAATAGGTGAACAAGTGGCAGTGGGGAGATGGAGTGGAGTGGAGAGGAGGCTGCCTAGGAATGTCATAAAGCGTAGTGATATGGGAGGTCAGAGAGCGAAAGTCGAGAGTGGAGGACATGGGGGAGCAACGAGGGAAAAGGGTACACCAGAAGATCTGGGGATTCTGAATAAGCATGGAGCAAAGGGTTCTGCACTGAATGGAGGCAAAGGAGCGTTTCTTATGATGAAGAAAACAGAGGTACAAAAAGCGCAGATGGGTAAAAGCAGGAGACTGAGCCTCAAAGGCAACACGAACAGAGCGATGGAAAGCTTTGCACTCAGCATCAAACCATTTATTTATAGGACAGGTATTTCGATGATTAGCTGTGAGAGAGAGAGGGGAATGGTGGGGAATAGAAAGGAGAGCAGAATCCCATATGGCAGAGGCAAGCGAATCAAACATGTCCAAGGCAACAAGCGACTCATTAAAGCTAGCGGGTGACAGAAGTCTTCTAAGGTGATACGTAAAGAGCTCACCATCATTCTTAGGGTAATGGAAGCGGGTAGGAAGGGAGATGGTACCAGCTGGGCAGAGCAAAGGCGAGGATGGATGGGGTGAAATGCAAATAGAAATGTTAAGAAGAGCATGATCGGCCAAGGGGAGATGTGAAATGGTGAAACTGCGTATGGAAGAAATGAAAGAAAGAGAGGAAATGACATAGTCAACAACACTCGCACCGCCACAATGCGGCCAACAGGTAAAGAGGTCCGATCCAGGAAGGACAGATAAACCATTTAGGATCAACAGCCCAGAAGACTCACAAAGCTGGAGGATGTGGCGACCATAAACAGAGAACGACCCAAGAACATCCTCTAAAGTGCACTGCAGGCCCATAGTAGTCGGATCTAACTCAAAAATGCAATTCGAATCAGAGCCACGATTAGGGATCTGACGATCCTTGGTACGAGCATTGAAGTCTCCAAGAATAATAATATTACCCAAAGCCTTGAACTGTGAAATACTCTCCTGAAGGTCAAAATAGGGATCTCCATTCTCCAGGTCATGAATGGCATAGGGAGAGGAGGTTGGAGGAAAATAACAAACAACAATAAAAATATCTCTCTGTCGATATTTTTGCCGACCAATCCGGACCCACATAAATCTAGCAAAGGCATCAGAGTGAACAACAAAAGTAACCCTGAAGATATCATCTCGAACCAAACAAGCAACACCCCCAAACCCACGGACCCCACTAGATGTCCGGACGTCATCCCTACACACTGACAGCCACTGATAACAATGATAACCTGGAAGAGGACGCATAGGGCTCTCGTGAGTCTCAGTAACGGCCAAAATATCTGAAAACCCCACATCCTGAAAAAGACCAGGTAATGACCATAAAGAGCCATTACCATTCCAACAGCTGACAAGAAGAGAAGAAGGTCTCTTCTTGTCGGACTGCTGTCGGAACCGTCACGTTGATTTGGAGGTTGTCCTCTCTACCCAACCAACAGGAGGAGAATCACGGACCACCGTCTTAAGATTCCTAATAACAGCCCATTTCCCAGCACGCCTAGCCTCTGCCACAATACTCGAGCCTGTTTGAGTTTTGTAACCTGTGCCTTAGTAGGATCTTCGTCTAGGTAAATTTTAGAGGGGAGAGAGAATAACTTTCTCTTCGCTATAATGGCACAAAGCCTATCTGGAAAAGACAAGAATCTGATAAAAAGGATGTCCCCCGCACCAAACTAGCATCTATCCAAGGTAATGTCCGAAATGCCAAGTTGATCGGAGAGAAAGGAATGTCTAGCAGCAGCAGGGTCAGAAGTGGGTGAAAGACCCTGAACACACAAGTTGAGCTCACGTGCCCGCCGTACTCTCTCGTCATCAATCTTACCTTGAACAATCTTGTCTATACTCAGTCTCGGAGTAGTAGTATCAGTATTGGTGCAAAGTGAAGCCCATGATTTCACCTTTTGTTCCATTTCCGCAATCAGAGAAGAGTGTATTGTAGCCATTTCGGTCTGCTGATCCTTGATTTATCCAACCCATCAAGTTGTTCAATAACTGTCTCGATATTGGATTTGAGCACTGCTATTTTAGAGATGAAGGTGTCTGAGAAACGTTTGATATTCGATTCAGTTGACTGTTTGAGGTTTGAAAGTTCCACCGTCAAGACCCCAATCTGGTCTCTCAACATGATATTGTCAGCCTCTAGCTTGACCACTCTGTCACATAGACTCTGATAGGTAAGAGTATGAGCCTGGGGAGGACAGTTGTCTCCTGTAGTCATATTAATAGGTATCCTACACCCAACCAGCAGTGGGAAATGTTGCAGAAATCACAGGTGCAATAAAACAAAGAAACCCACACGTGAAAAGCTGTAGAATCACATGAACAGCAGCGTTCAAGAAAGCCAGGAAACCCACACCAGTAAAAATGCTTGGATCCACCAGCAAAAGGGCATTAGAAGTGAACTTAGAACAGGGTGGGGGTTTGTACAGTGGTATCAAAGCTTGCATGATAAGTGTTTGACACAATGTCAAACTGCTCGAATTGAAGTTAGAACCAGTTGGGAGCTTTATGGGGTGTTGATAGCTGGGAGGGAGGGCATGTGCATGGAAGAAAAACGTATGAGCTTTTTTAACAAACTTGGTCCAAGCCATTGGAAGGAAGGCCCTTGTAGAAGTTCTCATTGAGGAAATCCTAATCTTAGATCTAAGGCCAAAGGCAGTAGTTCCCATATCGTTGGAGGAGGGGTATATTGTTGGCATATTTTATTCAAACACATCCAAACAAAAAGGGATTGTGGCAGAATCTTTGCAACTATTTTGGAAAGGTATGGAAAATAGAAATATGGAAACTTTTCTATATCAGTAACTACAGTGATTTGCTTTGTTCTGCACAATCTGGTAGCTAAGCTGCCATATGGGGTCTATTTTCTGATGCCACTCTGAACATCTATGTACTGAGCTCTACTAAGTATATGTAATGTTTATTTGTAAATCAGTGAAGTGGAAGTGCCAATTAGTTAGAGCTTGATTACCGAAAAAAATCAAATATGCTGTGTTTTGATGTTTAAAAACAAGACAAATAGGCATGCTTTCCCTTGGAAAAGCTAGTTCAAATCTCTACTTCATAACTAAGCTTTTATGTAAACAGTCCTAAAACATCCCATTCAGCACTCATAGAAGAGTGCTTTTTAGACTTGGTGAATTGCAGCAAAAAACAAGGGTCATTTCCTTCCATTGTTGCAGGAATATGAGTCAAATATGACTATTCAACCTCAAACAATAGATAGGATTGCTTTCATGGCGGCGTTTATGAGATTGATAATCATGGTGCTGAGGTTCTTCATTAAATCAAGGAATCAATAGATCTTAGATCAAGTTATGATAGAAATTTCATGCTGATGAGGATTTTTTGTTCCAAACCCAATGACACAGTTTTTTAAAAAAATTGCTAGGATGTTCCTCATGGTATCAAATCAAAGGAATTACTGATGCTGAACTTTCATTTTCAGAGTGTTAAGATTCACAAGGAGTCTGTTCTAAATTTTATGTTCTTGAGTTTTCAATGAATTTAACTGGCTTCAAATCAAGTTCTCGACAATTGAAGGATTTGTTCAATTTTGCAAATCAAAGTTAGTTTAGATTTTCAAAAACCATTCAAGCAACAAAATCTTTTATTGTTCTAGCACAATCACATTTGGCTTTGTTATTTTTAGCAGTAGTTAATTTGGGGGATAGGGATGAGTTTTTTATTAGGCCTTAATTTATTAATTGTTTTTGAATTAGATTGTTTCAAAAACATTTTTATTTCCTCCTTTATGTAGATAGGGACAGTATTACTTTAAAGAGGTGCTTTTTGGGGAACATTATATTTTATTTTTCTCCTTAAATGCAATCTCTTGAGAGCTTATAAACAAGTGCCTTGAGTACATAATTTATTAAGGAGAGTTTATGTTTACTGTTAGAGATATGCTTTAGAAATTTTTCTCTCAAACTTTGAAATGAAATTATTGTGTTTTGTCAATGAATATTAATGTGAGCCATGCTTATGTTGCAAAAGCTATTATTTAGTTTAAGCTATTGTAACAATGGTTTGCATATTCTAATTTCATGGAATAAATCAACAATAGGTTGTTTTGAAGGACATTTTATTTTGGCAAATACTTTCCATTCAAATTGTAGCTTTGAATGTAGTTTAAATATTTATTTTATGAAATTTTGTTATGTTTACTCGTCTAATTTTTTTGGTAAAGAAGATTTACTCGTCTTTGATTTAGCTAGCAGTCAACATCCATTTATCCCTTCAGCCAAATACTAGTCTATGTTTTTACTAGTAAGAAGTTGAGCCAATTGTTATGTCATCATACTCAGCTGTAGGTGCTCAAACTGCAAACAATATATTTCTGATGCAGTGATGTCCATAAAGAGGTCAAGCACATCTTTTGATATTCCTGAAGCTAGCTGGGATCATCTTGATATCACCATGATCCTGATATCCCAATATATGGTCCAGATGAAGGTAAAATAGTTGCGTGTATCCCTCTTTGGTTTGCATGCCTATTAGCTTTCAATCTAATAGAAATGCTATGCAATAGGCATAAACTTCACCGCAAGGGCAAGTTTCAATTTTGTGTGCCTGTAAAATGCAACTATCAACAACTAATAGTATGTTTTCTTATGTTTCAGATGTATGGGTTTCTTAGCTTGTATTTTGTATAGAAGATCATTAGTAGGATGATGTTGCATCTCTTATTCATAATTGATTTCATAAGCTAGAAAAGATCAGAATAATCCAATTTTTTTAATAATTATTGCTTGTAAAAACTTCATAATACTTTTAAGTAATTGAGAAGTAAGCATATGTTCCAATTGCAGGATCTGACATTAACTTTATTTTTTTGTGATTTTTTTCTATATTATCTAGCTCCTAATTATTGACTTAGTTGTGTGCCTTTTTTAATGATCCATTTTTTTTAATCACTTATGTTGATAAACATTGCAGTTATGACCGATTGCAGCCAAATACATGGAGTGGAGCATACCATTGTTGGGGAAGGGAAAATAGAGAAGCTCCGATTCGGACAGCATGTCCTCCTGGAATTTCAAGTGGAGTTGTGAGCAATTTTGAGATCAAGACATTTGATGGCTGTGCTAATCCGTATTTGGGGCTGGCAGCAATTATAGCTGCTGGAATGGATGGCTTGCAAAAACACCTTATTTTACCAAAACCTATTGGTGCGGCTCATAGAACTAGATGTTATCAACACTCAATTGATTAATGCTCTCCACATTGTCAAGTTCATATTTAAACTGTGTTATTTTTCTTGGTATATCTCATTTCTATTTAGAAGCTTTTATTCAACTTTCTTTCTGAAGTCAATAGTCCCTGTGGTGATGATTCATTTTTTGCTAAGCTTAAAGAAGACTGCTAATCTATGCTTTGAAATATTTTTTTGCAACATGGACATGACAAATGTTTGATTTTTCTTTTAACCATTCATGCTTGCAATTATCTGCCTCAAATCTATTGTTTATGTTGACACAATGTGTTTTTCGAATGAATTCCCATCTATTTTTCTGGCTGGAACTAGCTATCCAGTTACCACAACCTACTTCCTTTGCATTTATTCACTGAATTTTTTCCTGTTTCTTGAACTAGCTTGATTGTTTTTAACTGCCATACATCTCAGGTTCCAATGCTTTCTATGGTTATTTTTGTGTACTATATGGACACTGTTTCTCTGTTTGCATTCACAAATTTTTGAATATTGTGACATTTATGAGATTGTTTTTATGTTTCTTTTATGACTAGGTTCACCTTACTTTATTTCTATCATACTGATTTCTGAACATCAGAAGTTGTTATTTGGAAACAGCATCAAACCCTGGGGATCTGAAGGAAGGCACTGTCAACAGAATGCCCAAATCATTGGATGAGGCTGTTATGGCACTTAAAAAGAATGATGTCCTGAAGAGGCTTCTTGGTGATGAACTTGTACGTTTAGTGATTGCAGTTCGTGAGGTAAGTTAACTTCTCTTCAT
Organism: Cupressus sempervirens; assembly: GCA_028749045.1. Classification (NCBI taxonomy): domain Eukaryota; kingdom Viridiplantae; phylum Streptophyta; class Pinopsida; order Cupressales; family Cupressaceae; genus Cupressus; species Cupressus sempervirens. The sequence continues at coordinate 98,000,078 of CM053783.1, read as the reverse complement.
AAAGCTGATAATGTTGTTATCCTTTTTCCACCAAATGCATAATTAGCTTAGAATCATAGTTCCTGTTAATACTTTCTCCACTTCTTTCTTCTATGCTTTACCCTTTACAGTCTTAGGTGGTTATATAATCACTTTATTTGCACTTGAAAAAGGAGAGATAAAAATTGGCATGTTAATGTGGTAAGCAGCACACAACAAAAACCTATCAAGTCTTTGAGTATTGAACTAATGAAGCAAAGAACAACAAATTATTTCATTGAAAAGTGAACTTGCATCAAACTTTAGTACTTTACTAAATAAAAAATCAGAGTTATTTTTTTTTTTTGATTATTGTTTTTTCAGATCAGCCCCACTAGCAAAGGTGGATTTGCATACTTATCCCACACAATAAGTGCAATTTTATTTTTGTCAACAGAAGCTTGGTAGAAGAATTTCCTTGTGTATTGATTCAGCCTTTATTGCACACTCACTTGAGGTAGATGCAGGATTTTAGATAAATGAATATAATCTGAGATGACAGCCTTAAGCATCATGATCCTGCCAGCCTATGAGAGCCATCTAGCTTTCTAGGATTAAATCACGATATAGGAAGGACTACCAGATCATACATCTTTAAATTTTATGACCTTCCAAATAAATCTTCTAGAGTTATATTGATTAGCACTGTGTATCTGGGACTTGCAATAGGATTGAATATCCAATCCGACTAGATTTATTATAACCAGAGGAATCCATCTTAAACAAAAACCTCCAATCTACCTACTTCTATGCTTTCTTAATGGCCAATCTCATCCGCATACATTGTCTACCTAGTCTAAAATCAATAACTTATCTCCTAAGCAAGAATAATGCCATCAAGGATCGACCCGTCTGTTGTTCAAAAATTATGCAAGGAACAATCTTGTTTAGTCTTTGTGGCCAATTTGGCTAGAATTTTGTATATAATAGTGTTATAAGGAAAAATCGACTTGAAATTATCTAGAGATAGTGCTCAATCCTTCTTAGGACTTAATGTAATGAGGGTGTTTCTTACCTATTTAGGTAAGGTGTCTTTCGAGTCATGTTGTGACCTTTTCACACACCCTTGACACAAATGGGGACCCCTAGTTTCTACATTTGTAGATCAAGTTTTCAAGTGGTCGAAGTTAATTATTAAAATCATGATCAAGATTATGTTTGAATGCCATCAAAGTGCTTCAAATGCATGAGGGACAAAAAATGCATTTGATTTGAAAGTTTTCTTTTTTCTGTTGTCCAATTTTTTAGGAAGTTTTGTTTTCGGCACTTTGTGAACAATCCCAAGATGGCTAGTTTTAGAAAGTTTTTCCTATGTTTTAGGGACCCTTGCTTTTTCCTATTTTTGGAAAGGTTGGGTCAAGGTAGTGGGTTTTTTTTGCGTTAAGAATAAAAAACAAACATCTCTATGGTTGAAAATCATCAATAAAATCCATCAAATGTCAGTGGCTCAAAATTTTATAAATGGAGATGGATGTGTCTTAGGACAATTGAAGTTTGCCATGAAGGGAAATGGCCATGTCTTGTGCCATGGGAAATTCCACCCAGAAAAGACATAAAAATGCCCAACATATGATCAACTTTGCCTTGGTAAAATGGCAATGGTTGGCTAAGCACAAAGTCCTCCCCATGGGAGATGACAATGTCCAAGCCATGTTGAGGTTCACCAAAAAAATGCCCAACCAAGTATGAACTCCTCCCATGTTGAGTTTGCTATAGGAATGCTTGTTTGACTTATTCTATTAATATTGAAAGCATCAAAGCTTTCAATTAGGTCTCAAATTTTGTTGTAGTAATGACCTAATCTTTTATCATGATAGGTATATTGTTTTCCAACTTTCTTGACCATTACGCCTAAAACCCCATGCACATGCAAGATTTTTAGCACCTTTCTAGATAATGAGGAATAATCTAATGACTAATGATTCATAGTGAGCAACATTATTCGTACATGAATAGCAATCTATGTGCTACCAAACAAGTTTCTCCAGTCGGGATGATGAGTTCAAATTTGGCTCCACTTCCTTTCTTTGACTTGGATTCGTCAAAGGATAGAGTCCCAAACTGATCATCTGTGTACTCTTTGGATGGTTTGACCTTTGATTCCTCTATTTTGCTATTATATTTCTTGTCTCCTTTAACCTTCTTTAATTCCTTCATGCAGTGGCTATAAAATTTCCACATGGGATGAGTTAACCACTTCTTCAACATTTTCTATTGCTAATGCTTGCGGGACCATTTTGGACACTTGTGCAATTGCAGCCTTACACATGGTGCATGACATCTCTAAATGAGATGTGTTATGTATTATGCACCAATTGGGTAGCAACAAATTCTAAATGGAGTCATCTTTGCTCATTTCAATTTCTTGTTTAACACTTTTCAAGATAGTTCCTAAAATTCTCGAACATTCCCTCATGTAATGGTGGTCCTAGATTATTATCAATAGGTGCTTTAGTGAATGTGGGAATCACACCAGGACATCCTCTTTGATTATAACCTTGCAACACTAGAATCTCTCTTGTATGGTGGACATGATACCAAACTTGTTTACATGAACATGATCTCAATACTTCTCCATATGAATAGTAATCAATAATCAAAGCCTCAACATGCTTTCTACCGTTATTTGATTCAAAATTCCCGTTCATGGAAGCCTCATGTGCAAAAATTCAATTGCGATGTATCCATTCAATTTCCTTACCCAATCTCTACTTAACAACATTACATATCCTTCAAGAATATCCACAATAGATACATCAATTCAGCTCTGAGCATGTAGGTCAAATGCCAATGGTATATGGATATTATTCAATTCTCCCACAACTTGGACCTCTTTCTTATCCAACTGAGTAACCTTCTTAACATTTTGCAACAAAACTAATCCCAACTTTGTACATATGTCCAAGGGCATAACATTGCTTGACACAACAAATTCAATCAAATAGTTATGTAACATTTTTCCAAAACTATTGACTAATACTAGAAAAGGAGAGGGCTCATCTTTCCCTATTAGAAAACCATTGGCTTTTGTGCCCTTGGATTGAATTCTTCATTGTTTTGTAAAGTATTGCTTCTATTTTGTGTAGTTATTTATTGTTCCTCTAGGGAACACTATCTTTGATTGTTTCTTGTGTTGAATCATTTTGCGAGATCCCTCCATTAGCTATAACTTTCTTATATGAAGATTTTTGTAACATTCCAAGAAAATCTCGAAGGGTTTTGAGGAATCCCAGGTGCGTATAGCAATACATTCTCAACCATGTTGGTGTTGTATGCAAAACTAGATTATTAGATGTTGGGTGACCCTCTTGGCGAATGTGATATATTATGGGAAATAATATTTGAGTGAGCATCATTTAAACTTCCCAACAATGTATCTCTAACTTCTAGAATTTTTATCAATTCATATAATGACAAACCTTACTTTTGATTTTCTTGAATTCCTCTAGTACATAAGAGCTCAACGTCTTAAATTCCTCTCCAGAAGGATGTTCTTTCTATTTTTGTTCCGCATTTTCCTTTCACCTTTGTTCTCCTTGTTGTGTAGAGGATTGTATGTTAGATCTCCCTTTCTCACTCTATGAAGCATTCATCATGGAAGACCATCTTCTATCTCCTTGTGAGTTAGTGGGTTGTTGATACTCAGGGGAATCTCTTAGGGAACTAGGAATGTTGCTTGCATTTGGGTATGGAGGAGTTGAACAATTATTTGGAGGGGTTGATGTTGTCAATGGCTCATGATTTCTATAATTCCCTTGATATGTCCTTATGAAATTATTACCATGTCTATTGAAAAGATTGTACTCTACTTTTCCCTTACACTAGGACACTATTGTGGAGAGGAGGGAAGAAAAATCCATTCTTATGTAGTGGTTCATTTGGGGATATTTGTAGAGGCTAATTTTTTGGTGGCACTTGATATTGTGGTACCTCCACGAAACCATCTGTTGATGTAGGTGGGAACTTTTGATTAGCTTGTACATGCATGTAATCTTGAGAATCAGGAGAAGGGATTTTGAAATCATTGGATACCAATGCTTGATCATATCTTGGTGTAGGTACTAGCTCGTATCTCGTAGGAGGAGGGTTCTTTGGTGTGGCGGTATTTTTCACTTATCCCTTGAAAATTTCAGTGGCTCTTTGAAATTCATGATGTTGTAACTTAGAATGTTGATTCATCTCATGTAATCTACACCATCTAGATAGTGTCTCTTTTGCTATTTTTTTTATCAGTTGGTCAATTTTGAAAAGATGGAGGATTGTCCAATGGTGATTTATACCTCCATTGTTCGACTTTGTGTTCCATGATCTTGTTTGATGCCCTTGATTGTTATTACGATATCCAAAATTGGCCTTTTGATGACCTTGATTATTGCTTCATTATTGTTGATTTTTTTTTGATATCCTTGATTGTGTCCTTGATTATTATCATGATGTGCAAGAGGATTTTTTTGATATCCTTTGTTTTTGCCTTGACGTGCTCGATAATTCCTTTACATATTTTGTAATTGATTATTTTGATTCCTTAGGTAGGTGACTTTAGAAGGCAACTTTTTCACTTGTTCAATGAAATCTTTCATCTCATATATTTCTTTTTGAGTCCTTATAGAAGTTTTCGTGTTCTAAAGATAATAAGATACACGTGCATCACCTGTGACATATGAACTTGATGATGCACCACCAATTGGATGGGAAGAATAGGAATGGGATTGATAGTAAGAGCATAATTCAACATTCCTTGATTTGAAATATTTGTGTTTTTGATGTAGGAGCATCCTGGGTGTAAATGTTATCTCGGTGCAAAGTTACTATTTTTGGAGGCTTACTAATTTTAGTAAGTTGTTCATTTGAGATTAGAATGCTTTGATTCCATATGTGGAGATTCATTTTAGATATATCAACTTGCCAGTAAAGTTTTATTACAATATCAAGTCTATTTGTGAAGTTATTGGAATTTTTTTGCATTGGTAGCAAGGTATAAAAACTTTGAACTTAGTTTTGAAGGCTTTGGAGGATCTAAAAAAAGGTGTCAAATCCTGGCTGATTAGAGCTTACGCAAGTTAGGCACTATATATTAGGTTGTAGCATTTCTGAAATGGGGTCATTATAGTCAACTGAAGCAACTAGCAATGAGTTATGGTCTTTGGGAGTTGTATTACCTGAAATGAGCAAAAATGGAATTTCTTGAAAATTTCTTTTGAGTTCTAGAAGTTGTTTGGGCCTATTTTAGTGTAATAAAATATGAAAACAATAATAATTTAGGGTTGGTTATCCTTAAGGTCTAGGGTTCAATATCTAGAACCTTATTGGGCGGTGGAAAATTGCCTATAAAAAGAAGACCAATAGGGTTGTCTAGCACAATTCTAGGATGTTCGTGGGGTGGCTTAGGCTTACTGAATATTGTAAGGAAAATGTCCATGTGGCTTTTTATGTCTTATTTCTAATATTTGTAATTTCATACTTTTGGAGATAAGTGTTCATGTGGCAAAACTGTTTTTCAAAGAAGTGGTAAGACTACATGGTCTACCAAAGAGCATAGTTTTAAACCAAAACACCAATTTTGTTGGGTACTTTTGGTGCACATAGTGGAATAAGTTGAAGACTTTCAAAGTTCATCTCACACATCATCTACAAACTGGTGGACATATTGAAGTGGTGAATTGGAGTTTGGAAAATTTACTAAGATGATTGGTTAGAGGTAAGTCAATGGGATGAGATTTGATTTTACCTCAGATAGAATTTGTGTACACTAATTATGTCAATAGGAGTAGTGACAGATCACCATTCCAATAGTGTGTGGAAGTAGTCCCAAAAATGCTTCTAAATTAAGGAAGTTGGACGAAGGGGAGACAAGTATTGTTGAAGCTAAAGATTTTGCAGAACACTTGAAGAACATTCATTAAGAGGTGAGGAAGCACATTCCTAAGATGAATAAACAATACAAGGTTAAGGCTGATGATAAATGTAGGCATAAGGAATTTTGGATTGGAGATGAAGTCATGATTCATTTAAGAAAGGAGAGATTTCTAGAGGAAACACATAACAAGTTGAAGATGAAGAAGTTTGGACCATGCAAGATACTGAAGAAGCATGATTTAGGAAATGCCTATATAGTAGAGTTGCCTAGTGAATTGAATTTTTCACTTGTCTTTAACATTTCAAATCTAGCAAAGTATCATGGAGGAGGTGTTGAAGATGAGGTCACAAAAGCCTAATGGAGTATTCCAACAACTACTTCAGTTACATAGGAGATTGAAGGAATCTTAGATAGTCATATTGGCTGAAGCACAAGAAGCAAGACATGAAGAAATATTTGTTCAAATGGAAATGACGACTTGTTGAAGATTCATCATGGTTGACAAGGGAGGAGGTTAACCGTATTGGTTTTCCTTTGAACACTTGTTAGTTAATAGTTTGTCCCTCTTGCTAACTTGGCTTTACGTTGACTCTAGATGCCCAAAATGTGAGGAAACAAAAGGATGTTACCAACAAATGAGTTAGTGTATGTGTTATATCACCGCCCTCTAAATTGTAAGGTACAACTCCCTTATATGCAATATATGCAATGAATTGTGTTTTTAATAGATCATTGGAATATGTGGTATGCTCTTAACTTGAGAGTAGAAATGGATAAACCGGGGTGTTCATAACTACAAACACCCCAGGTAGAAATAGATTTGGGCAACTTATAACACCTAGTGGAATGGATTTTACAAGTTACCTTGAAGTTCTTCTAACATCTACTTCTACTTTTAAGTGCAGAATTATCATCTAAATGCAAAAGAGGAATGAAGAGATATCCACATGAGGGCAAATGGAATTGGTTTCACTATTAGGCTTGAATGAAATGAAATTCAACCAATAACTAATAGATTCATATACATTTATCTTTCATTTCCCAATGAAACTATCTAACATGATATGAAATGAACAAAAGAGGAAGCAGAATCATATATGAGGAAAGTAAATGGAATCACTTTCACTGCAAACATCAAAATGAAATGGAATCCACTTGATTATCACAGGTTCACATACAATTGTCCTTCAACTCTTTATGGAGAACTAATCTAAGAATGGGCAACAAAACATGACTAGTAAACCAAAAGTAAATGGAATTACTAACTCATTTACCATCAAGCTTGCTGACCCTTGTATTATCAAATGAGGTTACATTTATAGCTAGTTGTTATCCATTCTAATTCTGGTAGGGCAATAGTCACAAAATCCAAAGAAAATCAAATATGAAATTGTCCAGTCATGCAAACATGCGACATCTTCTCCACTACCAATTCTGAATCCATTATGTTCCTGAAAATGCCCGATGACTATTCTTCTTCATGTGATCTCAGAAAATCTTATGAAAATCATTTATTCTTCATCTTCTGTTATTTCACGCCAAATACATATATTTCATATTCTAACGGTCACCACATTTTCAAATTTTGACCATCGATGTTAAATCAACATTCGTGATTTAAACGTTGAGACTTTCTTTTATGTTTTCTATAATGGGTCCACCAAGTACACGTGTCTTCTTGTCACTAAGACTAATTTTTACGCATCTAACGACATAGCGAGAAGCGTTGATCTTTTAAGATTTGATGGCGCTTGCAAAATTGACCTACGTCTGTCATTGTCAGAGAATTTATCCAATTGCAGTACGCCAATCTAGAACCTTTACCTTTTGCGGCTCACAAATTGAATTGGGCCCCATAGTTCCATGCGTTGAATCGTCGCTATGTCACATAGAATAATGATTGAGCAACTTCACATAGCGAGATAGTGACATCTGTGGATCTCTTTTTGATTTGACGGTGATAACAAAATGATGTTAGGTCTCTTTGTTTCACAGTTTAGGTCTCTCTTTCCAGCTAGGTACAACATGGTGTACATGTGACAAACAGGTGGCATTACTTTATTGCTTAGAAACTCTTACGTTGAACCTCTTTACTCTGTGGTACCTCATGACTAGATTCTAACTATGCTTCGTGTAAAGTGATGGCCCACTGGACACGTGCCTTCATGTCGTGATGTCTCATAGAATAATGATGGAGCATCTTTATATAGAGACATAACGACCTCCAGAGATCTTTCATCTGAAGGCTAAAGGCATCTAACGTGCATTTAATATTTAAACAGGACTCAATATGACAGGTAAGCATCTAACTTTCAACTAGCCAATATCATGTGTTCTTTCATTCAATTGACTTTTCAACTTAGTGATTTGGATAATTAGATGTGTTTGATTTGTTGAATTGGTTGCAACTTTGGTCTTTGCCACCTTTGACTCGATTATTTCACTATTTTTGCATTTTTGAGTGCTTGTTTTACATCGAATTCAATTGAGTTCACTTCTATCTCATTCTCATGATTTGCATTTTGTCTTTAAGCCTCAGTCCTCGGTATTCTCTGTCGTCTTTTGCTCTGAATATGTTTCAGTCTACTTGTGCTATGTTTTTAATGGAGCACTTGATCATAGAGTTAGGGTTTCTCAGCGATTTTAGGAATGCTTCCATGAGGAGCTACTTCATAGCGTAAATCTTTGTCTTCAACATCAAGAATAAATAGAATATCTAGACCACCTTCTCATCAGGATAAAGCATAACAAAAACCCTCCAAAACTCTAATCACCTAGCTTTGGACTGAAGCATTGCTCATATGAGTCCCGCATTAGTTAACTCAAAGGAATGATGAGAAGCATGATCATCCTATAGGTAATCTAGACTTAGACTCATTACTTTGACACTTGACTTGACTCAAAACCTTAAGGGAAAAAATATAGACTTAAACTTGGGCAACAACACCTTGAGATGTGACAAGGTGACTTCTCATATTGCCCTGGATGTCTAATAAGGAGCATCGTGGGTATAAGGGCAATCTTACATCACCCAAAAATATTTCTTATTTTCTCTCAACCACAACTATTTTAGTGTAGTTACTATTTTTTAGAGGCTTACTATTTTTAGTAAGTTGTTCATTTGAGCTCAAAATGTTTTGATTTCATCCATGGAGGTTCATTTGAGATATATCAGCTTGCTAGTAAAATTTCATTACAATATAAAGTCTAGTTGTGAAGTTATTGGAAATTTTTAGTATTGGTAGCAAGGTAGAAAAACTTTTAACTCATTTTTTAACGCTTTAGAGGCTCTAAGAAGGTGTCAACCCTTGATTGACAAGAATTTGTGCATGTTAAACATTGTACATTAGGTCGTAGCATTTTTGAAATGGGATCCTAGTAGTCAATTAGAGCAATTGCCAATGAGTTATGGTCTTTTTACGTCGCACTACCTGAAATGAGCAAAGATATATCCAAATTTTATTGTGAGTTTTAAAAGTTGTTGAGGCCTACTAAGGGAATAAAATGTGAATAGCAATAATAGTTTAGGGTTGGTCGACCTGAAAGTCTATCTTAAATGTTTAGAACATTCTTGTGCAATTGAAAACTACCTATATAAAGGAGGCTTGTAGGGTTGTCTAGGATAGTTTTGGGGTATTGGTGGTGGCTCTGAATACAAAATATTGCACGAAAAATACCCATGTAGCTTTTCATGTCTTATTTATGAAATTTGCAATTCCATACTTTTGGAGATAATAAGATGTCAATTTTTCATTCTTTTAACTTGTTACTTCTCTATTTTTGTTAAGTGATTGTGTTAATAAGCGGAGTGCCCTTCATCAATTCCCAAAGTAGTCAGGTGCTCCATTCACCATTGTTGGTGATTGAAAACTAATTCTTTAGCCTCATCATATGTTTGAATTAGACTTGTAGGAGTCAATTGAGGTTTCTGAACAAAAATGGATGTGAAACGATCCAAGGTTGCATCTTTTGTTCAGGCTCCATTGAAAATCTTGTGTATAGGGTTTTAGGCACCCTTCAAAACCTATTTTCCTTAATAAAAACCAATCCAGGGTTGCATAGTAGATAGATCATGTTGCATCATCACCTTTGCGCTAAGGATCTCACAATCTTGAATAATCCCAGTGAAATCGATTATTGAAAGCACCAATTGTTTCATGTTCATATCTTCTTATCTTAATGAATTGCTTATACAATTTAGTAGGGTTGATAAGTAATCTGACCTTCCCAAGGAATACATCCTTCAATTCTTGTCAAGTTTGTACCATCTCAAGTAGAAATGTTTCCTTGTCGAATGAATAGGGGAATAATTTGTAGGAAACATCAACTTATTGCACATTTTTGTTCTAAGGGGCATGCTCAAAAATCTTAATGTGTTAATTAGCAATGCAGTTGACATCATTCAAAGAGAACTTAGAGAAAAAGTGTTCACGATTCTTTGGCATATTGTGCTAGGCAACGAATGTTGCAAGCAATAATGCATTTTGTGGACGTCATTGTTGGCCCATAACTAGAACTTTTCATTGGACAACTTGTATTGGTATTTGCACAAATAATTATTCAATTTGTGTAGCTCCTTGAGTTGATCCTTGTTTATGCTAAGGTGGTAGAGCTTGGAAAGTTCTTGTCAAATCAGCTACACTTGGTGAATTAGTACTAGTAGATGCTTCTTTCTTGCCTCACCTAGGCTTTGGATCAAAGTCTAGCTCTTGTAGTTCTTTTGCTCACAGAGAGGATCTCAAGACTCATCAATGAGCCTCATGCAAATACAAATGAATACACTATGGTATGCCAAACTTCTTTCAAATCCTTCAAACAACATGCAAATCCCTCCTTCTAGCACCAATTTCCGTTGATGTGTGTTTTATGACCCATCAAACAATAAAAAAAAATATCGAGGTACCTTATCCTCTCTTGAACAAGGTCTCGTGTATGCTAAGATTGCAAGATGATCATACGATGAATCCAAAGTTCCTTCAATGTTAGTTCTTGATTGTGGATAAACTCAGTGATTGATTTGATTTGTTGATGATCCCAAGGGGCCATACATATATTTGATCAGATTCATTTCAAGTCATATTGAATGTAGGAGCTTTCAAAAGGTTTTGCAATGAATTACTTTTTTTAGATTTTCACAAAATATGCAAAACTGAAAGGGGATAGGGTTTAGGATTTCTTTCTAATCGTAAGGGGAATGCCATCAACAAATGGTACTCTAGTGGACAAATTCCTCAGTTACCAAGCTTCACTTCACCAAGTTATGCTACAACTACCCATGAACTAGTGCAATCTTCAAGGGTTCTACAATAGATTTTTATACCATCACATACACCATCTCAAAGGAGAATGTATATGAATGATAGTAGTTAAGCATATGCATGGAAGGGTTCAAGTTAACTTTGCTCAGTGATTTAGAATCAATAAAATGCTAAAAGTATGAATCAATAAAATTCGTCAAAACATCTTTTTCTCCATTGTAATCACAACACTTTATCTAAACTCAAGTTAATCTAAATGAGGGAATTAAGAGAACAAGCAATCACTAAAAAACATCAAGTCTTCACCAAACTTCAATGGAAGCTTTATTGCCTGAACAGCTAATAGCAACAATCTCATAAATCCTCCCTTACAAATGAGAAATGAGGCCTTTATATAGGTCCATGAATACAACAGGTGGCTAGATGAAAACAATAATTGCTGGCCTAGATTGTGGTACACTAGCTCTAATTAGGGTTAGGGAAAGAAAGGGAATCTACATTAATATAAGATAGAATTCACTACTATAGCTCGCTCAAGAAGAGAGTGGGATGCAATAAATGATCACTATGTACACACCCACTATGCATTAAATGTGTTTAACCTTGATTCCATTGTTGAAGACATGTAATCGATCCAATATTATCTCAAATTCTTTTGTGCTCATAGTTGGTGTTGATTACTACTTGATATCCAGAACTACAACTTCTCTTTCTACCCTTCCTAAGCTTTCCTCCCAATCTGGTAGCAAGTCTTGAGTAGTGTGCATGGTATTTGAGAAGATGAAGAAGTTCTCAAAATCATGTCTTAGAAACACTCAATTGAAAGAAATCCTCCAACTTGCCTTTCAAGTTGTCCACTATTATTTTGTCATGTACCAATTTCTGTAACAAGAAGGATTCAGTTCTATTGGAAACCCCTTCCCTGATGTTGTCAACTGTCTTTCTCGATCAAGCATAGTCCTTTTTAAAGCTCTCAACGATTCCTTGGCTATGATCACTACATTGTTCCATTGAAGGAAGTCATAAACATCTCCTTCATTGATAACTCCACCATTGATCAATTCCTACTTGTAGGTCTCCATTAGATTCTGTATATCGAATATCACTTCATCCTGGTAAATATGCTCATCCTCCCATGATTTGTCCATGCATTGGATCTTGGAGAGTACAACTAACAACCTACTATTAACTTGTACTACATGCTTGAAGGCTTCTTTCTAAATTCTTTCAAACCAAACCTTTGAACCTTGAACAGTCCACTTGTTCTTGTCAATATCATCGATTGTTTCAATTAAAACACCCATTGAAGGGACAAAGGATGGGTTGCCCTCTCTCACTCGATGAGGTAAGTTGTTTATGAATTCACACAAGGTCTTGATTTCTCTTTTTTGTTTTTGGTATCCTTCTTCCATCTTCTTCATCCTTTGTTTCAAAGCATGAGGGAAATCATTAAAGTCCTCTAGTATTTTCTCATTAGAGGCATGATGAAGATTCCTTGCTGTGAGATGGTACTTACATGGACTTATCTGATCCTTGGTCTTATAGATCATAGGGGTCTGATTCTCCCCTTACAACCGTAGTGAACCTTTTAGCTTACCTCTTTTCCTTAGATTGGTTGACGCATTCCAAAATTTCTTGTAATTCAATTGCCGCGTCATCCTCTCCTTCTTGGCATTTTTTATTTTGTTGTTTTAATCACTCTAGGATAGGTATATTCTGATCTCCTTGCATTATCAATTGATCTTTCCCATGGACTCTTTAAATGATGATTTCCTCTTTGCCACCTGGACTACCACAATCACTTAAGTAGTTGCAATCTCTATGGTTGGAATCTTTGTCATCGTTGTAGGAACTTCTTCCTCCTTAGGATTAGTGTTAGCTTCCATTATTTCTCACTCCAAGATTGCGGCTAGATTTTCTCTTGTAGCCATATCACGATGGTTACTTTTTCCATGTGCATATTTCTCATTCACATATATACTCAACCTATCTTGTACTAGCCTTAAAAATGTATCTTCTTCCCAAATCTCCTAATGATGGATTACAGAGTGTGATCCAAAATGTTGGTGCTAAAAAAATACACAATTAAATCCAGAAGCAAATATTCATATTTATTTCATATTTGTGGGCTAAATTTCATGAAATTTGCTACCCATTGAGTAGACTTATTCAATTTTATAGTCTGATATTGCACAAAAAATTGGCTTTTTCAGTAGCTTGTAGGTCAAATTTTAAGGTATACAATCCAAAACTAGGGTAAATTTTTTAATTTTACTTGAAAGTGACATTCACTTCGCATGTCTTCTTGCAGGTTGTAGATGAGCACTCAAGGAGGAATTCCAAAGAATGTACATATGAAATCTTCCAGTAAAGGAATACACCCTAAATCTAAAATCAATTCCAAGTGGAAAAAGGTTGTAGACACCAACATTGGGCATTTAGGCTTCGTTGAACTCATAAGGAAAATGTACAAGCATGATGGATATTTATCAACACCGATTACTCAACAAATGATGAGGAATGACCTTGTCCAGGGAGTTGGATGCCCACCGATCGTGGAATTTGTTGAGTTAATGTTTGAATGTTTATGTGCTACAATGTCCAACAAAGGCAAATCATTGCGCTAGATGGAAGTGTGTTGGCTTATCTTGGAAAAATGGCAATCTAGGAAGCTTTCGATAACTGAAGCTACAACTAGAATTCATTTAAAACCAACAAGGACACGGAAATAATTTATGAGGATCAACTTGAGCCTTGTGTGACAACTATAAATAAGTAAAGGTTGGAACAAGCAAGGCACACCCTTAAGAAAGTGTCAAACAAGTTGCTTTGCACTAATTTTAGAGAGGACTACGGAGATATTATTTTGCTACTAGATAGAATTATGCACAACCCTTAGGCTGGTGCACCATTTGAAACTTAGATGTACAATTTTATTGATGAGACCACTTAAGCGATCAAAATGTTCAATTGGTCTTTAGATAATTCACAACAACCTTGATGAACAATTGAGAAATTTGGAAAGGACAATCCTTTTAGATGAGTTCTTGCATTATTTACTTATTGGGATCAAATACACATGCCTAATTTGCAAGGGTATGGTAGGAAAAAGGCAAGAATGAATTCAAGACATATGATTGCTACTCACAGTTGTAACTTCATTACAACCCCATTTCAAATGAGTGAATGATGCATTTTTAATGTACATATCTAGTACACTGCAAGGAGGAATTCATTAGAGGCTCAACTAGGAAGCCAAGAGCTTGATAAGAAAATATGGATCCTAGTGCATCTAGTATCTAGGATTTTCACATGTTAGAGTTCACAGATTTATTGGACGTACTACAAGGAGGTCCAAGGCTCTAACTGGCCCTATTGATTTTCCTTCAATTCGGAAGTTCTTCACAACTGTTTGAAACCTTTCGGTTGGTTTAGAAAGGATTTCTCTCTCCTCCACTTCTTTCTCTTATTTTGTTTCTTTTGTTGTTGTTTCTTCTTTGGACACCGTTTAGAGTCCCAATTACGAGTTGACCTCCTTTTTGTTGTACCTAGTAGACCCTTTGACCCTTTGTGGTCATTTATTGGACATTAATAAATTTAACTTATGTTACAAACTTCAAGTTTATCCTATCAATATAATGATAATTCTTGAAGTTAAGGAAATTGGAAACATATGAGGGCTTCCAAAGAGAAAAGCAGAAGATTGCCACTTTCTTTCCATTTTTCGATGGAAATATGGTTGAATATTCTTGCCCATCGATGCAAGCACCTGAAATTGATAGGTTGGAGATGTTGTGAAATCCATTCACATTTTATCATTTACGGCTAATTTCAACCCTCATAAATGTATTGGATTGGTAAGTGGAGAAAAGTACAGAAATGGAGTAGACCTCGAGGACTTTAGGCCAATGTTGCGGATGAATTTGGTGTCAAGAAGAGACTTGGGTCCAAGTTTCTTGTAAGTTTGAATGGATTAACTAAGTTGGATTTCAATGAAAATAGGCTACTTCCTCTTCTAAAATGGTGAGAGCTAGAGCTCGTTGATTTCAGCACCTTAATGTAGGTAGTTGTCAAGTATTCATAGTGGTGGTTTGAGCAGTAAATCTAGGAGCTCAAGAAAGAGAATATGAGGTTCACTTACAACTGGATGAGATCATTAGAATCGTATTCTTCCAATGATGGAGCATTTCAAGATATTAGGCCAACTGAAAGTATTAATTCAAAGAAAAAGAAGGGAGCAATTGATG
Source organism: Cupressus sempervirens (assembly GCA_028749045.1). NCBI lineage: Eukaryota > Viridiplantae > Streptophyta > Pinopsida > Cupressales > Cupressaceae > Cupressus > Cupressus sempervirens. Next base: position 97,984,698 of record CM053783.1, on the reverse strand, counting down.
AGTCTAAAAGGTCAAAAGGGAGGAAAATTGTGATTGAAGAATGTGCTAAAATGGACAATGTATTGTTTTTGGAGAATAATCAATGGATGAGGTAAGCATTCCTTCTCCAATTCATGAGAAGAATATTAAATGAATCTATTAGGAAGATCAAGAGTACTCATCTCCTTCAAACACAAATAATCTAGTCAGAAAATGAAGTGGATATCTTGGATGGGGAATTTTAAGAGGGAACAATTTATGCTCTTACAGGAGCACATGATTTTCCATATGAGGAAAGTTAAAAAAGAAGAGGGTATTAAGAAACTAGTTGTTCCTGATTGGTTAGAGAAATAATGAAAGTGAAGGCGCCTATGGAAATTCTTGAAGAAGATGACACAACTGATTTCTTGGCTAGATTAGCAAAGGTGACAGTGAAAAGGACATTGAAGAAGTTTTTCACAATTCAAAGGGATGAAATAGTTTAGGTTATTGTGTCAAATATTGATAAGGCAAAAGAGGTCATTACTCCTCAAGCATACAAAATTATGACTATCAACATTGGTTAAGCCACCAAGGGTCATGTGGTTGAAGACTTGGACAATTTAGTCACTATCATTAAGGTCGGATTCAAAAATGGGATAGGGAGGAAAAGGGAATACAATAAAGAATTTGAGCACTTGAAGAAGTATATTTAGCACTTGATCGAACCTCTTGATCATAATGATATAGTGGCTCGCTTGTTTTTGAATTCTCAAAGGAGGCAATTGGAGATTTTAAAGATGGAAATGTAATGGCAAGAGAAGCTAAGAAATGGATGGATGACAATAATGAAGAGGTTTCTAGATTTGTAGAAAAGTTGATGTTAACTAGATTTGTAGAAAAGTTGATTTTAACATATGGGCGTGCTCCTTTTCTCTTCAAAGTTGCAAACATGGGAAGATCTTCATGATATTTAGGATAGAGTAGTCCATGCTAAGGGTATTGAAAGAGTGCCTACGTTGATGGGTAAGTGATTGCAATAGGGGCTATATATGAGTTCAACACATGGTACTAGACATTAATAACATGAAGTAAGATCCTAGAAAAGTTCAAGGTCGATAGTATCAAAGTTGAGGAGCAGGTTTCAAAAATCCAAAATAAGATTTTCCTTATAGCCTCTAATATACTTGTGAAAGTATCTATACGATAAATTGATATGTAGGTGGATAATGTAAAGCTCAGAACTCAAGAGAACCTCTTTGCCATGAATAGATCAATCCTAAAACAAAATTTGACTAAAGTGTCAAATATTTTATTCCAAGATCTTAGTTGTTTGTTAATTTAGCTTTTCACCCTCTCCATCCCCGTCTATGCTTCTTTTCTTATGGTGTGTATTCCTTCCTTTTCTTTTCTCTATGCCATGGTCGATGTTGGTTTTATTTGTCGTCTTGAGTGCGGTGGGCACGTGAGCTCAACTTGCGCGTTTGGGGTCTTTCACCCACTTCTGACCCTGCTGCTGTTGGGCATGCCTTTCTCTTTGAGCAACTTGGCATCTCAGACATCACCTTAGATAGATGCTGTTTTGGTACGAGGGACATCCTTTTTATCAGATTCTTCTCTTTTTTGGATAGGCTTTGTGCCCTTAGAGCGAAGAGAAAGTTGTTCTCTCTCCCATCTAAAATTTATCTGGATGAAGATCTTACTAAGGCACAAGTTGCAGAACTTAAACAGGCTCGGGGTATTGTGGCAGAGGCTAGACGTGCTGGAAAATGGGCTGTTATTTGGAATCTTAAGGCAGTGGTCCGTGATTCTCCTCTTGCTGGTTGGGTAGAGAGGACAACCTCCAAATCGGCGTGATAGTTTTGACAGCAGTCTGACAAGAAGAAATCTTATTCTCTTCTTGTCAACTGTTGGAATAGTAATGGCTCTTTATGGTCATTAGCTGGTCTTTTTAGGATGTGGTGGGTCTTCAGATATTTTCGCCGTTATTGAGAATGACAAGAGCCCTATGCGTCTTCTTCCAGGTTATCATGGTTATCAGTGGTTGTCAGTGTGTAGGGATGAGGTTCGAACGTCTGGTGGGGTCCGTGGGTCTGGGGGTGTTGCTTGTTTGGTTCGAGATGATATTTTTAGGGTTACGTTGATTGTTCACGCCGATGCCTTTTCTAGATTTATGTGGGTCCAGATTGGTCGACGGAAATATAGACAGATATTTTTATTGTTGTTTGTTATTTTCCTCCGACCTCTTCTCCCTATGCTATTCATGACCCGGAGGTTAGCGATCCCTATTTTGACCTTCAGGAGAGCATTTCGCAGTTTGAGGCTTTAGGAGATATTGTTATTCTTGGTAATTTAAATGCTCGTACCAAGGATCGTCAGATCCCTTTACATGATCGTGGCTCTAATTCGAACTGCATTTCTGAGTTAGATCCAACTACTATGGGCCTGCAGCGCACTTCAGAGGATGTTCTTGGGCTGTTCTCTATTTATGGTCGCCACCTCCTCCAGCTTTGTGTGTGTTCTGGGTTGTTGATCTTGAATGGTTTATCCTTCCTTCCTGGATCAGACCTCTTTACCTACTGGCCACACTGTGGTGGTGCGAGTGTTGTTGACTATGTCATTTCCCCTCCTTTCATTTCTTTCATTTGCAGTTTCACCATTTCGCGTCTTCCGCTAGCCGATCATCCTCTTCTTAGCATTTCTATTTGCGTTTCACCCCATCCTTCCCCACCCTTGCTATGTCTGACTAGTACCATCTCCCTTCCTACTCGCTTCCATTACCCTGAGAGTGATGGTGAGCTCTTTACTTATCACCTTAGGCATCTTTTGTCACCCGCTAGTTTTGATGACTCGCTGGCTACCTCAGACATGTTTGATTCACTTGTCTCTGCCATATGGGATTCTGCTCTCCTTTTTATTCCCTACCGTTCCCCTCTCTCTCTCTCTCACAAGTGACCGTCGGAATACTTGTCCTATGAATAAATGGTTTGATGCTGACTGCAAAGCTTTCCATTGCTCTGTTCGTGTCGCCTTTGAGGCTCAGTCTCCTGCCTTACCCATCTGCACATTTCTTATCGGCATTTTCTTCGTCATAAGAAACATTCCTTCGCCTCTTTTCAATGCAAAACCCTTTGCTCCACGCTTATCCAGAATCCCCAGATCTTCTAGCATACCCTTTTCCCTCGTTGCTCCCCCCATCCTCCACTCTCGACTTTTGTTCTTTGACCTCCCATATCACGACGCTTTATGACATTCCTGGGTAGCCTCCTCTCTACTCCACTTCACTTGCCCACTGCCATTTGTTCACCTATTCTAGCATTATGGAGGCCATCAGATCTTTGAGATGCAGCAGAGCAGCTGATGAAGAGGGTTTTCAGGTAGAACTTTTCAAACTTTGTGCTTCAGTTCTTGGATCTTACCTTCCTACACTCTTTAATAGAGTGGTTTGCATTGCGTTTCCTGATTCTTGGTCTAGACATGTCGTTTACCCTATTCACAAGTCTGGGCTTGTTTCTGATCCAGGAAATTACAGAACTATTATGATTGGTCATAGTTTTGCCAAACTTTATGCCACTGCTCTGAACACCATGTTATCTAGTGAGCTTGATAGACAGGGATGTAGGGTGACAGGTCAGGTTGGCTTTCGAGCAAACTACTAGACTATGGATCATGTTTTTTTCACTGCTAGCTATCATTTAGGACGCTAGACACCACTCTCAGAAGGTCTATTGTTGTTTTGTGGACTTCCGTAAGGGTTTTGATTCTGTTCCTAGGTTGGCTTTATTTCAGCGGTTTTAGGAGATTGAGATTTCATATATGTTACAGACTGCTATTTTGAGACTTTATGAGAAGGTTACTAGTAGACTTAGAACTCTGGAGGGCTTTTCTGATCCGATTCAGAGCACCATTGGCGTGAAGCAAGGTTGTCCTCTTTCCCATACTCTCTTTGGCTTGTATATTGATGAGTTGGAGGATTTCCTTATGAAATCCTCTCAACCAGGAGATGGGTGCTATTTACATCAGGTTTTGATCTCTATTCTCCTCTTTGTTGATGATGTCGTTCTCTTGGCCTCTTCTCTCGATAGCTTACAAAGACTCCTTGATAGTCTTGCTTCTTTCTGTAGTCAACGACACCCTATGGTCAATTTATCTAAGACACGGGTTATGCTCTTTAACTGTTTAAAGACCTCTCATCTCCATTTCTTCTTCCAGGGGAAGGAGGTTGAGATTACTCCCTCTTACATGTATCTTGGTGTGAAGTTCTCAGGATTACGTTTCAGTTTGAGACCTGCTATTCAGTCCAGAGTTACTAAGGGTATGGGCTCCTTGACTTTTCTAGAGAGACAATGCTTCAGGCATCATTTTTAGGATATTTCGTCCAAGTTGTCCCTTTTTGACTCCTTGGTTCGTTCGACAATCCTCTATGGTTTTGTGGTTTGGGGACCACCTCTTATTGCTTCTGATTGGGCTTCTATTGAACGGGTCCAGACACTGTTGTTGCGTCGTATCATTAGGTGTCACAGATTTACCCCTCACAACATTGTTTTAGTGGAGTTTGGTGCTCATCCTCTCAAACTTGCCATTTTTTTTGACTTGATTTGGTTTCTTCATCGGCTTCGTGGTTTTATGGAGACAGGTGCTGACCGACATAGATACTCTTTTTTGGCATATTGTTCTTCGGTGGAGATTATGAGATCTGACACTTTTGCTAGATCAAGATGCTGGTACGCTTAGGCCACCTCTTTGTTGGGTTTGATCGAGATTGAGATTGATCGTCTTCCTCCCTAGTAGTTTTCGCTGGATGCCCCGGCTCATCTTCTTCCCTCTCGTCAGGAGTTGAATGAGCATGTCAGACAGGATATCTATAGGCAGTACATTACCACTACTTGGTTTCAACCCCTGGGTGGTTTGCGACCTAAGATGGCCTTCTATGCTAAGCATTTTCTTGTTATTTAGGATGGTATTGTTGTTCACCCTGCCTATCTTTATCGGCGTTGGAATCATGCGTTATGGTTTTCTTTGGGCTCTTTTAGGGTTGGTTCTCATCGTCTCAGGGCTCAGACTGATCACCATATGGATTAGGCTGATCGATTATGTCAGTTATGCACTCTGATGAAGGTTGAGACCGAGACTCACTTCATATTTCGTTGTCCTCATTACTACGAGATCAGAAGGAGGTTTTATTGCCTTTTTAGAGACTGTTCTTCTCTCTCGATGTTCTTCAGTTATATTGATCAACGATGTTTAGCACTTTATCTTCAAGAGGCCACCCATCTTCGAGAGAATACCCTGCAGTCCTTTCATCAAAGACAGACTTCTGATCAGCTCATTACCACCTTTTTCTCTCCCTTGCCTCCTCCACGGGTTTTGAAAAGGCTTTTCACTACTTGACATTCCAGATCTGTCAGAAATTGTACCAGTCTCTACAGGTAGCATCAGTCCTATAGGGGTTCTTCATGGCGTCCGAAGACTATAGATTGTCCACGGATGTACCTCTCTATTACGGATTTCTTTGTGACAATGAAGGACCCTTAGTCCTTACCTTGTCTTTCTTTCTTCTTGTTGCTTTGTTCCTTTTCAGTCATCGCTTGGTGCCTTTGCTTGGCTGGCTCTTCTGTTTGTATGCTCAGTCCCATAAACCGTTTTGGTTTTTCGTGGACATTAATAATTTTATCTTATCTTATCTAAAGTTGTTTTTTTTTTTTTTTTTTCCATTTTGTTTGCAATAATGTTTCATCCTCATAATCTAATATTCTTTGGACTCCTATTTCCTTTTACTTGAAGCATGATTGTGTGATAACCTTTTTGAAGTTGTTTATAGACTTATTCTGGGGTGGTCAAGGATTATCATACAAAATGTTTGAAAAATCTTGAAGATACATGAAACTTCTAGATTTAAGGTTTTTATGCCTCCTTTATAATTAGTTGTATCCTTTATTGTGACATTACTTGGAAATATATGTTAATTTGTTTCAATAGGATCTTTAGTTATTGGTAGGGATGACATTTACGGTTGTATATCATCAACAACCTCTTTCACTTGGTTTTGTGGGGATTTACCAGTTTCTAAACCCATCTCTAGGGGAGTGATAATCAAATTATTAGTGGCTAAATCCTTTTGATTGGCTACCTTGGGAAAAGATCCAGTGAAATTGATGGTCTCTCCCAAAGTTTGATTTGCTTTGTAATCTCACCATGTCTAACAATCAGTGCATATGGTGCAGGATTTGTCAATCTCAATTTACTACAACCACTTCCCTATTTCTATGATGATTTATAATTCATCCCATGAACTAGAGTAATGTTCCATTTCTATATAGATACACACTTGTATTCCAAAACCACCTTTCAGGAAATTCTCATTTTCTTTTATGAAAGACCCTATTGCACTTTAATCTATTTCCAAGCCTATTTACCCTGATACTCAAAAGAAGATTATATAGTTTGATCCACAAGGGAATTTTCTTAATTTCTTCAATCCACATGTCGAAGTTTAGGATCCAATCCCTTGTATAAAATTCTATTCCAACAATAATTAAGGAACCATTATTGAAGATCTGTACTCAAAGAGGAAAAAACTATTTGGTAGGATTTTAGTCTATAATTCTATGATACAGTTTCCATTAATTCAATTTGTGTTTCCTTCCCTAACTAGCCATTCTCCTATCTATTTCATGAAGAAATCTCTTTCCTTCATATGAACTATCAATGCCTGATTAATCTTTGTTTCAATGAAAATACTATTACTAGAGAAAGGTTGTGTGTATTTGATGAAGAAAACTACCATTCTACTCTTAACAATGAGATAATTTAAAATATGAAAAGGGGGATTTTAGTTATAATCATTTTAAATAAAAATGATTATATCTTTTAATCTATAACCAAATTATTTATAAAATTTAATTAATTATTAAATCATAAATAAATATAGGTAAGATCACAAAACTAATTGCTTTTACATATTTAAATAGAATATAGTCTAAAAATATTATCAATATTTTTTATATAAGATAAATTTATTTTCTAGTTATGATATTATTCTAAAAGTTTATTAATTTATTTCTTATATTTAGAAAAATATTTTGAACTCTTTCTATGATTTATAGATTATGAATTTTGATAATTACAAATTTTGATTATGTTAACTTTTTCCCTTTTATTTATACAGGCTGAAATTAAACATCATGCAAAGCATCCGTCATCAGTGAAAGATTTGATCAATATATATTAAAATTAATTTAAAAAGTAAATTACATTCAAATTATGAAGATGAACATCAAATTACGTATATCCTTTTATCAATTACACTTGAATTTGCAAATTTGCAATAGATTTTATATAAAAATGGTTAAGAAATTGTTGTTATTGTATAATGATAGATTTAGTCAATAGTTATTATTAAAAGATATTGTAATAGAATTTTGATTATTAAGTAATATTGGTTTGTTTGAATTATGTATAATGGTAGATTTAGTTAATAGTTATTATTAAAAGAAATTGTAATAGAATTTTATTTATTTCATAATATTTATTGGTTTAAGTTGTGTCATATATTTGTTCATTTTGAATTGAACATTTGATTATATTTAAGTTACAATTTGTAAATTGTCAATTGATTTTACTATTGAAGTGGTTGCAAATAAGAAATTGATTTTATTGTGTAATGATAGGTTTAATTGATAGTTGTTATGAAGAAAGATTGTAATAAACTTCTAGCCATTTCAATTATGTCACGTTTCTTATTTGATTTGAAATGTTAATTGGGTTATATTTGCATGTTTAATGTATAAATATATTTTAAATGGTTTGTGTTATAACGTATTGTTTTACACATTGATGAAATAGGTTAGATTTTATTAAATTTTAATAATAATAAAAATATAATTTAATATTGTAATCATTTAATGAGTGTATATTTAAATCTTAATTTAAATTTATAAATAAATTTGTTGTATATAAATTACATTATATATAAATTATCAAATTGAGCAAATGATTAGCTTTAACTAAAAAAGTAGTATAAGTTAATAATAAACAATTTATATAAAAATTACATGGTGTAATTTTATTTTTGCATATTATTTTTTACTACCATATTTTCAATAATTTTTTCAGTTTATCATTTCTTAGGGGCATTCTACCTAGACATAACCATTTGGGAGAAATTTCAATTAGATATTGGTTCCCTAGTTTCTATCAAACCAACTACTTGTTTGTCTTGTCATCAATTATTCTTGAGCCCAGTTGATGAAAAAATCAACCTCTTAATTTTGTTGCTATGTTTCCTACCACAATATTTTCCAAAATAATGATATGCATCTATTAGGGTCTGTTTGGTTGTTGGAATATGATTCGAGAATTGGCATTTAGAAACCTTGATTTGGAATTCTAGAACTTGAAATCTAGATTACTATTTTGAGAATTGATTTGGGACCGTTTGGTTCACCAAGAATTCATTACGAGAATACACATTTTCACCGTTTGGTTGCACATTTTTGGAATTGGAATATTGACTAGAATAAGCAATTTTTTTTAATTTTTAAATTTCAACGTGAATGAAATATGTTTTTAATCCATCATTTTAGTGTGATTTAAAATGTGATAAAAATGTATCTTGCACTTGACATGATTTTAGAGTCATTCTATTTATTGTCACTAAAACAATGCTACACATGGAAAATATGTACTTCAAAAACTTCATTAATTTATAAATTGTCGTGACATTTACATAAAACTTGTCAAATGTCTGTATACAAAATTATGAGATTGAGGTAACTCATAAAATATGTAGTAAACTTTTGTCTTTATTAAGCTCATTGTTGCATAAGGTTCTAATATACAATGTAGAATAGGAGGCTAATAATTACACATAGAAGTCACATACAAGGCAATACAAAATACTGATTCAGCCTCTTGCACCTTATACATTTTACACTCATGTTGTGCCTTACAAATTTGACACTCATGTCCTTCATCATATTTTTTAGCTTTCGTCATTGAACCAATGTTAGCCCTAACCATCTCGTGTCTTACACATTTTTCACTCATCTCCTTCATTATGTGCAGTTGTAGAGAGAACATCAACCCACATGAAATATTCGCAACCATTGTTTCCCTACAATACAAAATATACATTACTAAAGAGATTACATGTCATTAATACAAAACATTTAATATATAACATGTCATTAATAACCTTTTTTCCCTGGGGACAACACTAAAACTAGCACCCAGGATTTTTCTTCGTGCATGACACTTTTAAATGGCATGGTCCAACACCATATGGGCAAATTATGAATTGCCACATTTTTCATAGCCATGAATCTTGTATCAAAAAACAATGTAAAGTGAAAACTTATCAGAATGACATGCAAGAATATTTGTGTCATCTTATCAACTATCTACAACAATATAGTTAATACATGGAAACAACAAAAAACATTGACAAGCATAAGCAAAAAGTGTATCAAGTGCACAACCACAATGGACAAAGAACACAATATAAAACATATCAAATGTCATAGTATAAAAAACCAAACAGGTTTTAAACAAAACCAGTCAGCAGCTCCAAGAAAACATTGTCATGATTGCCCCCCATTGTAATCAAATCATTGATGATAACATAAATGTTCCTCAATAATAGTTTTGAACCTATAGTCAGTGAAAGATCTGAAATTTCATTTTTTGGATTTAAACTAAATTTTTAAGCATATGCAATTGGTTGCTGTATAAAACTTTATCGCATAAGGTTTTCAAAAAGACTTGCTACAACAATATTTGTCATTTCAATATTATGCACCAATTCAAAATTGTTGTAGCAAGTCTTATTGTTGTGTATTGAAATGACAAAGATTGCTGTAACATCATCATCGTCACAAATGCTTGGCAAGGAAAATCTGATATATCATATGATGTAAGTAGCATCAATTTTTTAGTATGAGATAATGATGTTGTTGAGACTTCAGTCTAAAGGAAAAATATTTTCTTAGAACCCAATGTGGTATACAAGTCATGTCAGCTATCATTAAGTTAGTCAAATTTAACAGTCAAAGCATATAACTACCAGTACGATAATGCATATTTCTAAAGTCTCAGAATTAACTCCAAATACAAAAACTTAAAAATGGAAATAGATGAGATTAATAAGTAAAGTATTGTGATAGTTGTTAATACACTATCATTAGATTGCATAGCTAGTGTAGCACACGATGACAAAAACATCTAGGATTCTACACTCGAGGTGTTCGGTCATCCGTGTCTATATTGTTATTTACACAACATTCCTCGAAGTTGGAGATATGATAGGATCGAAGTTTAGCTTTCATTTTTAGTACTTCATTTGCCAATGCCCATTTCAATCTTAGAATCATCCCTTAATTCTGTGCAAGAATTGTCAAATTGAGGTCTCTCACTGACATTCCAAGCTTGGTTTGGAGAAGTTGCTCAAACATTTTTTGAAGTAGGACGTTCGAGAAGTTCAAACAATTGAAGAAATTCAAGATATTCTTAGTGTTTTGCTTTGAAGGAGAAATCTTGGCGACTGTTGGAAGTTGTTTAACAATTGGACATTCAAATTCTGTAATACAAAAACTTAAAAATGGAAATAGATGAGATTAATAAGTAAAATATTGTGATAGTAATACACTATCATTAGATTGCATAGCTACTGTAGCACATGAACTCTTATTAATATGCAACCCTTCAGTTTAAGCAATCAACCATTCCCTACAACCCCCAAACTTCATTGTTTTTGCAATCACAAAAGGTGCTCCAAATGATTTATATTTTTGCCAAACAGGTTCAGATGAATATGCTCTACCCACTAGTTGTCTTACTTCAAATCGTCAATCAATCACATGTTGTACTAAAAGAGCATATAATAAGCTAATAGTTGGCAAAAGAGCTATTGCCGTGTCGACTAGTAAAATAGAAAACCAAACAATTAAAATTATCTGCAACTCATAATGCATATAATTGAGCCAACCTAAATTCTCTTCTTTCCTCCATACATTTTTATATACCTACAGGGGCATTCTTAGATATACAGGCAGAAAGGGAGGTGTAAGGTTTTGGAGAGGATATGGTAAGGTGAGGGGAAGCACAGAATAAACTTCACCTAGTTGCTTAACCCATTCTCGACTCATTAGGAATCTAACACACTCTGGATTCGGGATTGATCATCTACTATGACTGAATTCCATGTATGTAACCAACCAATTTTCCCATCCAATGAGCAATCTGAGAAGAATGTTTAAACGTATACAACCTGTAAATAGCTCCAACAATGTGTATGCCCTACAAAAAATAACAACAAAACTCCACAACCAACCAGTTGATGCCCCAGTCAAGTACAACCAACTTCTTATAAAACGCAATTCCAAAATTATAGAAAGAAATAAACATAAACCACAAAAAAAAATTTGTATGATTTTATACAGCCAGTCACTCAAAACAAATTTATATAGATATATAGGAGATCATAAAAAATAGTCACTATATAAATTTCAGATTGATATTAGTGACTATAATTTACTAATATAACTACAATATTCATTTGAAAATCCTTCCCCATATCCATCAAATGGGACGTGGTCAACCAAAATTAAACATATAATAGTTATAAAATCGATCTTAAAAGTATGTGCAACAATAAAGTTACTAAAGCCCTAGAAACTTTATTCGAACCTATTTTTCTCTCCTCTTTCTTCATTATCAAGAACCCTTTGGCTTTATTAGGATCAGACACAAAGGTGTCAAATGCCCCAATCAAAGTACTAATACTAAGTTTACCAGTGGCTTTTAGTGCAGTATAGATGTCTTGTAAATCTTTTAGCTTACATTCTTCACCCAATTCGATAGTTTGAGGCTTAAGAAGGGTATCATTTAGCTTATCAATCGAATGAGACATCCCATCCATGGAACTAGCCATACTGACCTTCCTCTTTTGCCTCTTTATTGATGATGTCGAATGACCATGTTTTCCACTTGCTACACTACACTGATTAGACATGGGAATACTCATGTCTTCATCACCTAAATCAACAACAACTCGAATTGGTGTATGAATGTCTTCATAATCATCATCAATATGTATAGTCACATCCATATTGTGCCCTTCTTTCATGTCTTGTGTTGTTGTAGATGTGACACCATTCACCATGTCATTTCCCACAATCAAGGCTAAGTCATTATAGTATTGAAATGACTGCCTTTTAAACACTTTCGCATTTTTGAGTTCTCTCCTCTGCATGTTGTCATAAAAATTGGATTACTCATTTGACTATTGTTGCTAACTTAATAACTTGTTAAATAAATACTAAACATTTGAATCGCCATGTTACCTTCAATAGCTCTTCCCAAATAGTGTCATTAGCATCCATTGATTGCGTTGACTCATTCCACGCAAAGCCACTAGTATTCTTCAGCTCTTTCATCATTCTATATCCTTATTTCTAGGTTTTCAGTTTGTTTTTGAAATTATCCTTAGTCAAGGTCATGTACATCTCTAAATTGAACTTTCGTTCAATGGCTGTCCAAGCCTCTTTTTTAAACCCTCCCTCACATTTTCTGCTAAGAGTGATTTGTTCATGCAACAAGTCTAAAAACTTTCTCTCCATGCATGCCTTCCAAAATACCTTCTTAGAAGAAGGTGTATCAACAACTTGAACATCGGTAGTGTCCATGCTCAAGAGCATTGTGTATGACAAGGATCTGTTTAAACAAAAATTATCTTGAAGGAACAGCCAGAAATGATCACTATAAACAAAAATCACTACAACGCTGACATCCAAAGAAACAAAATCAACTATCAGTAAGAAATTAAGCACCACAACCCTTCAAAACCAAGAAGTATTCTGTAATTTTTGACAAACAACTATTTAATCATTGCAATACAACAACCCTTTAGAATCATGTAGCTAAAAAATCACAACACATCATCTACTCTGCATGTGATAAAGCATAATCATCAATCTGCAATAACATCACTAGGTGAAAATGAGAAGACACACATACTCACTACCATGATCAAAAGAGGATCACTCATTGAAATTAATGTCGAATCAAAATATTGAAAATAATGTTTAATATAGGTCTATTTGCAATCAGTTGAAACTAAACTATAGTTCATTGTAACTATCAAATTTGTTTGATAAAATTCAACCTCTCTCCCTGCCAGATGTTCTACTTTGTCTTCCACAAATAAACAAAACACTGAGATGTTCTTTTCTTTATTATACTTCTAACATGCATAAAGAAAAAACCAATGAAGAAAAAATCGATCAAGAATACCCATGCCTTACCTTATGGATAGTTTGAGCCCAGTGTTGATATTTAAAGTAAGTTTTGTCTATATGATGACCTAGCTTCAAATTGGACGTTCAATTGAAGAAATTATGGTTGACAAATAAAGTGGTTAAGAGTGGATTTAGCCAACATTTTATAAAAGCTAGTAGATAACTTTCTACAGAACATCCCTTGTAAAGTAGCTGGTACAACTACCAAGCTACGTATTTCTCTATGTGACAAGTCCAATCTAAGGATACTGCAAAAATGGAATGTTTTTCATCTAAACCTAAATGACTACTACACTTCATAGAATTGAAAGATAATACTTATGAAAACATAGATGAATGTGTATCTTTTATTAATTAATCTGAATGCTTTGACACTTAAAACTTGTAGGCTCCTAAAATGGGAGGAAATGGGTAGTGATTTAAAAACAAAATGTTTCTAAAAATCTAAAATGGTAAAAAAAATGTAATAATGATTGATCATTGAAAGATTAAAATCATTAGAATACTTTGAATAAACTATGTTGAAATTCTTGGTATTGAATATTGGATCACGTTGTTGTGATAGTTTGAGCAAGTCACATTGTCGGAGCTGTTATGAAGTTAGTAATATTATCTCTTAACTGCTAAATGGATTGGATTAATCCATCAATTGTTCCATGATCTCCCTTCAATAAACCTGATTGTTCCTAGAAATTAACTTTCAAAAAGGTATAATCAATACTGCTTGCAAAATAAAGCAAGCAAGGATAATATTTAAACACTCACCCAAGTTTTACTAACCATGTGGAATAGGGTAAGCTAGGATAGATTTAATATATGTTCTAATAACATATTAAGAAGCAGTATATAGACAATTTAAGAGTGCACATCTAGAATTTATAGAAAGCATTTTAAACTTTGAATCCTCTTTTGTAAAGGAACCGACATAGCAACACTAGACTAAGAAGAAAGTTAAAATGCCTTAAGCATGGCCTCTCTTTTCAAGTAGATTTTGAAAAGTATGAACAAATTAACCCTCTATTTTAGTTTACTTAATAACGAAAATGGACCACTAAATATGAATAGACATTAGTTGAATCAGTTTAACAGTCTTGCTAGGAATTCATTTTAGTATGAAAGGGGAGTAATACTAGAACAACAAGACTATTGTAACATATCAATTCTCTTTTAAATAACCATTTACATATGAAAGTGACATAAAAATGGAATGAAGAAAACACTCTTAATTATACTAGAAACACCAAGGACTAGTATGAAGTAATAATATGATCATAGTAGACTTGAGGAAACCAACCATACATAATTGGGTTAGTAACAACATAAGGTAAAATCATGGTAGATGCCATAAAAAAGGCCATAAAATTATACATTAAAAAAAAATGAGGTTAAATCAATCTCACATATTCTCTCCTTGACAAGATCAAGTATGAAGTGAAGAAGCAGTTCTCTATGAATTATGCTCAACCCATTTGGAAAAATCAATTCAATAATGTGATTTTATTTGCTCTGTGTTTTTTGTTGTTATTTTTTAATGTATAATGTGATTTTATTTGCTCTGTGTTTTCTGATGTTATTTTGTTGTTATTTTCTATTGTATATCAGTGGAAAACATGCATAAAGAAAAAACCACTACATGTGTGCAAAAAATGTTCAATCCGAAAATCATTAAATTTATACTAGAGCTTATCAATTACAAACTAAGCAACATAATAACCTTGGAGAATGGGCATAATACTTTCTAGCCCTAAAAACTAGGACTATATGATTTATGCAGTTCATTTAACCTGGCTTAAGCCAAGAAACACGCCCTTCAGAATCCTATAAATTAAGGAATATCATTGAAGCTTGCATATGTGAAAACACCAACTAAAATATTGATTTGAGATGGCTCTTGTTAACCCCCCCATATTTTCTAAACATCATGAGTTGAGGATTGTTAACACATAAGTTAGAGTGCCTGCTCTTCCAATGCGGTAGCACATTCTTCCTCTCTCAAATATAGATCTCACTATTTCACCACTTTCTGTGCATGTCTTCTTCTGTTATAAAACTCCCTCTCCTAGGACTTCTGCATCAACACTATCCCATCTCAAGACTTCCTTCTCGAGGGTCTTAGTTTCTTATTACGTTTTTGCAGGAAGAATGGTTATAGATGGCATTGGCCTACCATATATCAATTGCAATAACAAAGGATTTTGCTTGACCCAAGCTTATGCTTCAACTTTGACTTACTATAGCTACTTTACAGCTTTCTCATGAATAACATTGTATATAGTTTTTACATAGGCTACCACAATACAAGCTATGTGTCAAGTTGTCCTCTAATTCGTATATTGGTTTTTGTATTAGATCAAGCATATCAAAGATTGAAATTCTCGGTGAAGAGTTTGATAGCAATGGGAGCATTATGTTCAAGTGACAAAATCAGAACTATCTGATGTATTTGAACCTATGATATCTAATACAAAAAAAACCTATTTAAAAACTAAGCAATTTTTAACTAAAAGATTAACGGAAGAGGTACAATTTATTTTTGAATAGATAAACATTTACTACCAAATGAGAATTTGAAACAAAAACTCTGTTGGCAAGGAAGATTTCATATTTATGTAAAATAGATTTATTTTTCTCTTAAATAAATGTAGACAAATATGGCATGAAATACTATTAAACAAAAGCAAAGTTTTCCATATGGCATTAACTACAATACATTTGAATCATTTTTCCACATCATTGGCCATAATTTGTAACATCATCTTGCCAAAT
Organism: Cupressus sempervirens; assembly: GCA_028749045.1. NCBI lineage: Eukaryota > Viridiplantae > Streptophyta > Pinopsida > Cupressales > Cupressaceae > Cupressus > Cupressus sempervirens. The sequence goes on along the minus strand of CM053783.1, from coordinate 97,968,679 downwards.
CACAACTAAGATCGAGTTCTATAATCATCCCACATCCTTTTGGCTATATCATCTCTAAATTTCCTCCAATCATCTTTATCACACCGAGTCATCCCATATGTCTCGAGTATTGGTGCATCTATCCCCTCACGATCATCTTCCTCCTCTACATCAACTTTAGACGGAATGCCGTCTTCTATGGTAATGAAGTTGTGTAGTATGCAATACACCAAAACAATATTTATTTGGGCCATGATTTGATATGACGTCACATGTCTTAGGATAGGAAAGTGCTGCTTCAAAATGCCAAAGGTACGTTCAATTGCATTCCTCAAGGATGAGTGGTGGTGGTTAAACAACTCTTGCAGGCTGTTTATTGGGTTTGCCCTCGAGAACTCTTTTAGGTCGTAACATGTGCAATGATAAGGCACAAGAAATCTAGGTACATTGGGATATCCAACATCCATTAAATAATATTTTCGTACATAAGAATAAAAGTTTATTAAAATAACTTTTTAAGAAAGTCACATGTATTAGTATATAAACATACTAGACATACAAGGGGGAACTACCAATTGATCAGATCTTGACAGAGCCAAAGATAGAACACGACTATATGCAATTGACCCTTCCCATCCAGCAAGGACATAATGAAACTTATAATCAAATGAAGCCACACCCATTACATTTTGAGATAAATTGCCTTTTCTATCACAATATGGAGCTTGCATGTCGACATCAACTGTGACTGGAATATAAGTTCCATCAATTGCTCCCACACAATCCTACATTGGGGAATTTTATAATGAAAGGGACGAAATAAACTAACTCAAGGTAAAAAATTGTACCAAAGGGGTATGTACCTTGAAGTACAAATCAAAACGGTCCTTCCCACTAATTTCTAGAGGAGTGTTTGGACTAGGTGGCAAAAAATATTTTCCATGAAGTGCCAAGATTGCTGTCAAACCCTTGTGGAAATATTAGATGATTGTCTCCCCTAAGTGACTGAAGTTATGAGCAATCTTTCGTTTCCAAAGATTGTGGCCACGAGTATGGATAAACATCACCAATTGTTCCTCTAGCGGTAAGTGCATTGTATTTTTGATGCTTCCTTCTTGCCTAAGAATATTAGCTAGATGAAAGAAAGCTTGTTTACTCATTCGAATTTGATCACGACAATCAGTCTCATTTGAATAGATAATACATTTATAAAATAGAATCTCGCCTATTTTGTGCTTTCATATTTCTCTTCTACCTTCTTGTGTGATCATTGCTATAGATGCAAAAAAGGTTGCAAGACCAACTACAAGAGCACAAATGACTATTCTCTTCCTAGCAATGTGCCCTATAATGTTTTTATCTTTCATTAGATCCATTAGTAACCTAAAACCAATGTAGAGACATGTTTCATTAGATCCATGGATTTGGTAAAATATGATGATGAACAACTTTCTGAATATATGTCTATTTATTAGAAGAAACATAAGAAGATCTAAAAAAGATGATAAAGACCCATACAATGAATAAGAGCAGACATAATAGAGATAAACAAAAATCGGAAACAGTGATAAAGGCAAGAAGCAGTGACCATCATAATATAAGAGAAAGTGAACTCCATTAAATAAATAATGGTAGAAAAAAGAGAGCTTATGATAAATAGTGGATGTTAAAATTCATTGTAAGAACAAAAATTATACCTGGTAAAGGTAGTACTCAGTTAAAGATGTAAACCAATCCTCAAAGTGTGCAATTAAGATATTAACCAAATCAGATCTACCCATCAAAAGTATACAAAAGTAAGAGACATTAGGTTCACAAATATGTAAGATAGAAAATAGGGTTCACTACGAAGAACCTTAGATCAATATAATAATCAAAATCAACATATTAGAGATAGAATACTACATCATACTATTTATTATGAGTACACTATAATGAAACCAATAATGCCTTGATTATATTTGAAAATATAGTTTATGGTACGTTATATGCTTCATGGTTTGTACATGTACTTTTTATGTTTTTTATATTTTCATAATCTATAGTTTATGGTAGGTTATATGCTTCATGGTTTGCACATGTCCTTTTTATGTTTTTAATATTTTTAGAATCTAATATTTTTAGTTTTTATGTAGGTTAGTGGTTCCCTTTATGGTGCTTTATGTGGTTCAATGATATAATTCAATGTTGTAGATATAAAACATTCAATGTGAGTAGTATAGCCATTAAACAAGGATTTAACAATAAAATAAAAAATCAAGAACCAAAATCAGAGCTCTTTATTCTGAAGGCAAAATGGAAAAACCTTGCTATCATTTCATGCATTGTCCTCTCAATCTATAATCCTAGGACATCAAAACATTCAATGTGCGCAGTATAACTATTAAACATAAATTTATTACAGAGGCTCAAAACCTCATCTATTATAGAAATTTATTACTAAGATTATGGTTATATTGCTCACGTTGAATGTTTTTAAGATGAGAAGTACAATCGATGTAATAGTAAAGCACAAGCACAAGAATTCAATGTTCCTTTTTGAAAGATTGCCTTGAAGGAGCTTAAGATAAAAAGTTAAAGACATAATATTACAGAGTATGAAACTCTGTAATATTACTAAGTTAACATAAATTTATTACAGAGGCTCAGAACCTATGTAATCATTTAAATTGAAAAAAAAGTTTAAGACACATCCTAGAATGGTAATGGGCAAAGATAAACACAATATACATTCTAAAATGATAGTAAGTATAGAATATGATGGGTGAACTTGTGAACAAAAACTCTTTACTCTCAAAGGTGAACAAAAACTTGTGAATATATTTAAGCTCCACTAAAATATTAAATTCCTAAAACACCACCTAAAGAATACAATACTAGCAATGTCGATTTCTAGCCATCAAACGAATATAATACTACTAGTGTTCATTGCCACTTGTTAGCAGAGAGAACACAAATCCATTGCACCTCTGTGGTGCTAAAGAGTGAAGCAAAAAGAAACGAAGAAGAATAAAAGAGCCATCCATTTGCGTTGGTCTCCTCCTCATTAGGGTTTTATGTTATGATGTGAATGGAAAGAAGAAAGAATTGAGAAGTGAGGCTATATGAGGAAGGCATGGGAGGGGTGTATATATTAAAAAAGGGAGAGGGGTTCGTTGCATCATATCGCAAAATATTATTTTCCCAAAAAAATAGTGTATGTGAGGAATGTTATGTGGAAGATAAAACACAGATTAGAAACTCACAACAAAAAAAAATGTAGATTAGAAACCACGACACTCAGTAAAACACACACAGATATAACTAGTTAAGAGTAGAACAAGAAGGCAAGATTAAGCAAAAATCACACTTACATACCTTTCCACCGCTTGGTTGCAATCACAAAACACAAGAAGCCAAGAAACTCTATCGCTACTAGCATTTAAAACTTGCAATGAGACACCAAAATCTATAAAAAAATATAAACCCTAGCAAACCCAAAATGCAACCATACCTGTTTGTAGAGCAACACAACAATGTTGAGAAAACATAGATAAAATGGAGAGCAAAATGACAATATATTTTGGTAGAGATAAAATGGAGAGAAAAACGACAATATATTTTGGTAGACAAAAAGTTTGAGTGCCAAAAAAAAAAGGTCTGGCGAACATAAAAGAACTTTCTTTTTCATTAATTTGCAACACTTATTTTTCCCAAAATTGGAATCAAAACAGGTATTTGAGCAATACCAACTATTTTGAAGATAGACCAAATCCTCAAATTGGGGGATAAATGAGGATACAAAATTCTATTTTTCTCAAATTTTAATTCTCATTTCGTCAACCCAAACAGTGGATTATGATTATTTTAGAATTCACAATTCTAATTCCTATTGATATCCATGAACCAAACGGGCCCTTAAGGATTCTAGGATTGTCTTTATTTGTGTTTTTATTTTCAAAGGTTGTCTCTAGATGATTTTTTTTGTCTTTCCATGTTTGGTCATCTTTTTCCTTGATTCCTTGTGATTGTTTAGTACAGAATCTACTCCCATTTAGTCTCTTGACTCATCAAGCTTGCGCTTGTTTTTTGCCACTGTTGACCATACTAGTGCCATGTGTTGTTTAATGGGAATGGAGAGTATCTCTACTAGATGGATCTTAACAAGCTCTTTATTGTAAATTCTTTAAAAAGGTTATACTGCAATCAGTGTTCTAATAACATGACTACTATTGACGGGGTAAAGCTCCTAATAGGGCTAGAGGTAAATCCCTTGATCGAGTGGCACTTAAGAGTGTTTTTGTAAACTCCTAACATGACACAATTTAAAAGAGTGCACAATTTATGGATACTAATTCCCAATGTAGTTTTCACCCAAGTTGGGTTTACATGAGACCACAATATCTATGTCAAGGTGTTGCATTATTAATAGGTTGATTACTGATTCAACCTCACCATCTCCCATCCTGGCTAGTAATTTGGTCCCTTAGGGCTAATGTTTTCAAGAGGTAAATTATATGCATGCCCAACGATCGAAACATCTTAAAATGATCCCTTTGACTATTTTAAAAAATATAATTAGAAAATATAATTGTGTTCTTTTTATTTTGAAACTTAATAAAAAATTTATATAAAATAGTGAGGGTTTTGATTTTAAAAAAATATGCATGTTAAGGCTTGGATGTTCTAAAGTGTAACATGTTTATTTTGAAATTTTAATAGTTTGAACATGTCATATACATCTTTTTGGTGGGTGATCATTTTTTTATTTAGCATCTTGGTGTGCATATCCAAAGATAGAGTTTGATAGAAAGAGTTAGAGAGGGATAGAAAAAACCAGATAGATAGGGAGAGTGATACAAAGATAGTTGGCTACGTACATAGACACATGACATCCAAAGACATGAAGAACTTGATGGATTTTTGGAAAGGTGTGTTTCAACCACTATCAACTAGTATTAGATGGACTAGGCATCCACTGCTTTTTCTTGGGGAGAGGATCCAATGCTCTAACCCCCACCAACTAATAATTGTCTTTGTTTAGAATGCATACAACTATTTCACAAGTTTGTAGATTTGTAATTGAACACATCATATATTATTTTAAATCAAATATTATTTCTTGAACCCTTATTGTGATTCAAATTAGAGGTATCATAGCGTGAATGGTCCTATATGCTAGAGTTCACACGAGATTTAGCTACCAACGATTGATACCTTATGCACAAGATTTGTCAAAATACTCCTTTGAGACACACAATCAAAGATGTCGAGTGATTCATTGGACCCTATTAAGAAAATGTTCGAAAAGGCTTGGCTTTTAACAAGCAACAAGAAGATAAGATGAATCAATTTCCATGTCTTCTACAAAATTGACAATCCAATGGGGTAGAGGCATTATTTCATGGAAATACCCCTTTCAAAGTGCATGAAATTTTTGATATCTCAAACTTTGAAAGGGAAGTTGATGTTGGTGTTGTTGATAACTAGTTATCAAAATTAGAACAATACTTCTCTATATATCATTTCTTTGATGAAGGAAAACAATGCCTTCTCTCCTCAAAGCTTAAAGTCATGTGAAATTAGCATGGGAAACTAAGGTGGAAAATGGTGATAGAAACTAACTAGTTGGACGCTGATTGGAAATATCTTTTAATTAAAAAAGCCAACATGGGGAAAACTCGTAAAATACATAAAAGAAATGTAGATGTTATTGTAGCTATGGTCAGATTCCTTCAGACCAACATAGATAACATATATAATGATATAATAGGTGAGATTTAATTATATTATATGATAATATAGTTATTATTGAGTTAATATAATTGATAATGTAATAATTGAAATATAATTATTATAATGATGTAATTATATTATATGGTTATATAGTTATTATTGAGTTAATATAATTGATAATATTATAACTATATTTTTAAAATAATAATTATATTGTTTTATTAAGAAAAAATGTGATGATTCTTTGTGAAGAGGCACAACCCATAATTATAAAAGAATCATTATTTCTTCCGATTTCCACAATCAAAATTATATACATTATATAACATACAATCTAAAAATAATATATACACATTGAAAATAGTATGGTACATAGGTAGACGATATCATGGGATTTTTTTATTTCATGTATTGGAGGGTAGCTAGTGTAATTACTATGTGGGTTAAAAGGGAGAAGCATTATTTCTTTGGATTACTGTGTGATTGTGGAATTTAATAGTTGTGCATGATTTTTGGTTTTGATACTCTTCCATCTCATCAAGTAAGAAGTATCCTTGTTCTAGGGACAAGCTTGACCATCGTACACTAAGCTTTGATTGCCTAGATGGCTAGTTGATGTGTTGGTTGATGTTGGCCCCTCTTAACCCAATCCTTTCTTGAATTTCTTAACCCTAGGATTTTGGAGTTCTTGAAACTATATGTCATTTTTGTCATCCATTAAAATTGTGTCTAGTGCTTAGTCTTTCATTTCACACGGTTGGGCAGTGTTTGTCTTTTCAAAACATGGTTCAAATTTAGTTCTCACACACCTTGTTATAGCCAATTTAGAATTAAAATATCTTTTATGCTCCTAAAATGTCTTGGGCATTTTAATTTGAAATAAATGTCTAATTTTGTGAATCAAAATGGCCACCATTTGTGACTCACATTCTGTACACTTTATGTTAAGGTCTGTTTCTTAATGCCTTCATTTTTTTGGTAGTTCTTTTTTGCTTTCTGGTCGTGCCATTTCCTCCATGTTGGTCATTGGAGGTTGCATTTTGTGACGTTGATACCTTTTTTCAACACTTTTTGGATTGATATATTTGCATCTTTGAAGGATGTAAGTATTATGGGGGATAGTAATATATATTAAATGATGTAGGTGCATTATTGAATCAAATTTTTATTTTATTTTAATGAAATAATTAGAAAAAAAATTATTTTATAAATTCAAAGTCTCTATACTTAATCTTATTTTCTTGCCATATAAATAAGAACTAAGTTCATGCTACAAATATAAGTATCTTCGTTCTAGGGGGAAACTTAGCTATCATACAGTAAGCTTTGATTGCTTAGGTGGCTGGTTGATGTTGGGCCCTCTTAACCCAGTCCTTTCTCAATTTTCTTAACCCTAGGATTTTGGAGTTTCTATTATTATGTCATTTTTGTCATCCATCAAAATTTTGTTCAGTGCTTAGTCTTTCATTTCACATGATTGGGTAGTGTTTATCTTTTCAAAACATGGTTCAAATTTAGTTCTCACATACTCCTTGTTATAGCCAATTTAGAACATGATTCAAACCCCACACACACACACAGCTATAATTAAAATTTATATTATATAAGTTATCTAATTAATTAATAGACATTTCTTATAAAAGGACATGTCTCTTTATCAATTATTCTCTTTTTATATATAAGTGGTTGCTGTCATTTGAAAAATAATATCAAATATTATGACAATGCTTAGTACATTTGCAACAATCCTCAAAATTTAACATGATATCAAAACTAGGTTCAAGCACTGTTAATAATAAGATTCAAACTTCCAAACATAAAAGAACTCTCATTTGAAACATGAGAGTCAAAGAAATAATTTAGATTGATTTAAGACTTTAGAATCAGATATGCGGGCAATAAGGGTGCAAAAGAATTTTGTCAAGGAAATCACACCAAATGCATGCTTACACAATTTTGATGACACACGTATATGAGAGATTGTAATCTATTGAGATCTTGATAGGTTTGTCGCAAGTTATAATGACAGTTGCACAAACATTGTCTAACAAAGAGTTATGAACGAAAAAGGGACAAATAAAATAATACTACAAAGAGTAATTAAAGACATAAGTAGGTAATGTAATAAACAAGGCCAAATTCTAGAGTCATCCATAAGTCGATGAGGAACCTTGAATGTGCAGAAGGCATAGAATTTTTTGCAGTTGATCAATTTGTAGACCTAAATTCTGCAGAAACTCGAACAACCAAATTGTTAAATGGGATCCCAAACAAGGCCCTCGTAAGAATTGGAAGAAGCAAGGGTGATATTATCCAATAAGGAGAGGATCGAGCAATTACACGTGGAAAGAGGATCAAATATATGTTGATGTTCACATACATTGGTGGCCCCAGGCCTGGAATACTAATGTCAATGTGCTAAAATACATCAAGACTGGAGATTTAGTTTCTTTAAAATTCAGTGTTTGAGAAAGTTAGTGGTGCTCCGACTATTGCTGTCATTGCCAATAAGTGGAAATATAGTAACATTGATGAAAGTCAAACAAGAAGATAACAGGGCACATAGGAAAGCGAATAAAATGATATCAAACGAAATGGTCCATATTCAACACAAGCTTCAGAGGAACAATTACGATGATTGGTAAGAAATTGACTATTCATGCATGTGCAACAACAAATAGTGAGATTTAATGAAGAGAATCCATCAAGAATTCTAGTAGAAGTCAAACAACCTTAGCGAATGACATTTACATCTCGTGCATTACTATTTCAAATAGATTAGAGTATGACATACCACAAATTAAAGGATTGAATGGCATTAATTAAAACAACCACATTGGTGGTAATGTTGCATCGAACACAATGAAGACAAGTATATGAAAAAATATGCCACAAAGTTTATGGACACGGCTATCCTCCATCCAAACTGTACAATTGATCAATTTTCAAAAAATCGAAAACATTATGGATTTTTCTGAAAATTTCAGCATTTGATCTTCATAATTTGCATAGTTTGTAGCTGAAAACAACGTAAAATTTGGTAAAAAATCAATATGTATTCGTGAATCCAGAAAAGAAAAAAGTCTTTGTTTTGTCTTTAGTGCATTTTGGATGGAGATTAGCCTGTCCCCAAAGTTTATAAAGAGGATGCTCTCAACAATTGGTAACTAATCAAGGAAGAATAAGGACAATGGAATATTTTTAAAAGTGATCATGTGTATATAAAGCTTATGTTGGATCTTCATTAAATAGTATAATAGGTTGTACACATGTATCATTGATTGTAAATGACATGGTGTAAAAGATCCCATCGTAGGCCCAACATGAACATAACTATAAAATAGTAATACAATTAGTAGGCATAGTAGAAGACAGACATATGAAGAGTTTAAAAACACAAACAAGGTATCTGACATAATATAAAGTGAAAGGTGACTCACGCATCTCAAGGGAATATCCACCTATCACCTCCAAACATAAACATAATGAAGGTAAGTAAAATTATGTGAATGTTTATTAAATAATCTAAATTGTTAGTGATATTATAAATTTATAATATTTTTATTAGAAATATAAATGAAATCAAATGTAAAACATGATTATATTATTCTAAGGAAAATAATAATTATCGTTATGATGAATAATTTATTATTCTATCAGATAAATAAATAACTATGTAATGCTTTCTTATTCATTATTTGAATAAGATTTTCATAATCATCGTTAGTTATTAATGAAAGAAATATTATATTGACTATATATATATATATATATATATATATATATATATATATATATATATATATATATATATATATATATATATATATATATATATAGAAAATGGAAGATATGTTTTTTTATTAAGGAAAACAAGTTTTGAAGGGTGTCTGAAACCCTTTACAAATCAATATTTTCAATGAAGCCCGAACAAAAAAATACAACCACCCAAGGGTGAAACAGGCCGCCAACCAAAACTAGGTGACCAAGATGGTCTCAAAGATAACACAATACACTTCTACCACCAAAACAGGTTTCAAATGGGTGCCCGAAACCCCATGATTACACAAGAAATAGACAATTAGACCTAAACCATGTCAAACTACAAAGACCAACAGGCCAAAAAGGTTAGGAGATTCAAACAAAAAGGAATAGCCTCAAAAAGAACAGGCGAGCATCATGTTATGAAAACCAGGCCTCAAGATTTACATTTCAGTCTTGTCTTTTAAGAACGTAAAGACATATCAAAAGATGGATTGGAGGGCATGACTTTTTTTCCTTTTACTGTTGTCCACCCGTCCTCCACCTTCCTAGCAGCCTTTTGCCATGCAAGGTCATCAACACTGCAACCAACCCCCAACACCCTTGCAACAAGAGAAGAAACACCACCACACAATTTTTGAACCACAACAGTAGAAGGGACAGTAGCACTATCTTGAGACAGAGCCATAACAGGGGCAACAATTGGATCAAACATTACATCATCTAAAGGAGGGACAACTGTATTGGTCACCACCGTAGGGGCAACATTTGAACCATAAGAGATAACAACATAATCCACCACCAAAGAATCTTGAGAAAAGCCTAGCAATCCATCCCCAACAAAGGAAAAATTTTGAACCGTGTAGCAATCATTTGAAACCCCCATCCACTAAGAAGCTGACCTCTTCAATCTAACCTTTTCAGAGGAGCATCACGCAATGAGGTGGTCAGTCTTATTGCATTTCCGACATCTGAAGGGAATACCCTCATAATCAAGAAGTTGAATCCAAGAGCCTTTTGGAGAGGCCAACTTAATAATTTTAGAGAGCCCCGTGGATATGTCAATCTCCACTAGAATTCGAGCATATGTTGTTCGATACACATTGGAAGATGTGGTATCAACTAGCAAAAAGTCCCCAAGGCTCTCCCCCACAGCCTCCAGGACAGAATCCAGCCATAAGTGAAGGGGAAGATTCGGCAACCTAACCCACAGAGGAGTCTTATTAAAGGATTCAGTTCATGAGTCAAAATCCTTATAGCAAGGTTTAGCCATGAAGGGGAACCTCTCCTCCCAAGAGAAACCATGATGCACAATGACATTCCTATCTTTAGTACTAACAAATTTCACAATAAAAAACCCCTTGCCATAGGGTAAATCTGAACTAAATCCGAAATGATAGGCTCCCAATATTTGGATATCCAAGCATGCATATCTGATAGAGAGGGCCAAAATCTCCTAAAATGAAAAATAATAGCTATAGAAGAGAAGTCCTCCACATATGTAGAAATCTCATCAACTATATCAGATTCTAGATCAATCATAATCGGGTTGCTTATAGCAATAGGCACAACGGCTCAGAGCCCCAAACACACAACTTGACCTCCAATACTTGCCTCATAGGCAACCACATCAACATAAGAGATGACAGATCTTCCCACAACACCTCAAGGCAGAGCATTAGTGGAACGAAGAGACTCCCTAGAAGGAGCCACAAAAGCAAAAGCCACACCCCTAGACGTAACAGAGGGGCCACCCATTGCCCTAGCTAGAGGACAAAATCCTTCCCCATTATCTATTCAAATGGAATATATGTTTACATATTCAAATTGTATACATTTATCTATACTATATTGAGATGATCTTATATTATTATGTTGACATTTATTATCTTTGAGTATTATCCCTTATTTATATGTATTATAAGAGCGATTTGCCTTGATCTTTTCCTGACAATACTATTGCAGGAAAAGGATGATTGATATCAGATTTAGAGGGAGTTTGATGCTCCATTGGAAGTGACACTGGATGAGAAGCTCAAAAGATTGATTCAGAGGGAGTAAACCATGTTGAGATGGATTCTCCAATGATCAACAAATTGTAGTAGTCAAGAGGAATGTGATTCATGAATATACCTTGTGACTGTGATTTAATGGGCCTACCCCCTATGTACATTATGAGAAAGTGATAACATCCAAATGATGTCACTTGTATTTCTAGAAGTTACTGTAAGGTGACGATCTTACAATAACTTGTATTATGTGATATTAAATGTTAATTTGAGTACTTTGTGAATATCACTGATATTATAGGAGGCTAATACTCTTCATATCAGATGTGATATCATACATTTGAGTGATTGGTGAATATCATGTATTCTGAGAGACCAATACTCATGATATCAAATGTGATATCAAAATGATAGACATATTTTGATCAAAGAGATCTTTAAAGCTTGTCATTCCTAATATTACCAATGGTGTAATATATATCTTGTGTCTATTGTCCCAAGCTAAGAGGGAATGTTGATGTGTGGCAGCTTCAATTGGCTAAAATTCTATGTTATACATTTTGAGTAAGTGGTGTACTTAAATCATGAGAATATGCTTAGATGTCATTAATTTGATTGTCTTTGAGTTGTTTGTATAGATGTATATTGGGTATGAGGTAAGTATGCATTTTTGTGAGACTAACAACTAAGAGCTTAGATATCATCCAATTGATTTGGGTTATTCAAAATATTGATCATCCTTGACCTTTGATTATCAAAATGCATTTATCCGTCTTGACTAAGAGGGAGTGTTAAAGTTTTAGTCAATTTGGATGTCTTTATCCTTTATATATTTGTGTTCATCATATATGAGATATAAGTTTATATATATATATATATATATATATATATATCGACACACACACACATATACACTAGTAAATTTTAACTCATTTTTTGACCAAAATTGGTTGAATTTTTGACTCATATTGGTCAAAATTTTGACCAATAGTTTTGTCGCTATTTTTTTCGTCAAAATTTTGAGCAAGTTTTCTAAGCATTGAAAATTTGACCAAACTTGGTCGAAAATATCACATTCATTTAAAAAAAAAAAAAATTAATATGGTGGTTGAAAATTTGACTAAGTTTGGTTAAAATTTTGACCAATTATCATCCTTGATCGACTAGGATGCCAAACCCACGACATCATCCTTGTCGATGAGTTGGACGAAAATTCAACCAAGTCATAATAGCATTGGTCAAATTTTTGACCAACCTTCTTTGTTTGGAAAAAAATAGAAATTGAATATAAGATGATTACAAAAAAAGTGAGATTTATCCTTGATATGGACCCCCCTACAGATGTCACTAGACTTAACTCTTTCTTGGACATATTAGGTACTTCTAGAAGTTCATTAAGAACTTTGCATAAAAATCCTATTGGTTTGATAAGTTGACTGGAAATGACAAACCATACGCCTGGGAGATTGCACAAGGAGAGACCTTCAAGGAGCTCAAACAAGGCTAGTGTATACGCCCATTTTGGCATATCTAAATTGCGACAAGGATTTCTATCTTCATGTGGATGCCTCTAACATAGAAATCCTTGTCCTAATTTAGATATGCCAAAATCAGCGTACACACTAGCCTTGTTTGAGCTCCTCGAAGGCCTCTCCTTGTACAATCTCCCATGCATATGGCTTGCCATTTCCAGTCAACTTATCCAACTAATAGGATTTTTATTCTAAGTTCTTAATGAACTCCTAGAAGTACCCAATGTGTCCAAGAAAGAGTTAAGTCCAGTGACATATGTAGGGGGCTCCATATCAAGGATAAATCTCACTTTTTCTGGAATAATCTTCAATCCAATAATCTTGCACAAAATCATTTTCTCACTTGGGGAATTATTATGCTAACTCCAGTTTCAGATGGTTAAGCCAAATTCACAATATTGTGGGAGTTATTTAGCTTTTAGTGGTTATATGTTTATTTTCTTTTCATATATTTTGTATTTGTTCTACACATACTTGCATGATATCTAGTTGAGTATATCTACTTTAGATTTGTAGTATAAAGATTGATTTCTAGGTGAATATGGAAGACTTATAGGCTTGTACTTGGCCATACAAATCCATCACCTGCTAGAAGGCCTTTCTAGTAGGGCATAGAGTTTAAGAAGCAAGTAGTTCATACTTCAACTATTTGAATGAAGTTGCAACTATTTTCAATTCAATGTTGATCATTTTGATAGGAATTTATGGAGTTTGAAAATTGCATCAAATACATCATTGTAAACCAAAAGTTGACCTTTTTCCTATCATTTCACTGGGTAAGCAATTTTATTGCATTCTAACATTATTTTAGTCATAAGGAGTTTAAATGTCAAAAATTATCTCTCTCATATTTAGTTTGCATGACAACTGTATGTATTAATGTCTACTTGCATATTTACATAGTGTCGATCATCCATATGCATTCAAAAATAAAACAAATTTACATCTGCATTATCGTTCTTTACATAGTCATATTAGTAAAAATTTGAGAGCATTTAAAACATTGACACCATTTCAAGCAATCATTAACAGACTAAAACATTGAAACAACATGTACAAAGATTGTTTGCAATGTATTTAATGAAGTTCCTTGAGTCTCTAATTTTGAGGTTGAATTTGGCAAGGGATTTTTTGGTGGTATGAGCACATGATCTTGCCAGCTTGTAGGCTAAAGAGAAGTTATTATCATTTCAGTTCAATTTTAGTTTTGGTTATGGGTAGTAGAATTGCACATTATGGAATGGTTTTTTCTAAATAAATAGGGATGGAAAGAAAGAACTTAGAAGATTCCTTGTGTCTCAAAAAAAAATAAAGCTAGAATGACTAGCTATGACAAGTATTTCTCTCTTCCTCAAGGGATATAGGATATACTTCCTTTCACACAATTCTTGATATACCAAACAAGGGTGAATCACTTGTTTCTAGCTTGTAGCCTAGAAGTGATCACAATGAATGCAAAAACTAGTCATTAGGTGGGTGTTCTAATGAAGAAACAACTTTGGATCCAATGATTCATACCTTGCCATTGAGTCATAATGTTGATCACAAAGTGGAAATGGTTACAACCATGGATCAACCCATTGGATAGGATGAAAACAAGATACCAAGGTGTGATACCTATTCAAATTATTGCAACAACATATCTAATCATGTGGTTGCACCCATTTCACATTAAGGTAATGATGAGAATGTAAGCATGGATGACTCTATAACAATCCTATCAAGGTTGATAATATATAAGAATTCAATTAGAATTATACAAATATTGCAGTAGGAATGACGTCTAGAAATTTATATTTGGAAATAATGACTTCTATTTTGTCACACAACATGCTTAGAACATGAAAAATTTAAACATAAATCCTACTGGATTAAATGAAATTATATGTAGTAATTATGCTTTGGGAATAAAATGGCAGTGACAAAGAAGTTTCAAAATTCAAAGCAAGTTTTAAGTATGCTAAAGCATGGCATCGATATGTATAAGTTGCATCAAAGTTACCTGAAGATGAATCTATTGATGAGTAAAAGAGACTTGAAAGATAGGAGAAAAGTGGATGTATTGGAGACAAACTCATTTTGAATAAAGCTGAGTCTAGTTAAGAAGTGCCTCCAATCTATTAAAGACCAAATGACCAATTTGTTGAGTTCCATTATTTGCTTGTTTTTTTTTCCCCTCCTCCCATCTTGCTTGTTCTTCCTCTAGACATTTATTCTCTATGACTATATCTTCTAGAACCTGCAATGCTTCTCCATCATATGGGGATTTATTGTCCTCCAAATCAATATGCAGATCACTTCCAGACTTTCCCTATTCAGAGGAAGTAAAATGGTATTTCAACTAGGATAGAATAATTTTGATCAATATTTTAGTTCAAACATCAAAAGCAAAAAATCTTCAAACTATACAACAAGATACAACCATAGGATAATAAGCAACAAACTACAATTAAAGACAAACAAAATCAAATTGAGCAACTCTCTTGCAATTTCACCAAATCACCCTAAGCTTGCAAAACAAATTTATACCATGCAAAAACTATTGCAATTCTTCTAAGATAAGAAAAATAAAATAAAAAAGGAAAAATCTTCATTTCATCTCCCAATACAGATATTCATGAATCAACATCTCCTTCAACCTTGGTAGCCACAACACTAACCATTTTCAAAATCTGCATGACAAAATGGACTAGAAAGCATTTTGTGTTCACAATATTGGTGTTGACATCCATTTTCATAAGATTATATTTTCTCGATACACTCAGAACAATATTAAGGATTCACAATATTTAAGCACATGTCTACGAACTCTAGAGTAGGAGTAGAAATACCATGCAACTTTAAAAACCAAGTTAAAACTTACCATGAAGGAAAGAAGTCCTATTAGAATGTTGCACCCATGTGTTCATTGTAAACAATAATATGTTAATCACAGTATTGGCACAGAAATTAATGGTACTTGATTCCCCAAATCAGACATGTACAAAATTCATGTGAACATAATCATTTAATAATATTGAATAAAAATTAATATATACCTTGAGACAGACTACATGAAATTCCATGTTTCTGGATGAACTAGACAATGCACATGTAAAGACAATAATAAAATTTCTAAATAAATTAGTAACATTCTAGAAAGCATAAGAATAAGAAAAGTTTGTAACAAATTGGATGATGCAAAAAATTGTTATAAAAACTTACAATCACTCATAGACATGCATATCCTCTTTTGAGTTGCAAAGCGCCCACTTGGTATAATCATGTTGCAAGGGAGGTGAACAAAAATGTTGTAATTAATGCATCAATTTATTGTGAATTATTGTGAATTCAAAAAACTTGAAAATAAAAAAAAGGAATCAACTATTATTAAATTACATTCATCAACAACTAAATTTCATGTACAAGGATGTCACATTTCATAGGAGAAGATAAGAAAGATACCTGATGCCTAGAGGCTTATATGGGTACTCAGGTGGAAATTTAAGTTTGGCATAATATAATCCTCCTAATCAAATTTAAAGTGAATCATGTATGTTGTAAGGAATATGATAAATATTAAATATCTTTGCTTAAAAAGTTCAATATCTGGGGCAATAAATGTCTTCAATTAGGCCAAGCAACAAGAGAGTATAAGCCATCTAAAATAATCCCACAAAAAATTGCATGAACAATCTACGAGTGCATGTGCTTAGGCAAACACTAATTGTGATACACAAATAGAGAAATTTGAGTAGAACAAAACCCATGTGTCAATCCCATATTGTATTCCCAAAACCACATTAGACATATAATTGAAGATCTTATAGAGACATAGTTGAAGATAATTGTGGTAAAACTGTGAGCTTACCAGCAAATGGTGTGCCTTCACTTCCTTCTAATACATAATTTGCACATTTTACACACAACTAACATTTGAAGAAAGGACCCCACCATGCAAAGCAAGACAAGATATTCTAATACAATGAACTAAAAAAATGTGTAGCTCATTTGTATGGGAAACCAGAAAAACTTTACACAACATAATAAAATAAATTTTAAAATCAAATCTAAATAAGAAAAAGAGAATTGTAAGATAAAAAATGTAACATCAACGTACTTCAAAACTTGCATGAGTAGATGTTCAGTTAACTCCATAGTTGTAGCTATCTATCACCAAACAAATAAGCATCTCCCAAGAGAAAATTGAAAACTTACGTAATACTTACACCATTCTAAAATGTCAGTGGAAGAAGGATGAGCTAAAACATTGGGAATTGGTTCCTGCAAGTATAACAGACATGTAAGTGGTAACAAGCCAATAGAAAATTTTAAAACTAATTATAAAACATGTTCAAAACTACAACATTAAGCTCAAAAATCCATCTATATATGCAATCCACCAACGAAGAAAAGCATAAATGGTTCGTGTAATAGTTGCTTGCTCCCATATACTCCAACTTCTTTGCAAAATAAATTTGAGGTTTTTTTAGCATGAGCCCTAATGACATAGCAACTCAAATCATTCACTATAAAGATCCACAACTTATGGTTTAATGGTTGGAGTCTTCATTTCATTTTATTATCATGCTGATTCCTTGGCTCACAGTTTCCTTTTTAATCTAAATAGTCTAGAATCTTGTTCAATGTTAATATGTTTTTCCACAATTCTAATTAATATTTACAATCTTGACTTCTACTACAATAAAAAAGCTAATCTTTGAAGAAAACTTGGATAAGAATCTAAATGTCAAGTTAAACATTACATAGAGGCCACCTACATAGCAGATATATCTAGTGCACAATGGCTTATCAGAATATAGTAGGACTATAAATAAATTAAAAATCAAGATTATTGTAAGAAAAATCACTAATATGTGAAAAACTACTATTATATTGGTACAATGCACAGTGGCTTATCTCCATTTATTTTGGTACATGATTCCAAAAAGGAAACCTATAACATTAGGAGTATATAAGCACAAAAACATTCAAATTGGAAATATACCAAGGAAAAGAATCTCTCTTTAAACTATAGGTAATCAATGGATTATGAATGTGATATTACAACAATTAAGAAGCCTTTGCTTAGGACAATGTAGGTCATCCACAAAGCATTGGCGAGGAAGCCGAAGAATGATAAGTGGAATGGCTTGAACACAAAACTATATAATTGAGGCTTAAACACATCTAGTATGCAAAATAAGTAGAGAAAGGTAAAATAGTTAGTTTACATACTATAGCGAGAAGTGGAGAACCATAGAGTGTAATGGTTGAAATGATCCCCACAATACACACTAAGAAATTTCAATTCTTATGCCCATGAAGACCAAAAGTAGACACCATTGTCATTATTGTAAACATCATTACAATAGCTACAACCATCCTTCCTACGTTAAGCTGAAAAGGCACAAAATAAAAATTTTCATATGAGAAATACATAGAATTCAACTATAGTGATGTCCTTGCAATAATTGAATGTCAAATAGTGCATATCAAAACTTCCATAAAAAAGAACTACCAAGTTCACTCTATTTCTACTTGTTCAAAAGAATCTAAAAAATCTTCCACTTCCATATCAATATCATCAAATGATAAAGATGGAGGGGGAGCCATAGAAAACTTAGATTCCCAAACATATTTTGCCACAATTGGAAAACCAAAATCAATAGGAAATGGGGGTTGAGTATGCAACTAGTTGAACAACTCCTCAAAAATAGGAGGGGAGGAGAAAAAAAGGATATATGGATACAAAAAGATGGCAATTAATGTTAAATTTGGGCACGAAATTATGGAGGGCTAGCAGACTAATGAGCATATGTGGGCCTATCTAGGAAGCCCTATTTGATCAAGTAAGACTAGATCTGCTAATTGATGGCACATGAATACTGATTGGGAGATCTCATAAAGCACATAGATTGTTGAATATGCCAACAAAGATTTTCCATCTCCACTACCACCACTCCCAACTAATTGGAGAACCTAACCTATAGATGGGCACTTATATTTAGTGCTAATATTCCTAAATCTAATCACTAGTGCCATGTCAAATCTGACATTTTTTCTATTTATTTTATCCTTTTTATCTTTGATTTTTGTTCTAAGTGCACTATAATTTTATGTCATATTTTTAGAAAAAACAAAAAGTGCTAGAAATCCATCTCCAAAGCACTTTAGTTCTATTTTTGTACACCCAATTCAACAGTGGGCACTCACCTTTGTAATACGGGAAAATTCAAAATAAGATGAATATTTACACAAAAAGTAATATAATTTTGATTTCAGTGTACTTATTGGTTTTGTAATTTCAGCAAGCAGATTCATTCTTATTCATTTATGTTAGTTGCAGTATTCAAAAGATGACAGTTTTGATTGACATTTTTGTTTGCTGATAAGGTTCTTCTCCATGTAGAATTTGCATGCAATGGGCTCGATTTTAATATATGCAATTTCCCACCAATTATTGAGACAATTGTTTCTAAACCATAAAACAGAAACTAGCTTCTTTCAAAAGTGGTTTTCTCATTTTTAAGTATAAAACAACCCAAAAGAAACATAGATATAGCACATCCTTGTATTTTTTGTGCATTTAATTCTTCTTGCTGAAACTTTTCTATTCTTGAGTACAAGCCCTTATAAATAAACTAATTTTTGAGCTATTAGTGATCCAAAGGGTCCACACATTATTTTACCTCAGATGGAGATCCAAAAAAGTATACACTAATTGGCATCATAAGATTTACATGGGTCAGAAATAAATTGCATAATTGGATAATATCTTTATATAGAAAATGTGTAAGACAAAGGCTCGAACAAACTATGTTTGGATGTGTATATTAGATTAGATTTAAAATAAAGCAATGTAATACACTCGCTCAGTAAACCATACAACTAGATGAAAATGAAATCTATAACTAGATAAGTATTTTAATTTGTGTTATTCACATGAGAGAAATTATAATTAGTTTTCCATCACCTACAATCACATTAAGAAATGGTTGTATGAATTAAAAACACTACAACAATGTTGCACAGTGGTCTACCTACTTGTAGTCTTAAGTGATATTTTAATATTTAAATGCATAAATACTCTATCTACTATTTAATTTTTCAATCGGTTAGTATGGTAAAATCACATAATATCATATACCATGGTAGAGATAGAGAAGGGATACTAGCAACATCAAAAGGAGATATGTATCATTAATTAGAGTGAACAATAACTTTTAAGGATCTTGTCTGCCACCAGTTGACCAAGGTTTTCAGTGAATTTTGATGAACCATGAGATGCTAGGCTGGAAATCCCCACCTTATCATTACCCTTTGTTCCAAAAAAGGTTGGCATTAATCTCCTTATCAACCATCTCTTTTGGCTGTGGAGAATTGTAATTGCACTAGTATTATCAATCAATCATTTATCTTTAAGTATGAAACAAATGATCAATGAAAAAAAGGTCCTCATTTGATCTAGAAATGAATTTAAAGCTTTTGTAATTTAAAAAAAGAGAAATAGTTGCTAGGTCCTTGGACAAGGAAGCAAACTCATAAAGATATTTGTAAACTACTTGAATGAGGCTTCAATACTGAAAATATGAATCTTCATTTAAACAATAATTTTACATTTTCTTAAAAGGTGAAAGTAGATGCAATTCAACCACAAAGAAACCAATTATCACTTTTCCAACAACGCTTGAAGAATCTAGATCCAAAAAATTCCTTACTTTCAAAAAGATCAAACTATTACATAGTTATCCATCACTTGGACTTAAGGGCAGATGGAGCTTCAAGATCTCACTCAATTCAGAAGACTGAACATCTATGTCAAAAATATGTGAATTACAACACTTGTCCAAAATAGTTTGAAGAATAACCGCAAGGGAAATGACTTTTATACAATAGACAATTAAATTCCCCAATCTACTACAAAAAAATGCATTTGAAGCCACAATAATCTCTAAACTAGGACAAGTGGAACATGGCACGATTGTGCTGTAGTAGAGGTTCCAACTACCACTAGGATCAACACTAAATATATTTACCTTCCAAAAGGAAATATTTTTAAAAGCTCTAAAGTTTTTCAAAGCTCTAGTTTACATATATTCTTAAGGAATTAAAAAAAGGGAACTTACCTTAAATTTATAAGAGATAGATGATGTCATACACACCTTTGAGGTCAATTATAAAATTGTTTATCTTGCTAGTCAATTTCTGATGTTCATGTTAAAATGATGTATTAAAGGTTCTTGCACATAGCAAAACAAGCCAACAAGTTGTATTCTAATTATCACTTATAGATGTAAAATTATGGAGTGTGCATAGATGATAGATCTTTTAAAAAAGCCATTTTGATGTGCTTTTGCTACAAACAACATGAACCATTTAGTTGAAGGTAAATATAGATTTGGAAACCTTTTCCTTTTGTAATTCTAGTCACATCAACATGCTGGTTGAGAAAAAAATGGCAAGCAGTAATGGGAGTACCAACATGAAGAAGGGAATCCTCCATTACACAAAACTCCTTCAACTCTCTCTTCAATGGCACTCCTTGTGAATTGAAAAATCCCAACATAGGCTTCATTAGCTACTTTCCTTTCTTCTGGCATGCCCCTATTTGTTGTGCCCTGCCAATAGGAAAACCATGTTATAAATCCAATCTGATTCTTTAAACATATAAGGAGCTCATTCTGCACTCGCAATAGTTGAAGCAATTGTAAATTTATTAAATCAACTTGGTTTCAAATTCTTCGATAGAAATTCGGTTCGCATATTTACATTATACAAAATGTATAGTACCAATTCTAAAATTCCTCATACATAGAAACAACTAAGGGGAAAAATCCATGACCACATCATGGAATAAATACTATAACTAGAACGTGCACGCATGCGCGCGCGCACACACACACACACACACACACACACACACACACACACACACACACACACACACACACACACACACACACACACACACACACACACACACACACATATTTCAATGAGGTGCGGTTTACTTGCAGTTTCTTTGACAACCATTATGGTCATGAGTTTTCAATGGGTATGAAATTGCAAAGGAGTTGTATATTTTGAGGTGAAACATTATAGACAAATAAATACATATCAAAACATTCTAATTAATTCATTGCTCGGGGTATGCATTGAATGCATCGTGTATGTATCAGATGTGGTATTGAAAAGGGTTTAAGAGAAAACATGTTGTGAATTGACTATTTTGAATTTGAAAAATTGTCATGAGCAAAAATTGCAAGCATAAGAATTTTTTAAAGAACAATACAAATTGGAGTGAAGATGAAGGAAGCTCAGAAGGTTTTACTTTTAAGTCCTCGTTGGTCCATGGAAAGTATAATATATAGCATATGAATTGATGATAGCATACCTTGAGTGCATTGTAGCATTCCTTATTGAGTGTCTTGACTTGAGTGATGATGTTAACATCAAGCCAGAGGATGGTAATGGAAAGGTAAGTTGCCTTAGGTGTTGGAGTTGAGGTTCTACCAAGCTTTTGGTTTGAGCACTCTACATCAATACTGATCTTGCAAAACTTTTGAATGAAGTAGTAATTCTTGTTGGAAGACAAGGCAAACAATACATATCAAGTAAGGAAATAGATGATGTAATAGATAGGATTGTGGCTAGTATGGAGGGCACATCAATGACTGATAGAAAGAGTAAGAGTTTGGTGGCTTACCATGAAGTTGGACATGCAATTTGTGTGTAAGTACACAAAACTAAATATCTATTGGTACTTTATTGTATGCTTTTATGTAGAGCCTTCACATATGTATGGATCATAAGTTGGAAGTCTGATTTGCAATAATATATGATATCAATGTGTATTTCAAAGGCAACTAAATCTTTTTTTGGTAACTTTTACAAGGTCAGGATGATGACCCTTGGACATGATCTAGTTCAAAAAGTTACTCTTCTAATTCAAGGAAAAACATGTAGTCTTACATGGATTTTTCTTGGAGATAACCTGAGTCTTATTACTATGCCACAAGTCTTTGCTTAGATTATGGGGGCTCTTGGTGGTAGAGCTACAAAAGAAGTCATATTTGGAGAACCTGAGGTCACAGCAGGTGCAGCCAATGACTTGTAGCAGAAAACAAAAATAGAAAAACATGTATTTTTCTCTAAGTGGAGATTGTAAAGCATTACCAAATGCACACAAAATCTAGAGCTGAATTCTATTAATCATTAATTCTAGAATTGATTATTTTTAAATATGGAATTATATCTATCTATCTATCTATGTATTATGAAATTATATCTATCAATCGCTATGTATGTACATATATAGAAAACTTCTAAATATTTTGTTTCTCGTTGTGTTGTCATTAGGATTTCGTTTCTCATTTCTCATTTTTGGTAACATAGGTCAACTCTAATTTTATCCTTGCTATTTGAAAATTTCTATAAGTGAGGCATCAATGGGCAACTTAGTATGTTTTTCTATAACTTGCCGATGGTTATGAGGTTTGGAATGTCTGAAATTGGTCCATGGGCTCTAGTGGACCATGAAGTCCAAATTGGTGATATTTGTTTACGCATGATGACAAGGAATTCCATGTCAGAGAAGCTAGCAAAAGACATTGATAGTGTAGTGAGAGGCATTTCAGATAATGCATATGAGGTGGCTAAGAGTCACATTAGGAGTAACCAAGTAGCAATGGATAAGATTATGGAGATCTTATTAGAAAAAGAGAAATTTTTAGGGGATGAGTTCAGGGCCATCCTATCCAAGTTTATAGATATCCCAGTAAGCAACAAGGATGTATAGGCTACTCCTCAACTAGCATTATCTTGATGGATATGGCTAAGAAGATTCTAAGAATATAGTGTAAAGTTATACAAAAAAATGGGATGCAAGAACCCTTTCATTTTTTGGATATGTGGAGGGATTTCGTGTCTCTTGTTAGACATGTGTGTCATTATGTACAATACATATAGAGTTTGTTATAATAAAACTCTAAAGGAAAATCTGCACCATTATGGTTTGTGCATGCACATATGCATAACATCTGTATTGGAGAGAGTTAATATTTTATGATGTTTATAGATTATTAAAGAAACTATGGATAGGTATGTATTTTAAAGCATAAATCATAAGATTTTATGATGTTTATGGCATTTAAGACCCAAGATGAGAAGAAGTGTGGACACTTCATCAAGGTCATAATGTCTAAAAGACGAGGGTAGAATCCCTCTAATGTGTTGATGCTTTTAGGTCACAATATAGAGGAGAAACATGCAGTCTTATAGCTGATTAGTGATTCATCTAGCTTCATTATTTATGAGGGAAAGAGGAAAGTAACAAAGATTATTTAGAGTCCTATGCAATGTATAAGAGGAGGATTGGTTCATCATGAAAGACCAATTCAAAATGAAGCACACTTTTGATTTGCTCAAAGTAGTTGGAGAAATAGAAAACTACCACCATTCAAACATAGGAATTACAACATTCTTAAAGTTAAAGATTCTCTACCACAATATGGATAAGTGCAATTCCAAACAAACAAGGAACAATCTTGGTGTTGCACATGAATGTATCATGATTTGATGATTTTTACATGATGCAAGAAAAGTATTTTTAGGAATATACAGATATTCCAAATGTATCACAATTCACACCTATTTCCTTCACATTCCATAATATTCTACACTATGTAAAGTTCTTATTCAATAGAAAGAAGAAAATGGCAATTTAGAACTAAATCAACACTACACCCATGATATACTTCATTGATGATAATAAAAGGAGGTCCATTAGTACCATATTATTTTAAGTTCAATTTAATACCAAATTCATAATATAGCATTAGCAATTAGTATGATGTAGTACTAAAATTTATCTCATTTTATTGTTGGGCTCCATAACATTCACACAATCATTATGATATACTAGTATTTAGGTATCAACAAAATATAATTCTCACTCAGTAAAATCATAATAATCACATTATATAAAACTATTCAGACTACTCTTATCTTTTATGTGGGGAATCACCATCTTCCACATACATGTGCAACAAGCACGTAATACAACTAACCAAATGCATCCATTCTCTCTTAGATTTGAGACGAGCCATGCAAAGGTAGTTGACTAGTACAAAATACCTACATATAAAATGAAAAAATGTGTATGCTTGACCAATGGTGAGCATTTGTGCTTCAACCAACCCTTCTCTCAATTCTAAAAAGTAGACTATTTTGGATGGTAAAAAATGTTAGAGTAATTATTTTGTTTTACTTATTAATTAGATCATTTTGATTTAACTAATTAAGTGGTTTATTACTCTAGTTCTTAAGCTTTCTTTTAGGTGCATATAATTAATATTTTATATTAACTATAATGCACAAACCTAGTTAGGGTTTCGTGATTCCTTTTATAAGGATTCACTTCTTTGTATTTTTTTAATTCACTTATTGGATCATAATAGAGATTGCTCTTTGCATGTCCATAAGATGTCTCTGGCTTTTTGGCCTCCATAATTTTTTCTTGCTTTTGTTCTTTGCTTCATCCATGTGACAGGGTTATGCATGCAAGTGTTCTTGGGAGATTAGTTTTTCACCTAATCTAACATGGTATCAGAGTCATCTTGCTGCTCGCTGTTCGTGGTTTGTTGAAGTGTTTTAGAAGCAGGAGTTTTTTCAAGGGTTTCAGAAGCTTTTTATGTGGATTTAAGGGGGACCTTTGTTTCTGGTCACTTTGGGCTCAAATGGACATCACCGTTGCATTCAAAGCGCCCAAAAATCCCAGAATCCATATAAAATTTGTCCATTTTGGACAACATTGATTTGGAAGGAAAATTTTTTTTTGTCCAAAAGCCCCATATGACCTCCTGCATGCGGATCGAGGCAAAAAAAATTAAAAAATAGCAAAAAAAAAATATTTGCGCGGTTTTGAACCTTCGACGGTTTACTAACCGTAGCAGAACCATTGACGGTTACCGCTGCGGTCACCGCTAGCGGTTACCGCCCAGCAGCCCGCAGTGGCTTTGCCGGCGGCTCCCGCCGCGGCCCCACCGCAGCTCTGCCCCACGGTGGCCATCTGCCCTCCCTCCACCCCTGCCACCGCTCTGCCGGTGGTGCGGGGGTGGCACTATTTTTTTTTTTTAATATTATTTTTTTATTAAAAAATAAAAATTTTCATGCATTCCAGAGGCCTTGTTGGTTTTTTCTCCGGAACTTGAGCATACGAACGTATTTTTTTGATTCGAAAAATGTGTCGAAAAGCTGGTTTCAAGACAGAGATGATGGTGTAGGTGTTTTTGTTTTTTCTATAGTTTGGTTTCCTATTTTGGCAGTCAAAGCCAGATTTTCTGTTTTGCATTCTGGGAGCCATATCTCGCTCATTCAGACTCTTTTTTGGGCTTGCCAGATATCATTGTAAAGTTGGTTCTATGAGTTATTTAGTTGTAGAGGTCTTTTATCTAGATTCTGCTCTAGGTTCTTTCTCCTTCAAGTTTTTCACTTTCACACTTTGGCGGATTACTTGGATTCTACAGGTCCTGGGATCTCTTCTTCTGTTCTTTTGGCTCACTCTTCTTTCTGACTTCTGAGCATTGTATGCTTCTCTTCTGTTGTATTCTTTTTTCTATTAACGCACTAAGATAAAGTGCGTACTTTTGCATAACTGGGATCTTGTACACCTTGTGTTTGTTTGTACTTGCACTCAGTTATAAAGTGTCATGGGGGGTCATGATGTTTTTCCATTTTGTGCTCATCCACCTTTGTCAAGTGAGCATTCCTTTCATGACATTAGCCCATGCTGTATGTTGGTGACACCGCCCTTTATCCTGTGCTTGTACTTCTATTGCACTATTGGTGTTCCTGATTCTTCTTCTTGCAAATGTTTATGGCATTGCATTTTAGTATTCCTATCACCCCTCTCCCTGTTCAGCATTAGGGGGCGTTCACCTATTGGCTCTATTGCTTCCTTGGTTCGGTTGAGTGATCTACATATTCAATTTCTGTTCCTATGTACTAGGCGGATGTAGTGACTAGGCACCTATGCATTTCGGTGAGATGGTTCATCTACTATATAGACACTCATTCATTCCTACTTTTGGAGGTCACCTCTTCGATTGATCAACTCTTCAAACTTTGTCTTCTCTACTTGGTCATGCACTATTTCAGTGGGGGTTCCAGCAGTTTCTTTTGACAATGTTTGCAGCTTCATGCTTCAGAGATGCTTCATGCTCTTTCTTATTCCTTTCTTTGAGACATTTCCTAGATTGGAGGCTTTGTTTCCTTCATCTAGTTCATTTTTCTTGTATTGGGTACCTGATAAGGCCTTGTTTCCGGGACCCATTTTCTTGCTTTCATAGCTTTGCTAGGTTAGCTTCCTCCCAAGCTTCACTTAAGGGGGGGTGTTAGAGTAATTATTTTGTTTCACTTATTAATTAGATCATCTTGATTTAATTAATTAAGTGGTTTATTACTCTAGTTCTTAAGCTTTCTTTTAGGTGCATATAGTTAATATTTTATATTAATTATAATGCACAAACCTAGTTAGGGTTTCGTGATTCCTTTTATAAGGATTCACTTCTTTGTATTTTTTTCATTCACTTATTGGATAATAATAGAGATTGCTCTTTGCATGTCCATAAGATGTCTCTGGCTTTTTGGCCTCCATAATTTTTTCTTGCTTCTGTTCTTTGCTTCATCCATATGACAAGGTTATGCATGCAGGTGTTCTTGGGAGATTAGTTTTTCACCTAATCTAACAAAAAATAGGGTAAACTTTAAGAAAGTCACCTCCAAAAAAGGATATAAAATATGGGCAAATCTTTCATTATTTTAAAAACAAAATTATTTATATTAGTGAATTTCTCAATTTTTTTTTCTAAATATGATTAATATTGGCAATTATTTTTGAATCATTTTTTCTTTTGTTTAAAATATGGATGAATCTCAATAATAATAGGAAGTTCATCAATCACCATGGAAAATTACAAATCAAGATTGAACATTTTTTTACCTCGTGGAATATTATGAGGATCGTTACATATACTTTAAATCAATTGTGAAAATTAAATATTAGTGATATATCCCTAAGGTAACTAATAATTATGATAATTATTGGTTAGTTCAATTTAATTTCTCTAATAATATATTATATTTAGCTGACTCAAATCTAATTATGTAATGAATATTGTGGCAAATATTTGAATTAACAAGTTTCAATAAAATAAATTATTGAGCAATTTTAAATATTCTAAAACTAAATTTTATAAAACTATGGCAATTTAGGTTGTATCAAATCTTAAGTTATTAGCCAAATTACTAGCCAAAAAAATCTAAAATTAGCCAATTTGCAAATATACCTTGGTCAAAAATATAAAATTGATTATTAAGTCTAGAGATTCTCTAAAATTAGCTTATTTTGGGTGGTTAAAAAAATATAAAAAATTGATCATTAATATTTGCTTCAACTATTTTTACAACTTTAATGCACTCTTTCATACACAAAACTACTCATTCTGTTCCTTTTGCTACTTTCCACAAACTCTTGAAAATGTCGATTGCAAGTAATGCCTTTTTCTCGAACCTTCACATTGCGAGGAAACAAACCAATGCTTGCTCCAACATTTTTTATCACATTATGATTTCTAAGATAGAAAGGGAAATCTTAGGGTGAGGATCAAACTAACAACAGTACATGTGCCTTGGCAGAACCATATGTTCACCATAGCACCCTATAGAGGTAGAGGTTGTGCATAACCATATTAAGGACCATATTTTTTCCCATGTTCTTTACAAATATGAAGTACTTTCTCCATAAAAATTCAATTAGGATGAGAATATTGAAAATTTACACTAGTACTTCATTCATCACAAACTTCCAAAAATGACACTTTAGAGAGTAAACCTAATGTAGAATTAACAGAGCTTAGCTATTCACAGAGCATCAATGTCTCAAGAAGTGAAGGGAAGGAGGGCTAGAGTGACCAACTGAGTTTCTTTGAACGTTGAAATTGAGGTGCAAGGCACCCCAAATAGGACTATTGTGACACCTAATGTGCTTCAAACTTGATAGAGATGGACCATCGTAAATCTTTACAACAATTGATTAAGGTAGTTGCTTGACTACGAGTCTAGGATCTTTCCATGTAAATCTCTAATTTAAGTGGATAGTTAGAGGATGTTTTCTAGAAATTTTGTGTAAGAAGAGATCATAGTAGCCATAGATGATGATGACTCTAGTTTTTAATAAAAATGAGACTATTAATGAGCCATAGCCCCATCTTTTCTAAATCAAGATTTGCCAAAAAATGTTTCTATCAATAATATGTCTAGGATAGTAGGATTCCCCTTGGCAACCAAGTTAAAGCCTAATTGCATATTGGAAAGAAAACTCATTTGCACTTGGAAATAAACTTAAAAATGAGGGTCTTGTTTCCATTTCCAAGTGGGTAAAATATGCATGCTTAAAGTTCTTTCTTTAATGGAAGATCTTGCATTTCAATTAGTTGAAGAACTTGTATTTTTTTCAAGAAAACACTCTCAAACAAATCTCTACAAATCTAAAAATGATGTGCAGTGACTAACATAAATACATACATAATGAACAAAACAAAAATAATCTAAACAAGCCCTAAGCATTTGCACAATGAAGAAGAAAAGATTTGATAAATGAAGATATACCTCTTTTGGAATTAAAAATGCAAGGATGAAGAATTCTTTCAAACTTGAGGAATATCCCCCAAATCTTTGAGACTTTAAGACTCGTGATGCAATTATGTACTGATATCTTTTGTTTTAAAATAGCTTCAAATGCCTTGGATGAGATTTAAAATTGGTGTTGCATGTATGGAAATGCATTGCAACAACAATGAAGGGCTTTTGGATTTGCGGCACAAGCTGTAAAATGTTTACTCTTGCAAGACCCTGCTTTAAATTCCCTAGATAGGCTTTTGAATTAACATAGCAAAGGCTAGAAATGATATTTCTTCTTAAAAATTACTTGCCTTTGCCTTAGATAGATTTTTCCAATGACATAGCAAGCTAAAATTATTGCACCAAGTGTCATTTTCTAGTATGAGAGGATCGATTGATGCAAATGGCTCCCATGCACACAAATCGCATCCAATGGCTCTCGTGCATGCAAACTGCATCCAACTAGCTCCACCCACCAAAAAATAAATTTGATGTGGCTTTTTTTCTTTTTTCCTTATAAGCTTGATCTGGTCAAAATTTTGACCAAATTGGGCATAAAAACCAAGAAAAAGAAGAAATAATAGGCCAATATGGCCTTTGGTTGAAAAATTTTGTCGAAAAACAAGGGAAAATGTACTAGTGATATATATAACTATGATTAAAATTTATATTATATTAATTATCTAATTACTGATTAGAGATGTCCCATGAAGGGACATGTCTCTTTATCTATTATTCTCTTTATATCTATCTATCTATCTATCTATCTATCTATATATAGTTGCTACCATTTGGAAAAAACATACCAAATATTATGACAATGCTTAGTACATTTGCAACAATCCTCATAATTACTGTTTGTTTGTTTGTTTGTTTTTGTGCTAGATTTTTCTATCACTCTTCATTACTCGATGATGGATGTGAGAAAGGGGGAACTACAATTTCTTTAGGCAACCATTTATCCTTCCAGTTTATATAACATATGTACAATGGCTATGTATCAATGATTGTAGTTTAGTTTAGAATGATGTTAAAAATTATACAAATCCTCTTTTAATTTTTCTTTAATGGATTTATATAGCCCATTCCAATGGTGATGTGCATACTAGGCTCGAGAAACTATTATTTGAAAATAGATTTCTACAATGATTGGTCTCAAATAAATATAATACTTTAAATTTTGATTTTTTTGGTTTATTGTTAAATTTTAAAATAGTGTATTTTTATATTTTTGTTTGTTGAATCTATTATCAAATTTAAGTTATACATCCTACATTTTAATTTTCTTAATATATTATTATTACTTATAGTGATGATGGCATTTAAGAATTTCAGTTTTTTTTTTTTGTAATGGGTACAATTGTATAATGATATTGTGTTTGTGTTTTTAAATTTTTTTAAATATTATTTTTAGCTATGCAAAAGTAAATTTTATTTTATCTTTTAAGTACTTTACAAGTCTTTAGAACCATTTCATATGCTTAACGAAAAATTGAAATAAAAATCACAAGTCATCTTGATACTTTTGCATGATCATATATATATATATATATATATATATAGATATAATAATAATAATAATAATAATAATAATAATAATAATAATAATAATAATAATAATAATAATAATAATTAGTTCTTCTATTGGCTAGGATATGATAAAATTGCGTGTATGATTCCAAATTTAATATACAAAATTATGAATCTAATATGAAAATAATTTTAAACACATTATTTCTAGATGAGATTGTGTGTAAATCTTTGCATCAAAATGTAAGCTCTTAATCACACTGTGTGTTTCAGATTAGAAAATCTAATGCACTTTTTACAAATTCATAGAACCATGAATTATTAAAGACAAAATTAAACTAAATATAAATCTTTGAAGCTGTTGTTGAACTCTATATGTAATCAATTGATGAATCCATCAAGGTTTTACATTGTGACTTATTATTTTCACTTGATAAGATAAGATAATTTTATTAATGTCCAACAAAAGACCACAACTTGGGTCTATGGGACTGGAAGCTTACAACCAAGAAGATAGCAGATAAACAGAGCACCAAATAGTGTCCACAAATGAACAAGTATAATAAATGAAGAAGAAAGTAGGAGACATCACAAAAAAGATTAGGTATCCATCTTCAAAGGGAAAAAAATCCAACAATGACTGATATGGCCAACAACTACCAGGGATCCTATAGTGTAGCTAAATGCTATGAGAGGAGTGTCACTGGCAAAGAAGTCCATTGCGAGGTCTCATTGATTTGGAATAACCTGTGTTAGGGAAACTACATTTTCACTTCATATCTTGAGTTAGAGCTAACAGTGAGAAGAAAGTCATGATAAGTTGTGCTTGGGTCTGACTCCTGGGGAATGATAGCTATAAAATATGGTCATGAAGCTGTAAGGACTTACGAAGATGAAGCACATTGAAATGTTGATCTATGTACTTGAAGAACTTCGAAAGGGATTTGAAATCTCTAAAAAAATAATAAAATCTCCCTCTAATCGTGTAGTATATGGGGCATCTAAAAAGGAAATGGGTCTCAGATTCTGCCTCTGCTAAGGTCCAAAGTCTACAAACTCAATCCTCTCTAGCAATATGGTGATCAACCTATATCTAGAGTTGGTGCAAGCCCATAGTGAAGGAACCAAGGGAGACACGCAAAGCATGTGTCCAAAATCTATGTAAGTAATCAAGGCATACAATAATCCCATCCTAAATATCTAAGAAGTGCTAGATGTAGAATGTCATCCTCAAACGTGGACCCCCTGGAGGATCAACCCAGGTCTGTTAATATACTACCTATAGATGTAAAGTATGACGTGCTTGTTTGACTCCCATCAAGAGGGGATGCGATGAGCAAGAGTGTCCAATAAGAATTGGTAGGGAGGGAGATGGTCAATGTTGATCCCAACTAATCTTAGTAGCATAATAGCCTAAGCATACCAATAGTGAGCTCTAGTGGCTAGATCAAAGTCTGCAATAACAACTGAAGATCAGTAGGCTAAGTAAGGGTATCTGTGTTATCCTTCAGCCAAGTCTACAAATCCATGAAGATGATAGAGAAACAAGATCAGGTAAAAAATGGAAGCAATCCTAAATGGGTGGGCTCCAAACTCAACAAAAATAACACTATTGGGGGGTGGATTTATGACATCTAATAATTTGATGGAGGAGCAGAGTTTGGGTACACTCGATCATGGCCTAGTCTGAGTCCAAAAGGGAAGGCCCACATACCACCAAACCATAGAGCACTGTGGGTCTTACTAAGGAATCCAAGAGATATAGCTTAGATAATGTGTCCTGAATGTAGTGTTTGAAGCATTGTCTCTCAAGCATGGCAAGGGAAACCAACCCTTTTTTGATCTGAGGTAGAATGTATGATCTCAAGCTAAAACAAAATCTAGAAAACTTAACCCCAAGGAATGTGTAAGATGATGTAATCTCAACTTCCTAACCCTGGAAGTGAAAATGGAGATGTGAGGTCTTCAGATCGTTGAAGACCATAACACAAGTCTTCTCCAAGTTTATGACCAGCTGTCTCATGTTAGAAAAAGAGAAAAGCCTATCCAGAAGCCTCTAATAGAACCCTCAAGAGAAGAAGAAAGAAGAACCACATCATCAGAAAAGAGAAGGATGGAGATCAATACCTAGTGTAGATGATAGCTTGTAAGGAAACTTGCAAGAAATAATACAACCGTTTCAACATAACCCATAATAGATCTGAAAATGAATATATAATTAAAATCCACATGTAAGAGAATAGACAACATACTCACAAAAAATGTGACACAAGATATACCCTAGGAAACCCTCATTGAGTGAAAAAATCTAGCCTCCAAAAGCATCCATCACTAAGTATTATTTAGCAAAAACACCATTGCAATACAACCATGGAAGCTTTCAAAGCTATAGCCACAACCAAGCAATCCGTGTGAACAAGCATGAATCCACACATCCCATGCCATGCTTCCAACCTTCATAAATGCTCCCTTGGCTAACCTATCAAGCTTTGTCCCGCTTGACTCCTTTCCCTCTTATTCTTCTCCTTATCTCTATAACTACCCTTGTGGTTGATTATTTAGTAGCAAGTCCCACAAAACCGCCAAGTGGTATTACATAAACCATGTGCTACCTAACCCATTGACCCCATATTTAATATTGAAAATTTAATTCTTTTTCCCCAATATTAAATAATTACATGAAATATTATCATAATGTTACAAAACAACTCATCAAATATATCCCTTGGAAATATTTACATGTTGTACATCCATATAGGTGCAACATTACATAATAAAATATAAGAATATTATGCAATATGTGTAACACCCATTAACTTGACAATTCCTACTTGTTGTATACATTGCATAGGGTCAATCTGTAGCCACATAAATGAACAAGGGAACAATCCCTCCTAGCACATCCACCATCATGGATCAAAGTACATGAGGTGCTCCATCCTAGTACCTACAACAAAATCAAAGTATCCAACATCTCAAACACGAATGATCTCACACCCTATTATGCCACTACTAAAAACATACATAGAAGCCATCCAAAGAGAAAGCCACCAACCTGCCACATTAGAAGATCATAAAATATTGTACCAACTAAAATTCCAAGCGCAAAAACCTAATCCAAAAGTAATCACATGTATCCATAGTTTTCAAAATATCCATAGCTGAAATAACACCCACAACAAGTGCCAAACCCATCCAACTATCCATACCTCCAAAGGTATACCAAGTGAATCTCACATCATCAACATATCTAATCTATAACCTACAATCACGAGCCTCAAGAGAAATACCTACCACATATACACCAAGAAGTTCCCACTACAAAAGATATTATCAAATCTATAATCAATCCACTCACAACATCTCAAAGAAGTGAATCCATGTTGTCTCAAGGACATCCACAACACATAAACCAATAATCTACAAGAACAACTCTCATAAAAAATCTCTAACTGTCTCACAAGCTCTCCACAACTGACAAAAGAAAGAGATAAATTAATAATCATGTCATCTCTCACATGAAATACATGAGCACAAACCAGTGATCATAATCTATAACCAATCTCAAATCCAATGTAAGAAAAATCAAATATATAGGAAGATAACCAAGACCAAAGAGAAACCATGTAAATTATAACATATATCATGTCCTTCTGCATACACCTCTAGGTGTAAACCGTGCAAGTATGATCTCCTCCATAAAATCCCAAACAAGAAGCCATAATGACCCCTAAGCCATACCATATAACTATTCATGGATGTAAGCCTCTCACAAGATGATCAAACTCCATCTCCAATTAAAAGAATAACCATTCCTAATCCAAGAAATATACCCAATATAAAACCATCTCCCAAACTCAACCAACATAAAAACATATGAAAATGGAGATAACCAATGCTAAACCATCTCTAAGATGAACCCTCCAGAACTAACTCATGTACTGTAGCTCAAGATCCACATCCATGAAAGACAAGGATAAACATAATGCACTTGAGAGAAACAATGGGCTATACCTCTCAAGTAGAAAACCACCGAGTCAATCAAGAGTGGGGAATGAGAATTCTCATCAAGATATCCAAGTCTCCAATCAAGACTCATCTAAGAACAATCTCCTCTCAAGTTTGTATTAGGTGAATGCCCCTTGGACTTCCTACTAAAAAAAAAAACAACTTTTTCAACAAGTACTTATCTTATCCAAGAGAAATCAACATCACCATCCTCTCTAATATCCATGAGCACCTATAACCAATCAAAACATGCCAACTCCAAATGAAACATAGCAATATCATGAAGTATCCAGCTTATGATTAATGTACTCAGCACCAAGAAACTAAGCCAAGATCAATGTTAAAGTTCCAACTATGGCCTCAGGAACATAAACATGACAACATGATCTAACCATATCAACCAAAGCGATAACATGCTCCATATGAACATACTATAACATGCCAAAACTATAAACATGTATCAAGAGTAAACTATGACATAATAATCAAACCATCCTCACACCAAGGATAACATGTCAAATGAAAGAATAAACCACACCTTTACCAATAACCCCATTAGTCCTCAAGATGCAACCATCTCCACACAC
Source organism: Cupressus sempervirens (assembly GCA_028749045.1). Taxonomy (NCBI): domain Eukaryota; kingdom Viridiplantae; phylum Streptophyta; class Pinopsida; order Cupressales; family Cupressaceae; genus Cupressus; species Cupressus sempervirens. The sequence continues at coordinate 97,932,895 of CM053783.1, read as the reverse complement.
CATAAAGAAAAAATATCTCCACATACCATGAAGAACCATCTCCACATGCCATGAGGATAACTAAGAACCCCATGAGTCTTCAAGATCTAACCATTTTCATACACCATGAAGATAACCAAGTGCACCATGCAAATGTCAAAGACGCTTCTGCAGTAATAGGATCCAAGACAAACCTCCAACATCTGTAAACACTCAATATATATCAATACCAATATACTCCCACTCAATCGTGGTGCCAAGTCACCTATAGCACCATAACATCCATCTCCTACATGAAGATCCTCTAGGTTTATACTTACACATCCAAAGTGTTAGTACCAAGTGAACCCAAGATATCCAAACCAAGAAGATACAAACCAAACTAGAAACTAATCGTGCACTATCATGTCATCACTGTCAGAAGCTCCCTCTAAACTATGTATCCAAGCTATCCATGACATCATGATGAAAAAATCATCCTCTAATCATGAGAATCAACTAAGGCATCAAACCATTAAAGAAATCAAAGTGCACATCATGAGCTCTTCAAAAGAAACCAAATAACCATGATCCTCAACCAAGACGATATACCACCATAACCAAATCAGGAATCCAAGCCAATGAACATCAAGGATGTACCTATATATCCAATCATGTCATGCCAAAATTTATGGCACCATGATCACATCCATGAACCAAGCATCTAACTCTCAATATGTGTCCAACCTATCAGCATAAAATAGTCAACCATAATCTTTCACCATGATTGTACCTAGTAACAACATCTTATCCCTTCTATATGAAAAAAATTAGCAAATCATGTGACTTATGGCATAGACAACCCAAGTCCCAGCTTCCAATCTGAATATACATCAATAATGAAAGATCAATGGGAAAAGACAACCCATAACCAAGCCATAAAAGCAACCTATAATTATAGACTGCTTACAACACTGCACAACTTGTAGACCCAAAAAGTTATCATATATATCCAAATCAAACATTGATAATCATATCATCATGAGACCAATCTAAAATATGAACTCGGTATACAATGACATCAAATCTTAAATCTTCAAACATACAATGTAATAGACTCACAATGCTACCATACTCAATATATACCATAAACTATTTAGATCAATATATCACCAAATAAATAATGCCAAACCTGTACCAAATGTAAACCAATGTGTAGATCAATATAGAGCTTTTCATTGACTATTCAAAGTTTAAAATTTGGCTCCATATGCCCAAGTTATGCCCTAATTTATGCTTAAAATAAACATCTAACTTTTAGGCAATTAAAAACCTGAATTTTTTTTAAAATCACAAAACCAAACCTACACCAAGTTGTAGTGCTCTGAATTATCTTTCCAACACCTATAAAAAGTTTGAAATCTAATATCTAAGAGGAAGTTATGGTCATTTTACTAAGACAGTCTTTTTACCATTTTCACTATGATTTTTTTTTGTGAAAAAAATTCTGAGGAGATTAAATTTCAAGGCCATCACAAGTTGAAACTAAAAAAGTCTTTCATTTCCTTTGTGTTAGAGTAATTATTATTTTTTACTTATTAATTAGATCATCTTGATTTAATTAATTAAGTGGTTTATTACTCTAGTTCTTAATCTTGCTTTTAGGTGCATATAATTAATATTTTATATTAATTATAATTTGCAAACCTAGTTAGGGTTTTGTGATTCCTTTTATAAGGATTTTCCTCTTTGTATTTTTTAATTCACTTATTGAATCATAATAGAATTTTCTCTTTGCATGTCCATAAGATGTCTCTGGCTTTTTGGCCTCCATAATTTTTCCTTGCTTCTATTCTTTGCTTCATCCATGTGATAGAGTTATGCATGCAGGTGTTCTTGGGAGATTAGTTTTTCACCTAATCTAACATGGTATCAGAGCCATCTTGCTGCTCGATGTTCATGTTTTGTTGAAGTGTTTCAGAAGCAGGCTTTTTTCAAGGGTTTTAGAAGCTTTTTATGTGGATTTATGGGGGACCTTTGTTTCTGGTCACTTTGGGCTCAAATGAACATCACCGTTGCGCTCAGAGCACCCCAAAACCCTAGAATCCATATAAAATTTGTCCATTTTGGACAACATTGATTTGGAAGGCAAATTTTTTTTGCCGTACAGGGCTATATGGCCCCTGCATGCAGATCGAGGCAAAAAATTGTTAAAAAATTGCAAAAAAAAAAATCTGTGGCATTTTTTGCCGTGACAGTTAACTAACCATAGCAGAGCCGCTAGCGGTCACTGTTGACGGCCATCGCTAGCAGTCACCGCTGGCGGTCCGCCAACGGCCTACAGTGGCTCTGCCGGAGGTGTCCACCGCGGCCCCGGAGTGTTTCAACCTCCCTCCGCCCAACCACCGCCCGACCACTGCTTTGCTAGCAGTGTGGGGTTGGTGGGGGTTTTTTTTCTTTTATTATTATTTTATTATTATTATTATTTTTTTTTTGCATTTTCAGAGAGCTTGGAGGTTTTTCTTCCATAACTTGAGCATACAGATGTATTTTTTCGATCCGAAATTTTTTCCAAAAAGCTGTTCCAAGACGAAGATGATGGTATAGGTTTTTTTGGTTTTTGGTGTAGTTTGGTTGCCTGTTTTGGCAGTCAAAGCCAAATGTTCTATTTTGCCTTCTGGGAGCCATATCTCGCTCATCCAGACTCTTTTTTGGGCTCGCTTTATATCATTGGAAAGCTGGTTCTGTGAGTTATTCAGTTGCAGGGGTATTTTATCCAGATTCTACTCCAAGTTCTTTCTTCTTCGAGTTTTGCACTTTCACACTCTGGCGGATTACTTGGATTCTACAGGTCTTGTTCTTTTGGCTCACTCTTCTTTCTAACTTCTGAGCATTGTATTATTCTCTTCTGTTGCATTCTTTTTTCTGTAAATACACTAAGATAAAGTGACTACTTTTGCATATTTGGGATCTTGTACACCTTGTGTTTGTTTGTACTCGCCCTCAGTTATAAAGTGCCATGGGGGGTCATGATGTTTTTCCATTTTGTGCTCATCCACCTTTGTCAAGTGAGCATTCCTTCCACGACATTAGCTCATGCAGTGTGTCGGTGACACTGCCCTTTATCCTGTGCTTGTACTTCTATTGCACTGTTGGTGTTCCTTATTCTTATTCTTGCAGATATTTTTGGCATTGCATTTCAGTGTTTTTGTCACCCCTTTCCCTATTCAACATTATGGGGGGGGGGGGGGGGGGGGGGGTTTCACCTGTTGGCTCTATTGCTTCCTTGGTTCGATTGAGTGATCTACGTATTCAATTTTTGTTCCTATGTACTAGGTGGATGCAGTGGCTAGGCACCTATGCATTTCGGTGAGATGGTTCACCTACTATATAGACACTCATTCATTCCTACTTTTGGAGGTCACCTCTTCAATTGATCAGCTCTTCAGACTTTGTCTTCTCTACCTGGCCATGCTCTATTTCAGTGGGGGTTCCAACAGTTTCTTCTAACAGTGTTTGCAACTTCATGCTTCAAAGATGCTTCATGCTCTTTCTTGTTCCTTTCTTTGGGACATTTCTTAGATTGGAGGCTTTGTTTCCTTCATCTAGTTCATTTCCTTGTATTGGGTACCTAATCAGGCCTTGTTGCCGGGACCCATTTTTTTCTACTTTCATAGCTTTGCTAGGTTAGCTTCCTCTCGAGCTTCGCTTAAGGGGGGGTGTTAGAGTAATTATTTTGTTTCACTTATTAATTAGATCATCTTGATTTAATTAATTAGTGGTTTATTACTCTACTTCTTAAGCTTGCTTTTAGGTGCATATAATTAATATTTTATATTAATTATAATGTGCAAACTTAGTTCGAGTTTCGTGATTCCTTTTATAAGGATTCACCTCTTTGTATTTTTTAATTCACTTATTGGATCATAATAGAATTTTCTCTTTGCATGTCCATAAGATGTCTCTGGCTTTTTGGCCTCCATAATTTTTCCTTGGTTCTGTTCTTTGCTTCATCCATGTGACAGGGTTATGCATGCAGGTGTTCTTGGGAGATTAGTTTTTCACCTAATCTAACACTCTGAACATGGCTGAACTAGGGTGTATTATATATCAAAATTTATGGAAACATTGATCCAGATCCAATGGTGAGGTTTTTTTTTTACCTAGGAGGTCATTTCTACAAGCTTCTCCCTAAAACCCTCATTTAAATGAAACATCCAAAAAATCCTTTTGACCAATAATTTCACATGCCCAAAATCTCCAAAAATCACATCATAGTAGCAAACTCAAAACCCTTAGATCTACAATAAACAACTCATATAGCTTGCCCTTTCTATTATCCTATGATGCATCCCATGGATTCAATCTAGGGTTACAATATTAAAACCATAGCTCTGATACCACTTGTAAGGAAACTTGCAAGAAATAATATAATCATTTACACATAACCCATAATAGATCTAAAAATAAATATATAATTAAAATTGACATGCAAGAGAATACACAACATACCCACAAAAATTGTGACACAAGATATACCCTGGAAAACCCTCATTGAGGGAAAAAACCCACCCTTTAAAAGCATCCATCACTATGTATTATTCAGCAAAAACATCATTGCAATACAACCATAGAAGCCTTCAAAGCCATAGCCACAACCAAGAAATCCATGTCATGTCATGTTTCCAACCTTCACAAATGCTCCCTTGGCTAACCCGTCAAGCCTTGTCCAGCTCAAATCTTTGTCTTTTTCTTCTTCTCCTTGTCTCTACAACTACACTTGTGGCTGTTTATATAGGAGAAAGTCTCACAAAATCATCAAGTGGTATTACATAAACAATGTGCTAAAATCATGTGCTACCTAACCCATTGACCTTACATTTAATATTTAAAATTTAATTCTTTTTCCTCAATATTAAATAATTACATGAAATATTATCACAATGTTACAATACAACTCACCAAGTATATCCCATGGGAATCTTTACATGTTGTACATCCATCTAGGTGCAACATTACATAATAAAATAAAATAATAAAATATAAGAATACTATGGAATGTGTGCAACACCTATTATCTTAACACATTTTTCACCTAGAAGCAAGGATTCGCTAAGAAAGGCCTCAAGCTCATCAATGTAGGTACCGAACAATGTGGGCTAGAGAGGGAAGCCCTACTTCACCACAATGATGCTCTAGATAGGGTCGAAGAGGCCCTTGGTGGTCCTAAGTCTACTGACCACAGTCTTTTATAACCTCATGTCAATTGTCAATAAGATCTTAGAAATACCAATATCTCTAAGTCTTTGAAATAGGACCACTCTTGGGATGAAATCAAAAGCCTTAAAAAAATCCACAAAGCAATAGTAGACTTTCTTCGATTGGTGTTAGGCCTCCTTGATAATATCCCATAGCATCAAGATATGATCCATGGTCTGGTAGTCTTCCTTGAGGCCTGCTTGGCCCTTTTACCTACAATTTCTCCTGTCAAGCTCATTGGATAAAATAATATTCAATGTTATGGCATAAGTTTGGAGAATGCGTGCCCAATTATAGTGGTCCTATAGTTTTTGGGATTGGAAGCCAACCTAGACTTATGGATTGGGTGAATAATGTGTCTCGACCATGAGTCTAGAAAACCAAAATAAACCACTCTATTAAAGATGACAAGAAGCATTACAATTACAATTTTAGATGACTATGGATATTATGAAGATGACTAATTGAATCAATGTTAGTGTTTTTAAATTAATCAAGCTAATTATGAAAAAGATCTTTAAGTATGGCTTGAAAAACAACTTTATTAAAATTTATTAGATGACACATGTTGGTTGAGAGATTTTAAAAATGAATAAATTTTATGATAATGCATTCTAATACTTTTCTTGAAGTTTCAGTAAATTCAATTAAGCTCTTTATGTCTAAACTTTTTAATTAAAGGTGTAATAAAATTATGTGCAAGTTTTAATAATAATGTATTAGAAAAAGTCTTGGAAGAGAGAACTCTATTGTAAGATTCCTCCTTGTATGTACTTATTTAAAAATTAATTTATCTCTTAAATTGTTTATAGGAGATTCGAATGGATATATGAGCATGATAAGATAGAGGTATGGGGAAATGTTGTTGTTCTTGCTAGAAACCATGTAGAGGACATCATGATAAATTTTGGCTATCTTATGTATAATGATTATGATGATGGATATGAATTAACATTTTATGGTTTAAGTGTCCTAATGGAAATTGAGATCAGTTGATACATTTTGGTTTTGATACTTCGTGATTCAAGACTTACTACATTGCTCAACTATTTAAACATTGATTGTACTAACATTGACATGAGATGTTTCACCTTATGATGATGACGATGTTTACAATGTTTTATATATATATATATATATATATATATATGCATTACAATTATTATTTTAGTATTTTAATTTGAACTAATTAATATATTATGATGATTCAATTACGAGATTAGCGATGATTAAATATGTGTGCAGAAATGAAAAAGGTTAATTAAATGAAAGTTTAATTATTTTGATCAATGTGATTATGAAAATTTAGTTTAAATATATGAATGTCATATTATCAAACTACTGATATTTGAGTTGAGTGTGCAGGATAATTAACCATGGAATTAATCAAAGAATCAGTAATTGACCCTATGTGCAAACTGTAAGACTAAGGTTGAATCCAATTAAAGTGATTTGAACCTCGTTGTCAAGTGTTTAATTTGTATCGTAATCTAAATGTGTGTATCATTTTGTATTTTGGTACATGTCAAATGTTATGTAAAAGTAACTCTTATGTGTTTGAAATCTTTTAGAATAACCGAGAGGTGGGGGGTGAATCAATTACTCAAGGTCTAGATGTACAAATAAAGCTTTTCCCACAATTCAGTGAACCCATAAAACATTCATACTCATGCATGCATTCATTGTGTATCAATTAAAACTTATATGTTACTATTAAATCAACTTGCAAAAATGTAAAGCATGAAATATAACACATCCATCAGCATATTTGACACAATGATTTAATGTAGAAACCCAATTTGGGAAAAATCACTATTAACATGCTACTCTTTTTTCAGTCTTCTAAAGTGATGCCCTGTAAAAGGCTAACCCTATTAAAATTTATAATGCACACTATTACATGTGACCCGGTTAAGGGATTTCAATCACCCTATTAAAAGTGAGCCATGTTAGAAGACATTAGGCCATTCACTTTGAATGCCACCCTATTAAAGGATTTTTAAATGACTATTAACTCAACCTTACTCCAAAGGATTTACCCTAGATTGATACAATTGTTAGAAAGTAATAATAGAGCTTTGATCTGATATAACTTACAACTTCACTTGTAGATTATAGATCTCTATTCAGTCCTCAATTCTACTTGGCTTCCATTCTTTGTAGCTCTGACAGATTGTTCACCTTTCAAGCATTCATCTTCTTAAGCCTCCTTTCTTAGTACACCATTACAGACACTTCTCTCAGGTCACTTGATAAAGAAAAACCCCTTTCTCCTCCTCCTTCTTAGGTTCTTGCACCAAAATCTCTAACTCTTTTTCTTCATGACCAGACATTCCTATATATAGGAAATCAAAACATTTTCCCACTCATTATCCATCGACTAAATTAGGGTTTTTGGATGGATTAGGTAGGATACAATGTATCTACCCCATATCTTGTCTTCTCTAAAAACTTCTCTTGGAATCCATTTGAATTCACCTCCAAAATAGTTTACATAAGATTCTTTGCCACCAACTCATCAATCTTATCTTCCTCCTAGTTCACAAGTTCCAAGAAAAAAATTTGTCAGCTTTTATTTGGTGAATCTTCAATCTTTTTCATAATGTAGTAACTTGGTATTATCAATCTTTTGATGCTCAACACATACTATGTCACTTGACATCAACTGGATTTTACTAGTGCTCAACATCAACTAAAATTTACTCAGCATCCATTGTCTTGCTCGACATCTACTAGAATTCACTTTCACTTGGCTTCAAATGACTTTTCGCTCAGCTTGAACTAACTTTGCTTGACACCTACTATTAACTTAGTCAAGCTTGGCAGATGAACATTGTTTGACTTATTCTTTTAAACTTTCTAAGTGTAGCCAACCATTTTGTAACCTTAAGTAGATCATCAAAACATCATGTTATCATTGTCTTAACTAATCCTTGTACTACATTACAAAATCATAACTCAACCTTTCCTCTAAGTACTTATGTTACATCTTATTAATCAAATCCTCCTCATCAATCAACTAAGTGATAGTACTTGAAACATATAAGCAATTGTCTTACTAGTAAATAGTAGGTTTGACATGAGTTACAAAAAAATGATTGAAACACATAATAATCTCCCTTATAAAAATCTTTCTAATCAATGACCTTTTATATCAGATTCCAACAATCTCCCTCTTTGGCATTGATGACAAACCAAACTGATCAACTAAATCAATAAAATGATGAACATCTTGTTCAACTAAATTAACTAGGTTAAAATAGTAAGAAAATACCAAAGAGAAAACTTGTATTAAAATTTCTCCCTCTATCAATAGCTTCCATCTTCTAGTTAGGTTACAAAATATAACTCCCTCTTATGCCTCTCTTTCGTGCTGACTTGATCAGTAGAATATGTCCATCTGATAATGATCCTTCTAATTCTTTGATCAATGTCTCAACCTTTGTTTTGATCCTTTCTCTGATTGCTTTCTCCCTCTTTGATCAATTTCTTCTATTTCTCTCTCTTTCTTTCTTGATCTTCTAATCATGTACTTTTTCCATTATTCCTCTTGCATCTTGATCAGTTTAATGTAATTTCTCCCTCTTTGACAACAATGCAAAAGACATATACCAAACACTTGACATCTTTAATATATGCAGATATAGGCTTTTGTAGCTTCTTCAATTTCGCCCTTTATCACCTTGCTTATGACTACTTTGTAGTTCTAGTTCTTGTGATTACTTTAGGTAGTTCCTAAAGTAAGATCCACTGTATCAAATTGTATTATATGAATATCAGCTTGTTTGATGTAGGGCACTCCCTCTATCTTTTATATAGCTTTTGATAGGGGTATCACCCCTAGTTTACCTCTTAGATACTCATAAGCATCCTTGGGTAATTCTTTTACGAAGATATCAGCAATTTGCTCCTTTGTGTTAATATATTCCATCTTTATCTTTTTATCTTGAACCAATTCCTTACATAATGATACTTGATTGCAATGCGCTTTTTCTTTGTATGCATCAATAGATTATTTGATATATTGATAACACTTGTATTATCACAATAAAGCATCATTGGTTCTATGATTTCTTCCTTCATTTCCTTAAGTAGCTATTTCATCCATACAATGTTTGTGTAGTTGATAGTAGTAGCAACATATTATACTTTAGTAGTAGATTGGGAAGCACAACTCTACTTCCTACTAGTCCATGTAAGTAGTCTTTTGCCTAGGAAGAATGCTTCTCCACTGGTACTCTTTCTATCATCAATGTTTCCAGCCTAGTCAACATCAGTGTAGGCTCTCAGTTCAAACTTTTTATTCTTCTTATAGTGTAAACCAAACTCTTCTGTTCCTTTCAAGTATCTCATGATTCTCTTCATAGCCATCAAGTGATTCTCTCTGGGATTAGTAAAGAATCTTGGAACTATCCCCACAGCTAATGCAATATCAGATCTGCTATGTACTATATATTGTAATTTTCCAATCATGGAGCTATACAATGTTTGATTCACCTTAGCTAAATCATCATTCTTTGATAGCTTAAGTCCTATCACCATAGGTGTACTTACTAGTTTGGAATCTTCTAATCCAAATGCCTTCAATATCTCTTTGACGTATTTTGACTAAGTGATATATATATCATACTTCATCTGGTATACTTGCAATCCCACAAAGAATTTGATCTCATCCAAACATGGACATTCCAAATTCTTGCTTCATCTAATTTGCAAAGTTCTTGCACAAAGCATCTTGTTCTCCAAATATGATATCATCAACAAATATTTTAGATAACAGTATACCTTTTTTCTTGTCTATCTTCATGTAAAAATTTCTATTATCATCAGTCCTTTCGAATCTAATCTTCACAAGATAAGTGTGAAGTCTTTCATACCATACTCTTGGTTCTTGCTTCAATCCATATAGGGCTTTGTGTAGTCTAAATACCATGTTCCTATTTTTTTATGAACAAATCCTTTTGGCTATTCTATGTATACTTCTTTTTCTAATATGCCATTCAGAAATGCAGATTTAACATCCATCTGATAGAATTTGAAACCTTTGTATGCAGCATAAGAAAACAAAATTCTCACTCCTTCCATTCTTGCAATAGGGGAAAATTTTTCACCATAGTCAATTCTTTCTTCCTATGCATATCTTTTGCAAACTAGTCTTTCTTTTTTTCTTATCACTTCACCATTCTCATCTAGCTTGTTTCTGAATACCCATTTGATGCCAATCACATTCTCTTCTTCTAGTCTAGGAACTAGACTCCATGTTTTGTTCTTGTCTATTTGTTGAATTTCTTCTTCCATAGCCTTGTACTAGTCATCATCTTCTAATGCATCTTTTACTATATTAGGTTCCCCCATGCTTAACAAACATGATTCACTTCTCAGCCTATTTCTTGTCATTGGCCTTGCATCTTTGTCTCCAATGATTTGATTTGCAGGATGATGTCGTTTGACATATTTGGACAATCTTGGTTTAGTTCACTGTGTACATCTTTGTTAGTTATTTCAGCATCTCTTTCATGTATACTAATCTTAGAATTAGAATGTGCATTTTCTTCATTCTACAACTCGACATCTGAATGTAGCTTGGTTCCTGAATGCAACTTGACATTCACAGGTTGTGACTCGACAGTTACTGAGACTTGCTGTTAGTTTGCAACTTGATTTGTAGCATCTTCTTCAGTAAGAATTCCTTCATAGAAGTATACAAATGATTTGTATTCTTTTGATTCTTTTGTAGGTTTAGCCTCATGTGCTTCTATAAATTCATCAAAACTCACATTTACACTTTTCACAATTTTTTTAGTGTTAGTATTTAAACACATGAAAGCTACACTTCTTGTGGAATAACCAAGGAATATACCTCCTTCACTTTTTTCATCAAACATTTCATTCTAACATCTTTGAGAATATAACATTTTCTTCCAAATACCTTAAAGTATTTTACATTAGGTGGATATCCATACCATAATTCAAAAGGTGTTGAATGAGCACCTTTCTTGACTTGCACATGGTTCAAGTTATATACAATAGTACTTACAACTTCTCTTCAATATTTCAAAGAAAAATCCTTCTCCATCATGAGTGTTCTGGCATAGTCCATTATAGACTTGTTTCTTCTTTTAGAAATTCCATTTTGTGGAGGGATTCTAGGTGCAAATATCTATCTTTTGATTCCTCTATCATTATAGAACATCTCAAACTCATTTGAAGTGAATTCTCCTCTATCTGATCTCAAGCATATCAAACTTTTACCTATTTCTTTTTCAACTCTTGCCAAGTACCACTTAAACATTTAAAAAGCATTAGATTTTTTTTTTAGAAACATGATTTTCATCATCCTAGAGTAATCATTAACAAATAGCATTATTTATTTATCTCTTCTATAGCTTTGCACTTTAATAGGTCCACACAAGTCAATACAAACAATCTCTAGTATTTCTTTAGAGGTATAAGCCTTACTCTTAAAGCTTGACTTTTTCATTTTGCCTAGCTAACATTGTTTGCATACTATATTATCAGGTTTCTTCAACTTAGGCAAATCTCTAACTCTTTTCATGTTACTAATACTAACCAAGTTATCAAAATTAACATGACATGATCTCTTGTGCCAAAGTCATATATCATCAAATTTTGCAATAAGACACATTGCATCCTCTATATCTAGATAGAACATATTACTTTTAGTTTGATCACCTTTACCAATTAGGTTCCCATTTGTGTCATATAACTTGACGATTTTATTTTCAAACTCAACTTTGCATCCCAAATTATTTAATTGTGACACACTTAACAAGTTATAATTCAATCCTTCAACATAGTAAGCATTGTCACATAAGATCTTGTCTATGAGTTTGATAGAGCCTTTTCCTTTTATCAAACATGGTGCATCATTACCAAAATTTACACTATTTCTATCATAACAAGTTAAGGTAACGAACTTACTTTTGTCTCCAGTCATGTGATGTGGGCATCCACTATCAATGATCCATTTATCATTCTTGTTCATAGAAATCACAAATGTTCATTGAATTCATCCTTCATTGCAACATATACCACTTCATCATCATGTTCATCAGAAATGTAGCATGACTTCTTGCCTTTGTCTCTATAGTCTTTGCGATCATCTTCTATTCTATTTTTGTGCTTGTTTCCTTCTCTGTACATCTTGCAACAATATGACCAACTTCATTGCATTTGAAACAAATGATGGGTAACTTACCTTTGAACTTGCCTTTTCCTTTGTTAAATCTTCTTGCCAGTAGTGCTTCCAATTGTTCAATGTATTCCTCATCTGTGTTGCTATCACTAGATGCATATTTTATCTTTCTTTTCTTCTTCTTTTGCTTTACATTCTCAGAATCCTTCAATAAAATTTTTGCTTTGAAAGTTGATTCAATACTCTCTGGTTTGTAATTGTCAAAATTAGATGGCTCAAAAGTAGTGAGTCTACCTACCAGTCCTTCAAGGGTTAGATCATTTCTTGGCATACATATTAACTCTTGGATTATAGAAACTCTAATAGCATAAATAGGTAGTAATGTCCCCAAGACTTTACTTAGCACAATATCATCTTTTTTACTAGTAGCACCTTTTATTGCACTAACAACTTCTTTTATCCTAGCAACATATTGAGCAATATTCTCACCTTCTTCCATTCTCATGTCATCAAACTTACCTCTGAGGCTCTTAGATTTGGCTCTTTGAACATTTTTGTCTCCTCCATAGATGGTGGCCAAGGCATCCCACATATTTTTTGCACTATCACATCCTTTGATATCATCAAATTTGGCATAGCTTAGGGCAGGGGCAATCTCCAAAATTGTCTAGTTGTGATTTTTTCTTTTTCTTCATATCTTCAGTAGTTAGGGCTCCTACTGGATCAACATGCTCCATTGAAATGGAAGATTGTGCATGATCTCCAAGTCCTCCAAGGTGCAGCTTCATCAAACTTTTTCATGTAGTAAAGTTCTCTTTATTGAGCTTGGGTACTTCTCTTTTTGACATCTTGATCTTTGTGCTTCTAGTACCTTAAAACTAGTCCTCTTAAGAAGATGGCTCTGATACCAATTGTTCAAAATATTTTAGACTAATTGAGTTTGGGTGGGGGGTGAATTAGTTATTCAAGGTCCAAATGTACAAATAAAACATATCTCACAATTCAATGAACCCATAAAACATTCATACTCATGCATGCATTCATTGTGTATCAACTAAAATTTATATGTTACTATCAAATCAACTTGCAGAAATGTAAAGCATGAAACATAACACATCCATTAGCATATTTGGCACAATGATTTAATGTGGAAACCCAATTTGAAAAAAACCACCAATAACATGCTACTCCTTTTTCACTCTTCTAAAGTGATGCTCTGTGAAAATCCAACCCTCTTAAAGGTTACAATGCACACTATTAAATGTGAACCATTAAAGGATTTCAAACACCCTATTAAAAGTGAGCCTTGTTAGAGGACTTTAGGCCATTCACTTGGAATGCCACCCCATTAAAGAATTTTCCAATGACTGTTAAGTCAACCTCACTCTAAAAGATTTACCCTAGACTAATACAACTGTTAGAAAGTAATAACAGAGCTTTGATTTGATACAAATTACAAGTTCACTTGCGAATTACAAATCTTTGTTTAGGCCTCAATTCTACTTGGCTTCCATTCTTTGCAGCTCTAATAGCTTGTTTACCTTTCAAGCATTCATCTTCTTAAGCCTCCTTGCTTAATATGCCATTGCTGACACTTCTCTTGGGTCACTTGATGAAGCAAAACCCCTTTCTCCTCCTCCTTAGGTTCTTGCACCAAACTCTCCAACTCTTTTGTTTCATGACTAGACATTCCTATATACAGGCAATTAAAACATTTTCCCACTCATTATCCATCGACTAAACTAGAATTTTTGGATGGATTAGGTAGGATACAATGTATCGACCCCATATCTTGTATCCTATAGAAAATTCTCCTAGAATACATTTGAATTTGTCTCCAAAATGGTTTACATAAGATTATGTGCCACCAACTCATTAATCTTATCTTCCTCCTAGTTCACAAGTTCTAAGAAAACAAACTTGTTAGCTTTTATTTGAGAAATCTTCGATCTTTCTCATAATGGAGCAGCTCAACATTATCAATCTTCTGATACTCAACACATACTGTGTCACACAACATCAACTATAAAATCACTTAGCATCAACTAGATTTTACTGGTGCTCGACATCAATTAAAATTTACTCGGCATCTAATATCTTGCTCGACATCCACTAGGATTTTCTTTCACTCAGCTTCAACTGACTTTTCACTTGGCTTTAAATAACTTTGCTCGACACCTACTATCAACTCAGTCAAGCTTGGCAGATGAACTTTTTTAAACTTTTCTTCTAAAATTTCTAACTGTAGCCAGCCATTTCGTAACCTTAAGTAGATCATCAATACATCATGTTATCACTGCCTTAACTAATCATTGTACTTCATTACATAATCATAGCTTAGCCTTTCCTCTAGGTACTTTTGTTACATCTTGTTGATTAAATCCTCCTCATCAATCAACTAAGTGATAATACTTGAAACATATAAGCAATTGTCTTATTAGCAAATAGTAGGTTTGACATCAGTGACAAAATAATGATTGAAACACATAATAATCTCCCGTATAACAATCTTTCTAATCAATGATCTTTTCAATCAGATCCCAACATTATGGTGTCACTTGATACTCATTATATCTATATGTGTGCCAACATGTCAATTTAGGGTTAGCAAAGTAATCGATTAATCTAAGACTAATTAGTTGGTAACCTAGGTTAATTACCTTAATTAGGGTTTAGTGGAAAAGTTTCATCTTTAGGCTTTTGAAGATCAAATAATTCAAGCCACTTGTTTAGGTCATAAAATGATCTTAAAGGCCAAATTTAATGTAATTCAAGTGTCCAAGGGGTATGTGTATGGGTTGGGGGCCTTTTCCACCCTTCTAGAATTTTCTAATAGCATTTATGACCCCTGAAATATCCCATTTTTCTCTTTGAGCGAAAATGGATCATCTCCATGAGGTTAGCCAAGTTTACACTTCTCCTAAAATATTGTCTTGATGGTAGGAACAAGTGGGAAGACTTAGAAGGCTTAAGTCAAGTTTGGAGTTATTGCCATTTGGGTGGGTGAGTTTAGAAGCTTATTTAGTGGCAATTTTGAGAGTTGAAGGTTGTTCACCCATTCTCTAAATTTAGAGAAGTCAAGCTTGGAATTAAGGAGGAAGAAGGATTTAGTTCATTTCAAAACTCTACCACCATAACCTTTGTGAAGGTAGGATTCTCCATTGCCATATTCTTCATTCATTGTCCATTGCTTGCTTGTGAAAATTTATCGCATGCGTGTATTGCGTGTTTGTGTTATAACATGTGAGAGATGGGTATTTGTGGGTTTTCTATTTTCTTTCCTTTCATGTTTTCCTTTTGGTCTTGTATGGGAGAAGGGCTTTAGTTGGACTTTGACTTAGTGTAGAGCTCATGAGGAGAGGGAGAAAGTAAGGTGTTATGGGCCCGCCCTTGTGAATACAAACTATTTTTTTTTGGGAAAATAAGGAGAGAAAGAAATGAAAATTTATTGTGTTTTGGTAGCCTCTATAGATACATATGATTTGTGTTTGCGATTGACATCTCCTACCTAGAAAAATCCACCTTCTCCCTAGTCTTGGTTCAACATGGAACTTGTTGTGCATATCTTGGATGGGATTTTTTTGTTGAGTGTGTCATTGTGATTGTATCTGAATGCCACCTAGTTGATTACTGGTTCTCCTAGCTCAGGGTGTGGCCTCACATCAAGGCCTAGGTTATGAGGTGAGTTCTCTATGGTTGTTCTATATGTTTCAGATTTCTTAGATACGTTATTGATGGAACAACCCAGTTTTGAATTTTTTGATGATGTTCCTTGAAGCCATCTTTTGTGGATATTTATCCATTATTTCAATCTCTTGTGTATTTTTTACATTCATGTAATGAAGAAGGAATTGTACCTTGATTTTGATTATGTAATAGATCCAATATTGTGAATCACAAATTTATTAATACGAGGAAGTCATTCCATGAAAAAATTATGCATGGCTTCATTGTGTAACATATCCTTTGTAGTTTCATGATAGATTCTTGTTTCGAATGTAATGGAAAAACACAATAGCTACATATTAAATTTACTCTTCATTTATCTCCTTGTAATTTTGAATTCTAACAATGAAAAAGAAAGGATGATATTAGTAAGCTCATGGTTCATTCATAATTGTACTAAATCCAAATAGAGGTAGGACCCTATGGTTTTTTATTAATCCAAAGCTAAGTTCAATATTGTTCATTTTAAATTTGGTAGAATAGACCCACTTAATTAGCCTCTAAGAAAAAGAACTAGAAGAACTAATACATTTAATCCATGAATTTCCTGAGTTGTTAAATTGATTTTCTAAGCCCCTTGGAAATTTAATTTTTGTATATCAAAATGATGTTATCCTTATGTTTTCTCAATCCTCACCTAATAAAAAAATTTAATGTAATGCTTCCTAGGGAAGGAAATAAAGAAAGCAAGAGAAATTCCCCCCCAAAATGCATGTTTCCCATACATTTCCTAGGAGAGCACATTTTCTCACTGGAAAATGTATGGCTAATTGTTTTGCCTTCAAAAGGTGTAACCACAAAATATTCCCTAAGATATTCTCTCCTGAAAAAATATAATATATTAGAAAAGTGAATAAAGTAAACTTTGGTTAGCAAAAGTTCTTAGGTACTCATTGAATGACATCCCTTTCTATTATTTAAAATGATGTGTTGGTAGGGAGGTACAGATGGGATGGCACATGGTCCCCTCTTCCTTCCACACACTCCAAGCACATATCAAAATTGGCATAGACAGTTTTCTTTTTATGTGGGCAGCTTATTGTACTTGGAGGGAACCCTTTTATAGGTGTGGGTCCCTCTGCCCATACCGCTTCACTCCTTCTCCAATCCCCTCACTCCATTTTCCTCCCTCCCCAAACACATCACCACCTAATCCCATGCATCAAAAGGGCTACATCTACCCCTTTCCTACGTACTTGGGTGTTGAATAAGACAAGTTTTGAATGTCATTTAAATCAAGCCCTATGTGGATGTTCCTTCCTTAATTTTCATTGGTGGAAGAAACCTCCACTTTGTTGAGTGCTCCATGTTGGGTGGCCTACACACGTAGGAAATTGTGCCCTTGTATGTTGAATTTACCCCCCTTGGCATGTGGTTTAGGGAGGTTGAAGGAGAATTAAGAAAATGGAAAGTGGATATGAATAGGGTTACGTTTGAGAGTTTAGTATGTTTGTGAGGGTTAGAAAGAGTGTTAGAGTTTGGTAGTAATTGCTTAAGGTTCGGATAGGATTAGGACATGTTTGTTAGTTTTATATTGAATTTATTATTATTATTTTAGCTTATTTTTTAATTTTTCAATAAGTATTTATTTCATGTTTTATTTAAAGGGGTTATTAGACATGCTTTCATAAAAGAGAAGGGATAGATTTAGTAATGATAGGGGAATGGATTAGGAGTTAAATGTT
Organism: Cupressus sempervirens; assembly: GCA_028749045.1. Taxonomy (NCBI): domain Eukaryota; kingdom Viridiplantae; phylum Streptophyta; class Pinopsida; order Cupressales; family Cupressaceae; genus Cupressus; species Cupressus sempervirens. The sequence continues at coordinate 97,915,111 of CM053783.1, read as the reverse complement.
TAAGGTTAGTTTTTTTTTGAGTTAAATATTTCTAATGTTTTGTAAATTTAATTTTAATTCTTAATTATAATATATTTAATTAGATTGATTAAGGGATTACAAACATTAGTCCTTAGGGTTAATGTTAGAGCTAAATTGAGATAGTGCTATAATTCGGAAGTAATGCTAGGTGTTTAGGTTTAAAGCTTGATTCGATATTAAAAATAGAATTAACATATGAAATGATATTATATTATTTGAAAAGTAATTAAATATTGTATTTTAGTTTTTTTATTCATTTACTTGAAAGTTCATTAAAATCAGATTGCTAGGGTTATATGATTAAAGGGTTATTGTAAGAAACACAGGATGATTTCTTGACAAAGATGAGGAACATGATTTAGGGGTGAAATGAAAATTGGGAATAACTCAATAATAAATATTTAATGATTTCAACAAGTATAATAGTTTATTTTAATAATGCTAGTTAACTATTAAGGTATTTGATAAACTTATCGAAGATGCAAAACTGTCTCACCTAGGAGATTGAACCAACACACCAAATGAATAAAAGATATCATGATAACCTAATATAAGTTATGAAATTTCATGAAATTAATAATGTGACAAATGGAAAGGTCAAATTAAGGTTGACTTAGTCAACATTTAGGGTTTGAGCCCGAATGTACCTTGGTAAAGGTGTAAGTTTGAGATGTTGTCAGAACACAAATTACATTGACTTAACCTAACTAAAACCTAAAAAATTTAATTTGAAATCAACCAAAGAACTAAGGAAACCTAAATACCCTCAAAAAATTATGTCATCCCTCAATTTGGTTTAGTCAACCCACATCGTTGACCCAAACAAGGTGTTTCCATAGCATCTTGGCTTAAGTGTTCTAACTGTGTAGTTTGGTTGAAATGATAACTCTACATCTTATTGAAAAATAACTGAAAACTCACTTTTAATCCTTTTTCAACTTTCCAAAACCTATTCAGTGTAACATGTATTAACATAGTGGATTAATTAACTTAAAAAAAAATCCATGTGTTTTTGCCTTGATATTTTGGGCATGGCATCTATATATGAATTCTTTATTCTTTCTTATGAGAGGTAATTGATGTGGCCTTGATTATTTAAGTTATCTATTCGAATTAATAGCCCACATTATGGATATGTCATTTAATTGTGTCCAAACCAAAGCATATAAAAAAAGATCTAATTTGAAAGTTATTCGAGAGTGTTATTCCAAATTGCATAGATAATAACACCCTTACACACTAGAGTAAGGTATGCTTAGACAAAACTTTTAGATCACCAATAGATAAAGCAAAATGCTTCACTATGAAACCAAATAATTGATTTAGAGGGGTTTACTAGTTACATTCTATTTTCATGTATATGAAGTCATTTCTAGATATATATTGAATCCATGTCTTGGTTTTATTTTTATTTTTATAGAAATCTATTTCAATATTCAACAATGGTAGTGCAAGTAGTTTGAGTCCTTGCCTACAATAAGGAAGTAGGAAGAAAGTGTAGAAGAATGAAAAATATAGAATTAATTTTGTTCAAACTATGTTTTACAATTAAATGAACTTTCATATTTCCAATACATAGCACACTATAAGTTGCTTTTTTAAACCATTACTCCATCTTATTACACTTGTAACTTTAAATAAGTGATATGAAAAGTAATTACACTCCTTTCTTAACAATATATTTTCTCAAAGAAATGACATTTGACTAAGATCATTACAAATAAATCACAAATCATTTTTTTTACTATAGACTATTTCCTTAATAAAACATGACATATAAATTTTATGAACTAAAACAAAACCTAGATATCAATTGAATTTTAAAAATTATAATTTCTTAGATTAATATTAAGATTTCTATAAAATTAGTCAAAAAGATTAATGATTTTAAACCTTTCAAACAAACTAAAAATAAATCTTAGCGACTAATTGTAAAAAATAAAGTATTTCTAAAATTTCCAACTTGCATAACATTGTCTATTATATTTTTTATTAAAAATGTATAAATAAAGAAATAATAAATAATTAACTAATTAAATCATAATATCAAATTAAGTGAAATCAACTTCAAATTAAAGGAATAAAATATGGATGTAATGAAAGTAGAACTGTGAAATCTATGAAGTTTGGATGCATACATCCCTTTTTACATATTTCCATATTTGGCTTTATCCTAAATCAATACATCTCATTTTTTAAAGTACAGAAGAGTAGAGAATTGCTACCCACAATTTTAGCCAATAGATTTGACAACCATGTTTCCCCTTATCAAATGAATAGGTTAATTTTTTGTTTTCTAAACATGTATTAAATTCTTCTACTCAAGTGGTAGAGACATAAATTAAACAATGAAATTTTACTAAACATGCATATCTCTCATTGGATCTAGTTTTATAAATGCCTTCTTATATCATATATCATATTTTGCTAATTGTGAATAACCACATTGGGTAGTAGTTCTCTTAGTATTTTCTTTCTTAATTCCTCCACTCTTTGATTTGTAGATTTCTAGCTTACTAATAATGTCTCATAATTCCTTAGGAACTTTATCTATTGCATCTCTAAGATATTTTCCAAATTCTCTAAAATATTTGATCAGTCTGTCTTTAATCATATTCTTGTCAGTTTGCAACAATGTAGGAAATGTTTTGGGATCCATCTTTCCAATCAATCATGTGTCTATAATATACTATACTAGTTCTTTGGGGATAGTAGGAATCCTATACATTCTTCTTCCTACTTTCTTTCCTTGTGAACTTACTTTTTTTTCTAGTTCTATATCATATTCCTTTACAAACTAATCTTTCTATATTTCTCACTACTTCAAATTTTTCATTCATCTTGTTAGTTCCAATAACATTCTTATCTTTAGGTCTAGGAACCAATTCCCAAGTTTTGTTCTTTTCAATGTACTCTAGTTCTTCTTTTATAGCTTTTATCCAAAGGTCATCTTTACAAGATTATCACCAATATTAGGTTAAAATTGAGATATCAAACCCAATTCTTCACTAACCTTGAATCTTTTCATAACTCATTTGTTCACATTACCAATGATTTGATTCGTAGTGTGATTCTTTGTAATATTCATGCTAGGTATTCTGGTGCATGGGCACCTAGGTAAGGCTCATGGAATACCTAGGGTTCCTAAGTTATTTTGACTTGTAGTGGTACTAGCCACACCACTAGAATAATAAAGGGACTATCTTGGTCCTAGGTTGAGGTGTGTTAAGTATAGGAAGACTTATTAGGCCTTAGTTGCTCTTAGTTGTAAGAATGCCCATTTGAGGTCAAATGGGGTATTAATGTGATTTTGAGGGAAGAATGGCCAAACAAGAGATTAATGTCCTTTAAAAATGTTTTCAGACCTTATTAGGCTTTTGGTAAAGTTTGGTGGCCTTTGGGACAAGTTTGAGTGCAAAATTAAAAAAGATATAAAAGTTGCTCAAAAGTTGTCATTGACAACATTGACAAATTTTTGTTGCATAAGAACCACTTTGTGCATGGGCTTGACAATGGTATGAAAAAATTGGTGTTGGCCTTTGAATAAGTATTTAAGGCCATACTCGACTTCATTAAAGGGTTGGAAGAAATTTGGAATTTGTGTGTACGAATTATTATAGTTCTTGAATTTCTGGGTTTTGAGTGCTTTAATGGATTAGATGAAGTGTGATAGATGGTAGAAGTGTTAGATTAACTCATCTTCAAGTTTTGTGTGGTGTTAGTTTGTGGTTTTCTAAGTTTCTAGGTAGTTGTTAAAATTCTTTTGTGTTCTGTCAGCTTGTTGTCCTAAACTAGGTCACTAGTAAATATGGGGTCGTAGAGTCTCTTCCCACTATGGAATCTGCATGAGATTTTCGGATTAGGAAGATGACTCTATGTATATATTTTACAATTAAGGAGGGGCCCTAGGAAGCAAGGATGGTATTTCTAAGGTGATACCCTAGGTGAACTAGAGTTGCATGGATAGGGATCACAATACGTTCCAGAGGTGTTTGGAGGGATTTAAAGCATTGATAGTTTCAATATAGGATTGGGAAGTGGTGGAAGCATGAGTTGTGGAATCCCAATTGCAATGGAAGGAAATGGTTGATGTTCCTTAGAATGGAAAAGACATATCTTTTCAAAAAAGATTTATATTTCCTAAAATCCTTATTTTTAGGCACAATTATAGGCCATACTGTATGGATTTCTTGGAAGCATAGGACCTCAAGAATCCTTTAGTTCTTTAAAAAGGGTGTTTGGATAAAAGGTTGGTTTAACCTCTTGTTAAGGAATTTTGTAAGTTATTCAAGATTTTCATCAAAGGTAGGGCTAATTGCTTGTAGCCCTATTTAGAAGCATTTTGGTGTGGTTCTTGGAACTCGATTAGGGTTACAATAAAAATATGGTTGTAGGTCTTGGAGAGGATCCTAATGTATTCCTACATGGCTAAATATCCATTTGGCATGATAGTTAAACATGTTGGGCAGATTGTGGAGTTGGTGAAGAGGAACAATGGGGACTAATACAAGCCTAGGAAGTGTTGTAAGGAGTTGTTGTTCTATCTAATTGTGTTCACTAGTTGAATGAAGTAAGTCCTCATAGTTAGGTTCCTAAGGAGAGTGGGTAGTTAGGAACCCTATTAGGTCAAGAGAAATATCAAAGGAGAACCTAGAGGAAGTTGGGGTAGGAGCAAGACTAGTGTTACTTCAAAATGGTATCATAGTAGGTTAAGGATTTGGGAATCAAGTATATGTCTGTAGCTACTTGGGAATCATTAGGTGAGTCAAGTATGGTGATAAATGTAGAGTTAGAAAAAGAGGTTGATGAGAAAAAGGAGAAGAATAGGCTAGTTGAAGAGGCTTTAGAAGAAGTGAAGCTAAAACTAGATGCAACTATTGATGTAGTGAAGAAAAAGGAAGAAGATAGTAATGATAGGGGTAAGGAGATAGTAGAGAAAGATGTTGCTCCTAAATTAGACCTTTTTTTGAATGAAGAGCATTTCCTTTAGGACATAAAATCCATAGGAGGAAAGGCCTTGGAAGGTGTTCCACTATTTATTGGGAAGATAGACATTGATGCAGTAATATATTGGATAGATGGAATAGAGAATCACTCAAATGTGGAGTGACAAAAGCACAAAAGCTCAAGGTAGCTAAGTCAAGACTCATGGTGTCAAAATTGACATGGTGGAAATATGTCCAATATGAGAGGATTAGAATGGGTAGGAAGCCCATAGAAAATTAGAATGCAGTGGTAACCAAACTGAAGGAGAATTTCTTACCAAAGGACTATGAGATTCAATTTCACAAGAGGAGACAAAGTGTAATGCCCCGCCAAGGGATCCAAAGAATTAACCTAGAATTTCACTAAGTTTAGTAGCATTTTTTTTCTTCATGAAAGTAAACACCACGTATAACTTATGCACAATAACGAAAGCAATAGTAATGTCCATCTGAAATTAAACATAACATACATAATTAGATTACATTCTTAAACATCCCTTTACGTTGGATTACATCTAGAAACATCTATCATACATGAATCCATCTAGTACAACATCCACATGAAATAATAATGATAAGTCCAATGTTTATACATTACATTTCAAATACTTGATCATCCACTGTACATGTCACAGGGTATGACAAACTCAAAAGAATATACATACGTAAAATAAGGTACATCATCCTATTCTAATCCATGATACACCAAAGTAAAGATAATCACATGGTACACATGATACATCATCATAGAAGACATATACATCCATCATAAAGATCAAACATAATAAACTAAGTGCATGGTTCCTCCCAACCGTTAATAGCATCTTTAGACCATCGTGGATCCTAGCCATCCCTCCGTGCGTAACATTCCAAATCACCGAAGAGATCATCGGTACTAACATAATACGAATGTCACTTCTAATATATACAACATCATATGTATAAAGTTATCTAACATGCAAATAAAAGCATAAGATAACATCATCTAACATATGCTAATCATCACTAAAAAGGATACATATCCACCATCATGAAGGACGCAATAGCCACGATGTCTCAATGAATCTCAAAATGATAAGAGTGGAAAATACACTACCACCCGATCGCGTGGTACCTAAGTGGTCCACTCCCACCGTGCTGAGGAGATAATCTCAAGTCCCAAATAGGCTAACAAAGTCACATAGCACAAATCTCTATAAGTCCAGGAATCCTAAAAGTACACTAACTCAAAGGTTCTATCACACAAAAATGACATCTAATTCCCAGAGGCACATAATGACATGTAGGAACCTACTATGCAAGCGAGAAAGTGTCATCACAATTATCATGTACAAGTTACCCTGGCAGTTAGCTAAACTCCATGGGTCCATACTGATTTCATGCAGCCACTAGTATCCTCTCATACTGACGAGGCATACTACGGAATGCAAGGTCGAAACCATGCATCTCACTACTCTCATCCTAGCCTGTACAAGCACTCAAGGCATGGGCAAGAACAAAACTCTCATATTTTTAGGTTCATTTAGTTAGTATTAGGTGTGAATGTTATCACTTATTAATCCAACTTACAATGAGTTACCCTAGCAGCCTCTTAGGGCCCCGACCCCCATTGCAAGCCACTTCCTGTCACTACATGCAGATATCCTACCCTAATGCTCATGGAATCATAAATCTCAAAATCACAAAAGATAATCCATAATAAAATCATCAAATATGCATAAAAGCATCAAATCTCCACGAGCAAACATCCATAGAAAATCATGATCACAATAGCTCTCTATTAGCAACTGAGGTATCACTGATAATCAAAGTATCCAATGGTTCTCAATAACCAAAATATATCTCAATCAAATTGATCAAAGACTCCAAAAATGGTTGAGTCAAACATGTCACATCATGACATCATCAAGAATAAATCCACATCACAGTCCCATCATGGCGACTAGAAAATAACCAAGGATAACTGATCAATGACCAAAAATAATGGTTAAGTCAAGTGTCTCATACATAAGAATCTCAACTATAACAATCAGTAATCACATCCAATACATAGAGCATTCCATCACATAACCATGGTTGGGTTTATAAAGATCAAGATTAAAACATCATCATGACATCACAATCACATAACTCCCAAGCCTCTGGTAGACGTCCTATAACTGGTCAACACTAGTCAACCCAAAACCCAAAACAATAGCATAACAAATACACAATGTAAACACATGTTTTGGTTTTGCTAAATTTACAATATGAATTTAAATGCAAAAGTCTCAGTTTATGTTTCCAAGTTTAGAGAAAGAATTTGAAGGAATATTTATACATTTAGAATGAATACAAATCCATTCTTTAATTATAATTTTAATCCAAACGTCCCCCACCAATCTAACAATCAATATTTAATATACTTAATAAAACAATTAATTTAAATCATGAGCCTTTGATATAAATCAATTATCAATTTTACAATTATAAAACAAATAATCGTATTTACATATTATATACATACTTATATATATATATATATATTTTATTAAAATATATACATATAAATACATATATGAATATATAAATTATTTTATCATTTAACAAAATCGAATTAATCAAATTTGATTAATGCCAAAATTAAAATCGAATATGGCAAACATTTTTTAAACAACACATATTTATATAATATGACTGCCGGTACGCAGGACCCTATGGTCCTAGGGCCTGCGACGTTAGTGGTATTGCGTACCATTGCGACGGCGGTACACTGCGACCACAGTGGGGGGTGTAGGTCTCATCCCCCCCCCCCGACTCAATGTATATAATGTTTATTATTTTTTTCAAAATTGCTAATGCGATTTCCATTTGTGATTTGGTTTAAAATGTTTCTTTAAACGTTTTCGCCCACGGGTATGTTATCCGATTTTTTTAACAATATCTATTATATATACATATATATTATACATACATACATACACACACACACACACACACACACACACACACACACACACACACACACACACACACACACATATATATATATATAAAGGTATATATATATGTATGTATATATATACAAATATATGAAAAATTAAAAATATCACAATATATGAGCATATATATATATATACATATATATATATATATATGTATATATATATATGTATATATATATATATATGTATATGTATATATGTATATATATATGTATATGTATATATATATATATACATATATACATATACATATATATATATACATATATACATATACATACATATATATATATATATATACATATATATATATATACATATATATATATATATATATATATGTATATATATATATAAGTATAAGCAAATTGACAATATATCAATACAACTTCAATTTTTCGGAATTCCTCCATAAACTTTTGATCTCCTAAAATTTCTAATAATTAATCTAATGGGTTTGACTATGAATCTCAACCCTAACCCCGTGTTCTTTTTAGATCCATGCATATAAAAATTCTCAAATAAATTAATCTACCCATATTGAGAATGCACAATAAATTATGAAATTCTTTAGAAGACATATGGAAGACACGAAGAAGACAGGGAATGCATGAAGTGAAAATAGCATAAGTAAAATCACAATAATCTACCTGGATTCTGATGCTAATTCACTCTTCCTCAGAAACCCGCAGAGCAAGCTCCTCCCTTCTTCAAAGTTCTCAAGTCCTCCAATGCTCCAATTTGCACTCCAACCGCTATGTCTAAGCCTCTATGAATGCCTGAATATAAAGAGCTTTCAAGAAACATCTAGAATGCTTCTAGAAATAGCTGGAAGGTGTCACCAACTAAGCACGGGTCTTTTCCAACCTTCAAGATGAGCCATAGGGTTGTAGACACCATGTGCTTAATTGATACAGTAACCCCCGTGTTGTTGACACATGAGAAACAGAAAAGTGCGTTAACTCCCATGCAAGCTTATAACTCCAATTCACTTTTAATATAATCTTCTATTAAATATTTATAACTTCCATTTTAATCTTTATAAATTTTATTTTAATTTTTATAACTTTTATTATTATTATTTATTTATTACTTATTATTATTATTATTAATTTTAATTTCTATTTTTTTTTAATTTAATTCTTTTTCCTCAATTAATTCCCATTCAATTAATTATAATCAAAATATCAAATAACATGATATTTTATATTAATTTTCTCAAATAATTAATTTATTAATTAAATCTATTTATTAAGACTTAATTAATAGAAAATTCACCATAGACCTCCAAGATAAAATATGAAAACCCATCATAGAGAAAATCACTCAAAATTAGTCTAAAGGTTAAAAATCACGAATCATGTCATCCGACACATTCGGTGGGTAAAATATCCAGATACTTGTCCTACCTTACTAGGACAATTGGCTTAAGGGTTTGGGATTTGGACTTGAGAATTTATCTCCCTTCTCTTATCATTGAGATAGTATGATAGGGTACGCTCATCCTAGCAATTCAGGGAAATCGATACCTGGTACTTGCAACCTATAGAAAAACCATGCATGTACATACAATATATAATGCTAAGCTAAACAGACAATGACAGGAAGTGGTGCATTGTGTAGATCCCAACTAAGCAGGTGACTACGACTCCCTTCCTTAACCACATCAGAAATGCCATACAATAAGAAAACACGCACACCATACACATGCAAGTATGGGGTAAGTATCCATAATAAAAACATGAGATAATAACCATCAACTAAACATCAATAATATCTAAAAACAATATAATGATCATCATGTATGCATGAAATGTAAAGTCTAAATAATCTCATCACATAACCTCTGAATCCATAACATAATGTCTGATAGTCTCAAAACAATACCACTAATCCATCAACATAAAACTAGTCCATCATAGTCTAATAATAACAATAACAATGTCCAGAAAAGATGTGAACGGGGGTAGGCACTACACAAAGACTAAAGTAGAAAGACATGGATGTGGCCTCTTATATAGAGGAGTTTCAAAGGTTATGTCTTAGTTCTAAAAAGAAAGAAGAGGAGCCAATAAAACTAGCTAGGTACTTGGGTGGTCTCAAGTGGGAAATCTAAGAAGAGTTAAGTTTGTGGACAATTGCTACTACTAAAGGATGCCATCAACTAACCTTAAAAGTGGAAGAAAAGAATAGAAGGAAGGGAGACTCTAACTTAAAAGATAAAAGTAAGGGAAGAAATCAAAGGGGTCATATAGGAGGATATCAAGGCAAAGGAAGTGAATAGAAGAACCAAGATGAGACCAAACTTACTGAACAAAGTACTAAAACCACTCCAAGAGGAGGTTATAGTAGAGGAAGGGGTAACCAAGGAGGCTCTAATAGAGGCAGAGAATTAGGAAGAAGTAATTCCTACTTTTCTAGCATGAAGTGCTATAACTATGGTTAATTAGGCCATCCAACATATAGTTTCCCTGATAAATCTTGCTCCTCCAACCATGACAAGAGAGTGACATATGCTCAAGAGGATAAATCTAGTGGATAAGAACCTTAAGTGGATCACATAGAGTTAGAGAAAAGTGAAAATATCATGTTTAGGATTGTATTATTCAAGCAACCAGCTCAGGATGAACCTAAGCATAAGAGAGATTTGTTTAGGATAAGATGCAAGATTCTTGGGAAGGTCTAGTTCTACTAACAATATAATATAATAGAGGAGGCAATCAACAAGTTCAAATTGATTAAGATACCCCATGTGACTCCCTATAAGGTAACTTGGCTCAACAAGGGTCAAAACATTTTAGCAAATGAAAAGACTTGGGTTGAGTCCTCTATATAATGTTATAAGGATAAGTTGTTATGTGACATCTTACCCATGGGTGTGTTCCATCTACTATTGGGTATATCCTGGTAGTTTGACAGAGAGGCGATGTATGATGGAAAAGAAAATTCCATATCATTTAAGAAGGGGGATGGAACTTTTAAGATCCAATCTCTATTGGAAGGAGATGAACCACAATCCAAGACTCCTAGTGTGTTGCTATGTAGTGGAAATGAGTTTGTTAAAGATCTCAAGGAGGGTGAGAGTGAAACCTATGCAGTTGTACTGAAGTCCAAAGGAGAGGAAAAGATAGTCAAAGAGTCACTACCTACAAAGATAGAAGCATTTCTTGAAAAGCACAAGGAGATTGTAAGTGATGGAACCCCTGCCAACTTACCTCCTAGAAGGGTGATAAGTCATAAAATTGACTTTGTTCCTATTGCATCCTTACCAAAAAAAGCAACATATAAGTTCACTCCTGACTAGAACTTGGAAGTAGAAAGACAAGTACAAGAACTCTTGGATCAAGGCATGATCAAGAAGAGTATAAGTCCATGTGTAGTCCATGTTGTACTAACATCCAAGAAGGGAGGAAAGTAGGGTGTTTTTTAGTGGTGAATATTCATAATTTAGCGAATATTGGAATTTCTTAGTGTTGATTTTGGCAATTTTTGATCCATTACATGGTGGCCCAATCACCAAACATTATTAGGGTTAGCAGGTCATTACACCTTTCAATTAGTAAGCATGGATTCACATTTAACTTCTTTGGTAAAATTATTCACCTTTCAAGCAGCCAACTTGCTTATTCTAATTGATGCCATGTTTTCCATCCCTCAATCCATTATATTTTCATGTGTATGGGTCGTTCTCCCAATGTATTTAATTTTAATTCCCTTGAGTTGGCCCATTTTGCATTGGATTCATCAACACATTTTGCCTCTTGGAATTTAGAATCAACTAATATAAATTCCATTTTACCTCATTTTTTTCTATCCCTAATTAGTGATTGGCCTCTTGATATAAACTTCCAGATTTTGGGCATGCCACACAAGAACAAACAATTTATAGTAATCCATTTGAATGCTTTTGTTTATTTCTAGCTTTGATTGGGTATGCAATTTTTAACATCAAAGCCAAAATCAAACAAGAGAATTGGATTAGAACTATTTAGCCAACCCAATGGTATATAAGTTCTTGAATGATGTTTAACTCAATAGGCTGATTGGATAAGTGTTTAATTATTTTGCAAGTGAAATTATCCTAAAATGAATATATATATATATATATATATATATATATATATATAAAACTCATTTCAGGATAATTTCACTTGCAAAATAATTAAACACTTATCCAAACTATTTAGCGAACCCAATGGTATATAAGTTCTTGAATGATGTTTAACTCAATAGGCTGATTGGATAAGTGTTTAATTATTTTGCAAGTGAAATTATCCTGAAATGAGTTATATATATATATATATATATATATATATATATATATATATATATATATATATATCTTTATATATTTTATGTTTAGCATCCCACAAAATTAATGTTTAATTTTGAAAAATTATTATTCGTTAATGTATATATTTTATGTCTAGTACAATGAAATAATCCACAAAATTAATATTTTACCATAAATTAATTTATATTCACCAATGCGTATATTTTTGTGGTTTTAAAAATAACATAATTCATCTAGATTTTACACATTGTTCAAGAGACTGAATGATTCACCAATGGAGATTATCATTTTTCTTTGTAAATTGATATTTTTTGCCAAAAAAATATTTTTTTGTTAGCTATTTTACATCTTTCACCTAGTTTTTACACCTTTCCCAAAGGGGGGGTTCCTTAAAGTATACTTTGGTTAGGAAAGTGGAGACTATGAATAGATTCAAGGGCATAAATAGGATCACAATCAGTCATAGGTTCCCCATACCTAGGATTGAGGATCTCATGGATTGTCTTGGAAGGGAAATGTACTTCACAAAGTTGGATTTGAAAAGTGGATATCATCAAATTAGGATTAAGGAAGGGGATGAATGGAAAACAATATTTAAGACAATAGAAGGGTTGTATGAGTGGCTTGTGATGCCATTTGGCCTCTCAAATTCCCCTAGCACATTCATGTGGCTCATGAATGAAGTGCTTAATGACTTAACTGGGAAGTTTTTGGTTTTATACTGAGATGATATACTAATATTCAAAAAAACCAATGAGGAGGACATAAAACACGTGGAAGCTATATTGCAGAGGTTACATGAGGAGAAGCTGGCTAAAACCTTGAGAAATGTTACTTTTTCAAACAAGAGATTGTGTATTTCGGCTTTGTGGTGTCAAAGAGCTCCTTGAAGATGGATCGAGAGAAGGTTGCAACTATTCTCAACTAGCCACCACCCACCAAATCTACTATGGTAAGAAGTTTCCATGGTTTAGCCTAGTTTTGCAAAAAAATCATTAGGAATTTTAGTGGTATATGTCCACCTTTGTTAGATACCATCAAGGGTGGGGTCAAGAATAAGTTCACATGGACCTTAGAAGTAGAAAAATCCTTTGAGTTGTTGAAGAAACAAGTAGCCACCCAACCTGTCTTAAAGTTTCCTAGTTTTGAGAAACTCTTCACCATAGAATGTGATGCAAGTGGTTTGGTAGGTAGGAGGATTTTTGAGTCAAGAGGGTAGGCTAGTAGCCTTCTTCGGTGAAAAATAAAATGAAGCCAAGAAGAAGCATTCTTCTTATGACCTAGAACTATATGCCTTAGTTCACTCTCTTAAGAAATGGAGACATTATTCATTGTCCAAGAAATTTGTTGTATCCACTAATAACCAAGCCCTAAGTTATATCAAAACTCAAGAAAAGTTGAGTAATAGGCATTTCAAATGGATGAAATACTTACAAGAATTCACTTTCACAATCAAGCATAAGAAAGGGAAAACAAACAAGATAGCAGATTCATTAAGCAAGAGATTGTTAATTGTCCAAGAGATTCAACTAAAAAGTATTGGGGTAGAGAGTTTCAAGCATCTCTACAAGGGGGATGAAGACTTTGTAGAAGTATATAGGTATGTTCTGATTTTGAGAACCATTTCCATAGCAAGTTCTTTGAATTTACCTTGCATAATGGGTTACTATTTAAGGGTAACTAGTTATGTGTTCCAATAGGATCAATGAGGGAGAACCTCATTCAAGAAAAGAACAATGGGAGCCTAAGTGGTCACTTTGGTATGAAAAAAACTCTAGAGTTGGTCCAAAGATTGTACTATTGGCCAAAACTAGTCAAGGATGTGACTAGGTATGTTGAACAATGCATGGTGTGTATGAAAGCCAAGGGTGGAATGAGAAATGTAGGTTTATATCAGCCCTTACCAATCCAAAATAGGCCATAGGAGTGTGTAAGAATAGATTTCATAGTAGATCTACCCAAGAAAAAATAGGGATATGACAATATTTTTGTAGCGGTTGACAGATTCAGCAAAATGGGACATTTCATACCATGGAAAACTACCAATGATGCTAGCCACATTACACACTTGTTCTTTAAGGAGGTTGTGAGTATTCATGGACTTCCATTGAGTATTGTTTTAGATAGGGATGTGAAGTTCATGAGCCATTTTTGGAAGACCTTATGGAGAAAACTTGGTACAAATTTCTCATTTGGTTCAGCCTAACACCCTCAAAGAGATGGCTAGACTAAGGTAGTTAACAAAGTTTTGGGTAATCTCTTGAGATACCTAAGTAAGGAATATATGAAAACATGGGATGTTATCATTCCCCAAGAAGAATATGGTTACAATGGCAGTAAGAATAGAACCATAGGCATAAGCCCATTTCAAATTGTGTATGGGATGCATCCAAGGGGTGTATGTGAGTTGAGAGATCTTGGAGGCATGGAATTTAGGAGTGGGAAAGCTGAGGACTTTTCTCAAACTATGAAAGAGATACAAGAGCATGTGAAGAAGACTATCTAAGATAGCACACAAAATTTGAAAGCCAAGGTAGATGCAAAGAGGAGAGACATTCAATTTTCTATAGGATATTACATCATGGTGCACTTGAAAAAAATCAAGATTGTAGAAAGGTGTGCCAACCAAACTACAGATTAAGAGAGTGGGACTTTGTAAATAATAGAAAAATATGGAGTCAATGCATATAAGATTGATTTTCTATCAGATTTGGGCATTTCTCATGTTTTCAATGTGCAAGACTTGGTTCAATTCAAAGGTACATTTTCTAAAATTTCTCACAACAATCAGGGAGTCAGTACTAATTTGGACCCTACAGTGGTGCCTTTACCAAAAAAGTTGGAAGATAAGAAGATTTTAGACTCCAAAGTCAAGAAAGATACTAGGAATTAGGTGTATATGGAACATCTCATCAAGTTTAGACACAAACTAGATTCAAAAGCCACTTGAATTGCTGAGGCAGACTTCAACAAAGTGGGCATCTCCAAAGACTTCTTGTCCACACCAGTGACAATTTTTTTTTGTGGGGGAGTATGGTGTAGGGGCATTTAGGTAAGGTTCATGGAGGACTTAGGGTTCCTAAGTTATTTTGAATTGTAGTGGTATTGGCCACACCACTAGAGTAATAAAGGGACTATCTTGGTCCTAAGTTGAGGTGTGTTAAGTATAAGAAGACTTATTAGGCCTTAATTGATCTTAGTTGCAAGTATGCCCATTTTAGGTCAAATGGGGTATTAGTGTGATTTTGAGGGAAAAATGACCAAAAAAGAGATTTAAGGTCCTTTTAAAATATTTTAAGACCTCATTAGGCTTTTGGTAAAGTTTGGTGGCCTTTGGGACAAGTTTGAGTGCAAAATTCAAAAAGATGTAAAAGTTGCTCAAAAGTTGTCAATGTTGTCATTGACAACATTGACAACTTTTTTTTTCATAAGAGAAAATTTGTGTATGGGGTTGGATAACATTATGAAATAGTTAATGTTGGCTTTTGAACAAGTATTTAAGACCATACTCGACCTGATCAAAGGGTTGGAAAAAATTTGGATTTTGTGTGTATGGACTATACAATAGAAATAACAGTTACAATTCTTGAATTTTTGAGTTTTGAGCATTTTAATGGATTAGATGAAGTGTGATAGATAGTATTATTTTTATATTAACTCATCTTAATATTTTTTGTGGTGTTAGTTTTGTATTTTGTAGGTTTCTATTTAGTTGTTAAAGATCTTTTGTGTTCTGCCAGTCTACTGTCCTGAACCAGGCAATTGGTAAAGATGGGGTCATAGCACCTCTTCCCACTGTGGAATATGAATGGGATTTTTGGATTAGAAAGATGACTCCATGTACATATTTTATAATTAAGGAGGGGCCTAGGAAATAAGGATGGTGTTAAGGTGATGCCATAGACGAGCCAGAGTTGCATGGCTAGCTAGGGATCACTGTATGTTGTAGAGGTGTTAAGAGGGATTGAAAGAATTGATAGTTTCAATCTAGGATTGGGAAGTGGTGGAGCATTAGTTTTAGAGTCCCAAATGAAATGAGAGGCAATGGTGAAAGTTCCTCGGAGGGGAAAAGATACATCTTTTTAGATAGGCTTTACATGCCCTAAAACCCTAATTTTTAGGCACAATTGTAGGTCATATTGTAGAGATTGTTTGGAAGCCTAGGACCTCAAGAATCCTTTAGTTCTCTAAAAAGGGTTTCTGGATAAAAGGTTATTTTAACCCCTTGTTAAGGACTTTTATAAGTTATTCAATATTTTCATCAAAGGTAGGGCTAAGTGCTTGTAGCCCTATTTAGAAGCACTTTGGTGTGGTTCTTGGAACTTGATTAGGGTTACAATGAAAAAAGTGGTTGTAGGTCTTGGATAGGATTCTAATGGCTTCCTAGATGACTAAATCTCCATTTTTGGTGGTAGTTAAATGTGTTGGGCAGATTGTGGAGTTGGTGAAGAGGAACAATGAGGACTAATACAAGCCTAGGAAGTGGTGTAAGGAGTTGTTGTTCTATCTAATTGGTGTTCACTAGTTGAATGGAGTAAGAGCTCATAGATAGGATCCTAAGGAGAGTGGGTATTAAGGAACCCTATTAGGTCAAGAGAAAGACCTAAGGATACCCTAGAAGAAGTTGGGGTAGGAGCAAGACTAGTGTTACATTAGAGTGGTATCAGAGTAGGTTAAGAATTTGGGAATCAAGTATATGTTTGTAGCTATTGGGAAATCAATAGGTGAGTCAAGTATGGTAAAAAATATAGAGCTAGCCAAAGATGTTGATTAGACAAAGGAAAAGAACAGGCTCCTTGAAGAGGCTTTAGAAGAAGTGAAGTTGTAGTTAGATGCATCTAGAAGGAACATATGGTCATAATTAGAGAAGGAATTTTATTAAATAAAATAGCAGAGAATTAATAGGGTTAAAAATAAGAATCTTGTCAAAGGGTTTGGAAAAGCATGTACACTTCGCTTGTACAAAAGCATTTAAATGCTTATCCTGATAACTTTTGGAACAAATTTCTATCTTGTAGAAAAATTCCACAAAATTTTCAAAGTAACATTTTTAATGGCTACCAAGATGAGCTCCTACACATAATTCCCCCTTTCTTGTAAGTTAGCAATTTAAAAACCATTTCCATGGAGATAAATAATTTTAAAGAGACAAATAACCCAATTTATCCAAATTTCCACTTGTTCAACTCATTGATAAGATAGTTGCAAGAAAACCACCTAAGCTGTGGAAATTTAACATACATTGAACAAAATAAAATATACTAAGATATGGAAACTTCACAAAAATAGCACAGAAATGTCATTGTTGAAGGTCTATGAAAGAAAAGAAAGAATTTTGCATGATGAGGATGGTAAAATTTGAAATGTAATTAGCACAAAAATTTATAACTTCATAAAAATTGCACAAAAAAATCATTTTTGAAGATCTATGATAGAAAGAAAAAAATAAGTTTGCATGATCAAAATGGTAAAATTATAAGAGTCAGAGGTTAAATTTTCCCCACTTTATTTGTGCAGTTTTCCCTAGATTTTACGATGTGTCTAGGGGTAGGGGCCCCAAGATGGGGTCAAAAGGTAGCTCCTATTGTTGGGTCCCTAGGTTGCTATTTTTTCTATTGGACGACTTATTCTAGCCCTAATTTTGTAAGTGGAAAAAATCTTGTATAAAATGGCTTAGGGTTAGGGATTTCATAATGTAGGATGAGATTGCAGCTTCTTACGATAGTATTGAGCCATAAAGGATTATAGATTGTAATTTGTTAGAGTAATTAGATATTTTCTAATTAACCCCATTCT
Source organism: Cupressus sempervirens (assembly GCA_028749045.1). Taxonomy (NCBI): domain Eukaryota; kingdom Viridiplantae; phylum Streptophyta; class Pinopsida; order Cupressales; family Cupressaceae; genus Cupressus; species Cupressus sempervirens. Next base: position 97,897,031 of record CM053783.1, on the reverse strand, counting down.
ACTTAAGCTAAAATTTAGACATATAATAATTAATTCTTTTATAGATTATTATAATGCAATCTAGATTTACCCTCTTAGGGTTTGGATCTCCTTTATAAGGATGATCTGTCTTTGTAATCTTACATCAATTCATTCAATACAACTAGCAATTCTTTTTTGCACATTGAAAATGTCCCATCTCCTATGTTTCTATGAATTCAAGCCTCCATAGCTTTTCTTCTCTCTTTTTGACACATGTGTTTGCATGTAGGTGATTCTTGGGAGCTATGGGGTTGATCTTTCATCAACTTCAATATGGTATCAGAGCCCTAGATCTTCATGCCCCCTATTATGTTTGTGAGAGATTTGGCATCAGTTTTTACATCTATTACTTTTAGAGGATTTTTTATCGAATCTATGGAGGGTATTTTTTGGAGCACTTTGAGCCCAAATAGACATCATCATTATCTTAGAGCACTCAAAATCCCTTATTTTCATATAAAATATGTGTAGTTTAGACATTGTTGGCTTCTAAGGCAAAGTATTTTTGCACCTAGGTCGTATAACTTGGGTGTGAAAATTGAGACAGGTGATTTTTATATTTTTTTAATCACAAAAGTTAAAAATAGTTTTTGAAAATCATTGGCCTTTGATTATTTTCTCATCAAAAATATTTTGCATACATAGTGAATGCCTATACCTTTTATAGAATAGGTGATTATTATCAAACATGGCATTTTTTTATTGGGGAGCATATTTAATTGGGTGTACCCTCCATAATATTGGGCTCTGTAGTGCACCTTTTTAGTAGTTCACCTTGCTTTTGGAGAGAGCTTTGGGTCTATGAAATTATTGATCATGCACCTTAGGTTGCACAAGTGATAGACACATGTGATTGGAAGGTTATTTTTATAGCAAAAATTGGAGACCCTCAACTCATTCTTCTCTAATCCCCATGTAGGTGTCTTGGCTTTTGTATGGAATCTTGCACACTCTCCAAGGCTAATGTTTTTGGTATTCAACCTATGCCACATGCTTCCTTGGGTCTTTTGCAACTTTTTTGTGCCCACCCAATCCAAACTCTCAAGCACTAGTTGGGCAAGTTTGTAGTTTGGAAACAGGCAATTATTCTTTGGCCTATGATTGGGCATGTCAACCATGGTGGGTTGGTTTTCTGCCATGGGTTATTTTATTTCACTATTAGCAATTTCATTTTTAGCAGTATAGACCCCACAAAATTATTTGTTGGATTTGAATTTGGGAGCTTCATTATTTTTTGGGTGCTACTTCAAATAGTCCCTAGTGTGCCCCCCACTATGGCACTCCATCTTTGAGACTTATGCCTTGAAAAGTTGGGAAGGTGCCACATCAATGTGGCTTTTTTTTTGGACCCACACCATATTTTTCTTATTATCATGTGGTTGTTGATGGGATCTATATATTTCTCAAGCTCCATCAATGGATTTTTAGCACTATGTATGGCCTTGACCTCTTTTCTCATGCACACCATGTTAGTGATGGATCTCCAAATCTTGACTTGGCCTATTCCTTGCATGATTTTTTGGAAGTGACATTTTTATTGGGCCTTATATCTCCAACCTTTTGCCATGGGCTACCATTTTTGGGCATTTTTTATGGAGGTAAGTGCAGTTGGAACTCACATGGATTTTGGGCATGCACATTTGATGACAGAATTTAAAAAAAAATAAAAAAATTTATGGACTAGATTTGGCATAATTTTTTTCTTTTTCACCTGTGGTTCTTTCTTGGGCTATGCATTGGCATTTTTTTGTGCATGGAATTTGGAGCCCTCAGTTGACAAATTCATTTTGGGAAGAATTTTTTTCTTGGCCACCAAATGTACATGGTGACCCCTGCACCTTAGTGATACCTTTTTTGGGTCCCAGTATGCTTTGCATCAGTTTTATTTTGGTTGGAAATGTGCATGTTGACTAATGTTAATGCTTTTTGCTGGGACATTGTTTGTGTCATCATTGGTGGCTCTTTTGGTAGCATTTTTTTGGCACAAGGGTGGTTCAAGATGTTTATTTTCTCATCAGTAGTTTTTTTCCACTCACTAGGTAGTTTGTGATCTTGAGCTTCTCTCTTGTACTCTCTACAACCTTATCTATGACCTCTGCACACTAAAGCATGCATCCAATTTCAGGCCCCACCTTCTTTTGAAATATGGTTTTGGCAACATATGTCTTTTAAAAAAAATACATGGCGTAATTCTTATGGCCACCAAACTTGTTTTCCAACATCGGCGCTCTTTCCTGACAATCTAGTTATTTTTCACTGACCATTATGTTTTTTGATGAACTATTTTTCTCTAGCATCATAGGTCATTTTTATGGCAATCTTTTCCTTGACCACAGTTTGACCATCAAATTTGGACTCGTCATTCATTGACATTAGCACTACATCAACACTTTTGTCACACCTTCTGGCTCTGTTTGGACCTACCTTTAGTATTTTTCTCATATATTGGGCATACAGACTCTAGTTTTCTAGTTTCCTATCACCTCACCCTATTCTATATTCAGGGGGATTCTTTTTTTAGTTCTTATTCTTCCTTTGTTCGATGGAGTGAGCTATGTATTAACTATTTTTTCCTATGTATTAGGAGAATGCAGTGAGTGGGTACCTATGAATTTTGGTGAGATGGATCATTTACCATATATACACTCTTCTTTTCATTCCTACTTTAGGTTGCAATGTTCCATCTCTAATTGATCAACTCTTTAGGCTTTGGTGTTTCATGCCATCTGTATCTTTGAGTTTAGATGTTTTCCTTTGTGTGCCTCCTGATTCAAGTAGTGTCTTTTGATTGCACTCATACAAATTATAGTCTTCTCTACCTAGTTAGGTTATATTTTAGTGGATTTTCTTCATATCAGTAGTTACTTTTGATAAATCTTTGCATCTTCTATATGCTTCAGTGGTGTTCTACATGATCATCTTTTGTTCCTATCTTCTTGGACATTTCCTAGTTTGGAAGCTTCTTTAGTCCTTCACTAGTCTTTCAACATTCTTTCCATCTCTTTTTGGAGTAGGGTTTTTTCCATTTGGTTTTCTCTATTTCTCCTCTTTACAAATATTTTTGTGTGCTTGGGTACCTCATTAGGCTTTTTTGTCAGGATCCAAATCTACTTTGAATAGTAGTTTCTAGGTTTTTAGCTACTCACTAAGTTTATCTTAAGGGGGGTGTTAGCATAATTATATATTTTCTAATTAACTCTATTCTACTTAAGCTAAAATTTAGGCATATAATAATTATTTCTTTTATTAATTATTATACTATAACCTAGGTTTTCCCTTTTAGGGTTTGGATCTCCTTTATAAAGATGATCTCTCTTTGTAATCTTATACTGATTCATTCAATACAATTTGCAATTATTTTTTTCACATCAAGAATATTTCATCTTCCGTGGATCTTTGAATTTTCCTTCATAACTTTTCTTCTCTCTTTTTGTGACAAGTGTTTGCACACAAGTGATTCTTAGGAGTTTCGGGGTTGATCTTTCAACAACTTCAACAAAATCAATGGATAATAAGAATGTTTGGATTTGATTTTTGGTGGATGTATCCTAGGGATTGGGTGAACTACGTTAAATATTTGTGTCTTATGTTCTTTTCTACACAATATATTATTTTTTGATATTGGTTATATTTGCATGTTATTGTTATTTATGTCTTGTTAATCCTAACAAGTGGTATCAAAGCAAGGTTGTTTCAGTTGTCCTTTTTAGGAAGGTGTCATAGTTAAGTGAGAGTCTCAGAGTTGAGTGGGAGTGATAGAATATGAGGGTAAGCTAAAGGTTGAGAAGTTTAATGTGTAGAAATTTTAATTATGGAAAATGGAAATGGAGGACTATCTTTATTAGAAGGATTTATAGCAGAAATTGGAAGGAAAACCCAAGAATATGATAGTTATGATAGATGAGGATTGACATATTTTTGACAAAAAGGCACTTGGAAGTATTGGTTTATGCATGGCACAATTGGTGACATTTAATATTACAAAAGAAAAGATGACTAAGGAGTTGATGCAAACCCTAGCAAGGTTGTATGAAAAGCTCTTCACTTCAAACATGGTATTTCTCATGAAGCATTTATTTAATATGAAGATGGAATAAGGTGGATTTTTTTAAAATAATTTAAATGAGCTTATTACAATTACTAGTCAATTATCTTCTATAAATGTTAATTTTGATGAAGAAATTAGGGTTCTCTTGATTTTGTGTTCTTTGTCTGAAAGATGGAATGACTTGGTAATGGTTGTGGGTAATTTTTTTTTTGGATCTAAGACACTAAATTTTGATGATTTGATTGGTATTATTCTAAGTGAGGAAAAATATAGGAAAACCTCACGTGGATCTACATCAAGAAGTGTTTTGAATACACAAAGTAGAGGCAAAATGAATGAGAGAGGAAGTAATTCTAGAAATTGTGATAAATCAAGAGGAAAATCAAAGAGAAAGAGGTACCAATCTAGAGAACCAAGAGATTTTTGGTACTATGGGAAACTAGGGCATAAGAAGAAATATTTTTGGATTTGCAAAAATAATAAAGGAGACAAACAATAAGGGAACAAGGAGAAAAATGTGGTAAGTAACAAATCCAAAGAGGATGCTTTGCTTCTTTCTTTAGAAAGTGTTCATGATTCATGGGTTTTAGAGTTAGGGGATTCATTTCATGCTACCCCCAATGAAGGTTGTTTTATTGATTATGTCCAAGAATATTTTGGGCTTGTTTATTTGGGGGATAATGAGTCTGTCAGACTATTGAAAATGGGAAAATTAAGATTAAGTTGTAGAGTGGGAATCATTGGCTACTACAAGAAGTAAGACATGTTCCAAGGCTGAGTAAAGACATGTTCCAAGGTTAAGTAGGAATTTATTTTTAGTAGGGGAACTAGGTGATGAGGCTTGTAAAGTTACTTTTAAATATAAAAATTGGAAGGTTTGGAAAGGTTCCTTAGTAGTAGCAAGAGGTGTGAAAGTAGGCATGTTATATCTTTGTACAAGTCATATTGTTTCTTCTACTTTAATTGTTTTAGAGAAAAATGAATGTTTAAGAATAGTTGTTGTAGATGAGTAGGGAGAAAAAATATACATTGTAGATTCTACTACAACACTATGGAAATTTTTTTTTTTTCACATGAGTGAGAGTATATAGTTGCAGTATTATTTTATTTAATCAATTTTGGATGATGGAAATTTAAAGATGGACAATATACATACATAAAATAATTCAGCATATATGTTTACAAATGCAATGACAAGGGAGAAGTTGAAATCCTCTTTAGCTTCAGTTGGTCTTCTAGATAGGATAGAATAAAAGAACAACAGAGTCTAGACAGTTTTACATTCTAGTGGGAGCTATAGGTTTAGCAATGCTATGATCAGTCTCTAAGTGAGAGGTTATTGTGGCAGAGTATGATCATTTCCCAAGCACGAGATTTTTGTGATGTGGAGCCTAATCAAATTTAGAGGTTAATTTTTTCCCACTTTATTTAGCACAGTTTTCCCCCAGATTTTACTTCAAGAGTTTGGGGTCATGGCCCCCAAGATGAGGTCAAGGGGCAACATCCCTTGAGGGGTCCTAGGGCAAAGCCCTATGTTGCTATTTTTTCCCTTTATTGGATGACTTATTCTAGCCCTAATATTGTAAGTGACTAAAATCTTGTATTAAATGTCTTCAGGTTTAGGATTTCATAAGGTTTTGTAGCTTCTTGCATCAGTATTGAGCTGTATGAGATTTTAGATTGTAATCGAGTTGTAATCAATGGATAATAAGACTATTGGACTCACTATTTGATGGATGTAGTCCACGGATTAGGTGAACTACTTTAAATCTTTTTTCTTGTGTTTGGTCATGTGTGATTTATTATTTTATGATAATGGTTATATTTGCATGTAATTGTTATTTCTGTCTCGTTAATCCTAACACTACAATGTGTAGTGCCTACCCCTAGTTTTCTATTTTTTATATTGCCAAATTATTTTAAGCCAATTTTCATGGTTACATGATTTGATTTAGTGGTACTTGGTTACTTGATTTGGTTGATACTGTTTACATGTTTGTATTATATATTTGATGAGCTACTTTATACTCATATATTTTATGTGTTCATGGTGATTTATTCGATGATGATGCTTTGTATACTACATATAGTGATTTCAGTTGCTTTCATGATGACAATTATATGGATGATTTATATATGGTTTTATGGTTACTTACTCCATACTTGTTTGTGTACGGTGTATGTGTATGTTTTACTTTAAGTTTGACATATCTAATGTGTTTGAGGGAGGCAGTCATAGTCACTTGATAGTTAGGATCCACACAATGTACCACTCCCCACCATTGCCTGTTTAGTTTATATATATATGTTTGACTTTTATGTAGATTGTAGGTACCAGGCATCAACATCCCTAAATTATGAGGATGAGCATGCCCTATCATAGTATCTTAATGGTAAAAGAGGGGAGATAGTTCTCAAGTCCAAATCCTAAACTTGTGCCAATTGTCCTAAAGTATAGGACAAGTATCTAATTTATTTACCCTTCTGAATTCATCAAAGTGAAGTGAATTCAAGATTTTTAACCTTTGAGTTTGATTCATACTTTTAGTCGAGTTTTATCTTATTGAGTTTGTGGATATGTTGTGATTTTAATGTATAATTAAATCAACCAAAGAAATTATTAAATAATTTAATTAAATAAAAGATTCATAAAGAAAATCAATTTTATTATATTTAATTACTTGAGAAATTAATTAAATGAAAGAAATAAATTTAAAGATTTAATTAAAAGACTAAAGTTGACACAATTATATTTATTTAATTTAATAACAATAAATTTAGAAATTGCATTTAAATAATAGACTTTAACTATTATTATTAGTTAAATTAATAACTATATTTTCCAAAAATGTCTTTCTTATTAAAAACAAAGTGGAATAATTTAAATAAAGTTTATTCTAATTAAAGGAAAAAAGCATGCACAATGGAATTAAACAAATTAAAATAATAGAAGTTTATTTTAAGAAGAGGCTTTTGCATATTTGAAAATAAGAAACCCTACATAGAGTTAAACTCTTTATTAAGAGATTCAAGCTCATTTCTATACACATAGGTTTTGGGGAGCAAAATTTGGAATTGGAGCAAAAGAATTGTTGAAAGTTTTGGAGGCTTTGGATATGCATGCATACATAGGTTGTCTAAGATTTTTGCTATTATTTTGAGGTAGGGTTTGAAAAACCATTGTAGAATTTTATCGAAAGATCTCGGTACTTCATGTCCTCTTGGGTGCTTGCACAATACTTATTAATTTATTGTATTAATTTTTTGATAAAAAAATTATGTTGTAGATTTTGAAAAAGGAAAACTTATTAATCAAGAAAATGTGACTGAAAAAAATTGTAAAAAAATTTAGAAAATTATTATGGCTATTATTTTAAAACCATTTCTAATCCAAGGAAAATTTGATTATAGACATTTGGAAGAAATCAACAAATTGAACAACTAGGTTTTGAACTTTAAATTTCTCATGTGATTATCATGAATTTTCTAAATATTCTGCTTATATCTAAAATAATTTAATTGCAAAGTTTATTGAAAAAAAAAAAAAGATTAATTGAGAGGAAATTATGTTGTAGCGAAAATTATACATGCATGTGAAAACAACATACTAAATATAGGAAACTAAGTATATTATGGTTGAATAATTTGAGAGATCAAAGGCATGTGAAAATACTAATTGCATGTTTATTTTTATTTAATAAAAATCTAATTTAATATTCAGATTTATTTAAAAAGAAAACTTTTTTATGGGTAATTATTAATTTTGGAAATTAAGGAAATATTAATTAAAAAATATTATTTATATTACTTTTTTTTAATAAGTTGGTTTTTAATATTAATCATTTTTCAAAAGTCTTTGTAGGTTATAACTTGTTATATAATTATTAATGCAAGTGGAGTTATAAGTTAATTAATATATATTTGTGATGTAGCTATATTTTAAGAAGAGTTATAGTTGAGTTAAACTATGCAAAATTTTGTTTAGGTATGTTCCTTTCTATATTTTTGCAAGTGTAATTAGGGTTTTCATTTTTATTTTCATTTATTTTTATTTCTTTTTTTGTCATTGTAGGCTTCTTCATAGGGTATAAATAAATGATTTTTTGTGAAATTATTGAGCCATGGACTTAGTTTAGGGACTCCCCTTTCCATGTTCTAGGGTTTTTTTTTCGTGCCCTAGTTGTAGGCTTTGAGGGTTTAAACTTGCAAAGTTTTAGTAGTTGTAGGGATTTTTTATTTTCACCATTTCTTGTACCCTAAGGTCATTACTTTTTAGAGTTGAGGGTAGTGTTTTTTAATTAATATTTTTGATCTAGTTATTAGTCCTCATAGCCCAACAATTTTGTTCCTAGATTCTAGCTTATTTTAATAATAAATATGGGCACTAAGTGGTTTAGTGATTAACTTATTCTGTAATATCACTCAGTTGTTATGTTACTTATTCATATGTCACTTTCCTACAATACAATAGTTGGACCACATTTCTTTAGTATCAAACAAGATTCACTAAATCACAATCGTAAATAATATTAGGCATTAGAAAACCTCTAAGGAATCACCTATTATCTTGCACGTGATTCCTATCAACCACAAGATCATTAGTGAAGTGAATCATTCCTTTATAGACTCACAAAAACCCACCTTTATCTAATAAGAACTAGTGTCTCAAGTTCAGTAAAATAATTAGCTATACCCAAAACTTCCTTTTGGGGACATATGCAACTAGAATAAATTGGACTCAACCAAGTTGAACAATGGGCTTCTTGGACCACCTTTGAACTTCTTTGGTGATGCTCATTATGCTTAGGGTTATTAAATTCACCTTTACATTGTAGTTTGTATTTGATTAGAAGTACATTTAAGCATATATCCTACACCAAAAATGAAACTCCATGATGCTAGTTACTAGGAAAAGTGGATTTTCACAATGGGGAGAAACTATCAAATTATTATCTTGATGCTAATTACACTAATTAAAAAAAATAGATGCAAAATATATGCATCCAATGATGGTAATATTGTTAGAAACCTTGGTTCAAGAAAAATATGTTAGTGAAAATAGTGTAGCACACAATTTTCTATGTCCACCCAACTTAAATAAGCCTAAATAACTATGGAAAAATAAAACATATACTTTATCGTTGGGAATAGTATGCCTAATATAGAAGATGCATTAATGTATTTATTACTCTTTCTCTTGCAAGAAGAGGAAGGGATGGTTCAAGGAGCTCATTTTTTTATGGTTCTAATAGTCATGATTCTATTTTAACTAAAGGAAAAACATGAGGAACTAGAGGTATTACTTTCTATAAGGTTACATAGAGGAAATGGAAAATAAAAAGTTATACTACCGTTGAAGTGTTTCTCATGCAAGAAGATTGGACATATTGCTTTCATATGCCTTGATAAGGAAAAGAAGGAAAAGGAAAAGAAACCTAAGGAGAACAATAAGGGATTCTACATTATAAAAGAAGGTGTTATAGATGAAGAGTCTGGTGGAAGAGAAGAAGAAGAAGAAGAAGAAGAAGAAGAAGAAGAAGAAGAAGAAGAAGACGAAGAAGAAGAAGAAGAAGAAGAAGAAGAAGAAGAAGACGAAGAAGAAGAAGAAGAAGAAGAAGAAGAAGAAGAAGAAGATATTGTGTTCATTGTAATCAAAGAAGATCCCACTGAAGGTGAAGAGAAATATGTGGTCTCTAATTCATGATAAAGATTAGATAACTGATAATGGCTTCTCAAATAACATAATTGGTGATAAAGGAAAATTCATTATAATGAAAGAATGTGATAGAGGATTGGTGAAATTTAAAAACAATAGTCCCTATGTTGTGAAAGGTAAAGGTATAATTGTTTTGAATAAAAAAATAGAATGTGAAAATATTTATTGAGTTAAAGAATTAAAATACAATCTAGCAAGCATTTCTCTTTTAAATACAAAATGATACAAATTGGAATTCAACAAGCGAATGTGCAAGTTTACTAGAAAATAATGAGATTTGATCAATACCAGTGAGAAAACTAGAGGCAATTTGTTCCAATTGAATTTTAGTATTAAAAGTTGACTGGTTGCTAAGGTTGAGGATTGTTGATTATTGAATAAAAGGTTCTATCATGTTAACTTTTATAATTTGGTCAAAAGTAAGATGAAAGTAGTAAGAGAATTGACTAACCTAGAGAGACTAGAAAATGTAATTTGCAAAGAATGTCAGCTTGGAAAGTTAACTAGTTCTAGCTTTCTTAGTAAAAGTTACTCTTCTAAAGGAATCCTAGACATAGTTCACACTTATATTTGTGGTCTAATAGAAACAAAAAGTTATTATGGAGACAAGTACTTTATGCTTCTTGTACATTATTACTCTAGAATGATGTGGTTTGTATTTCTAAAGTGTAAAACAAAAGCATTCTGCATGTTCAAGATCTTCAAAGCCAAAGTAGAAAGGGAAACTAGTAAGAAGGTAATTTTTATGAGTTTGGATAGTGGAGGTGAGTTCACCTCACATGAATTCACTACATATTGTGAAGAAAAAGGAATCATAAGGAAAATGTTACCTCTTAGGACACCTTAACAAAATGAAATTGTTGAAAGGAGAAATAGGTCAATCATTGATTGTGCAAGAATATTGATGATGTACAAAGGTGTTTCTCAAACCTTTGGGAAAGAAGCGACGAGTTCTAAAATCTACACATTAAATTGAGTAAAATTGAAGAAATGTATGAATAATACAACTTATGCATTGTGGTATGATAGATCATCTTGTATGAGTTACTTTGAAGTGTTTGGAAGATTATACTATATAAAGAGAGATGATTATTTAAGAAAAATTGACTCCAAGGGTGATCAATGAATATTCCTAGGCTATTCTACTAAAATAAAATCTTAGATTTGTTCCAATAGGAGAACAAAAAAGATGATAGAAAGTACAAATGTGTTAATTGATGATTACTTAGAACAAATTGATGAATCAAGTAAAAAGGAACCAAAATACTACCATAGATTTTTCTAATACAACTTGTTGAAAAGAATGCTATAGTAGAACCAATGGAAGAATAGGAAAATGCACAGGAATTGGTCCAAGTGGTTGAAGAAGATCCCATAGAAGAAATAGTGTTACCAAGGTATGTCAAGTTAAATCCCTCCCTTGATCAAATAAGTAGTGAATTTTTTTTTTTGAACTGATATGAAGAAAGCCAAGAGAAGATTCTTGTTTTCTATCTCAATTTGAACCTAAGACAACAAAAGATGCAATATAGGACAAAGACTAGGTGAAGGCCAAGAAGGAGAAATTAGAACACATTGAAAAGAACCAGACCTTGACATTAGTTTGTAGACTAGTGGATACAATTGTAATTGGAACTAAATGAGTATTTAGGAAAAGGAAGGATAAATCAACTGATGTAGTTAGGAACAAGACAGACTATTTTGAAAAGGTTATGTAAAAGAAGGCCTAAAATGTGAAGAATTTTTTTTCACCTATGGCTAGATTTGAAGGATAAGGATACTACTTGCATTTGTCTCTTACAAAGGTTTTAGAGTTTAGTATATGGATATCAAGTTAGCATTTTTGAATGAAATCTTAGAAGAAGAGGTCTACATAGAACAACATGAAGGGTTTATTAATTTGGAAGGTAAGGACCTAGCGTGAAAGTTACAAAAGGATAAACATGGATTGAAATAGACACCCATGATTGGGTTCACAAAATTAAATGCCAATAGCAATTTGTACTTGTAGACAAAAAATGATGACATATTGTTGATTGCAAAGATATTTGTTGATGGCATGATCTTTGGAGGAAATGATGTGGCGAGTATTGCATTTGCATAATAAATGAAAAAAGAATTTGAAGTTCCCATGATCACTGATGTCAAATTATTCAAAGGTTTGTAGATATATCAACTTAAGGATGACAATTACATAAGTCATACCAAACATGTGAAGAAGATATTTAAGACATTTGGACTTGAAGAATCAAAATTAGTTGGTATTTTAATTGTAATAGGTTGTAAGCTAAAAAGATAAATTTAAGGTAGTGTATGAAACACCATATAGATCTATAATCAAGAAGTTATAGTATGCGGTGCATAGAACGCCAAATATTACATAGGAAATTGGATTAGTTGTAAGGGTTTCCTCTAATCCAAAAGAATCCCACTTTATTGGAGTTAAGAGAATCTTTAGATATATCAAGGGAACTAAAGAATATAGATTGTGGTATGGACATAAATGATATTTCATATTAAAAGCATACACATATGCTAATTGGGAAGATAATGTGGATGAAAGAAAGAGCATGAGTGATGGAGCATTCTTTATGGGTGAAATACTTGTTTTATAGACAAGTAAGAAGTATAAGTGTGCATTTCACTCAATAGATGGATCTTAATATGTGGTTTTTGTAGTTGGATTATATGGATTAAATTTATTTTGGAAGGAATATAGGAGAAGATAGTTGAACGAATGGTTATATGCTACGATAACACAAGTGCCATAAATAACTATACCTGCATGAGACCAATTTGAAATATAATTTGAGTATACAATGAGGGTACGTGTAGGATCATGGTCAACCAAACTATGGCCTTAAGTGGTAGTGAAAAATCAAAAAATTAGGGTTATGTCAACTTGACACATAATTTTAAAGTGGTTATGGACTTCATATCAAAAAGTTGTAAGAAAATAATCTGTAGGAAATTGAATTTAGTTTCTAAACTACTAGGCCTTATCTAGAGAAAAAAAAGTTGATTGGTCAAAAGTATGGATTTTAATGTAGTACTACAGAAATTTTAGTGAAAAAAAAAAAGTAGGTGTATGTCTGACCACCTTAATCAAAATCAACAGATAATATTTTTTAATATAATTATAGATATAAAAGGTAGACTCATGCCCAGATGTGATGCATATTTTTGGGTATTTTTATTCCAAATAAATAATTAAATATGATTTTTCTACTAATTTTTTTTTAGAATAAAAAACTCTTGTGTCTGACCACCTTCACTAATTGAAAACTTTTCCAAATTATTATTATTTTTTCCTTATACTAGGCAAAGCATAGAATGTGACACAACTTTTGGATTTCAAAAATGTTATACCATTTGAAAGTTATAGTTATTTTTCAAATAGTATGTCAATTAACACTACACAATCATCTTCATTGAAAATTAACTAATAAATACTTATCGAACTCAAAATTTGACAACAATTATATTGATGGAATCTTGAGAGTGTTATCAAAAAACCCTTTTCGTTTCATTCAATTTTGATGAAAATAATATTGTCAAATGGCTACTCGAAGTCTGAGTGTCAATGAAACCCTTCTCAAACATGTTTTTTGGGTTGACCAAATAGGTTTGGTAAATACCAAGCCTAATTGGATACCCGATTTCAAATTGGGTATCTGATTACAAATCAGATACCCGATATGAAATAGGGTATCCGAAGAGTCCAAATTTTCCAATTGGTAGGGAAATTACCTACATTGGAAATTTTGACAAAAAAATTTAGAGGGAAATTTTAAAGGGAAACAAAAATTTGGGAAGTGTGGGCATTATTATTACATATGATTATGATTATTATTATTAACTATTATTATTAAATATGATTATAATTATTATTATATATAGTAATATGTATGATTATTATTATTAACTATAATATAGTTATAAATATAATTACTATTATAACTAAATATAATATAGTAATATATATGATAAATATTATTATTAAATATATATAGTAATATTATATGATTATTATTATATATAATAATATATATGGTTATTATTATTATTCAATATAATATTATATTGAAATTGCATCAAAAGGGGTCATCGGTTAACCTATGACCCCTCTCGATACATTTCATGACAACATATGTCCCTAGGGCCCTAGTGAAACCCTTTCAATATATTCCCAATGAGTCCCTAGGGGCCCAATCATATGTTGTCATGAAATGCATCAAGAGGGGTCATAGGTTAACCTATGACCCTTCTCAAAGCATTCAAACCAACCAAATGCATCCCTAGGGCCCCTAGGGTCCCTACGAGCATATGATGTTATGAAATGTGTTGATTCAAACCAACCAAACTAGTCCCTAAGGGCCCTAGGGCCCCTAGGGACATATTTTGTCATGAAATGCATCAAGAGGGGTCATAGGTTAACCTATGACTCCTCTTGTCACATTCAAACCAACCAAATGCGTCCATAGGGGTCCTAGGGGCTCTAGAAACATATTTTGTCATGAAATACATTGAGAGGGGTCATAGATTAACCAACAAACCCTCTCAATGCATTAGAACCAACCAAATGCATCCCTAGGGACCCTAGGGACATATATTGTTATGAAATGCATTGAGACGGGTCATAGATTAACCTATGACCGCTCTTGATGCATTGAAACCAACCAAATGCATCCCTAAGGCCCCTAGGGACATTCATTGTCATGAAATTCATAAAGAGGCTTCATAGGTCAACCAATGACCCCTCTTGATGCATTTGGACCAACAAAATGGGCTCCTAGGGACATATGTTGTCATAAAATGCATCAAGAGGGTTCATAGGTTAACCTATGACCCCTCTCGACACATTTGAACCCACCAATACATATGTTGTCATAAAATGCATTAGGAGGGGTCATAGGTTAATCTATGATCCCTGTCGACACATTTCATGACAACATATGATGCATTGAGAGGGGTCATAGGTTAATCTATGACCACTCTAAATGCATTTGAACCAACCAAATGCATCCCTAGGTATCTTAGGGCCCCTAGAGACATATTTTGTCATGAAACGCAATGAGAGTGATTATAGATTGACCTATGACACCTCTCTATGCAATAGAGCCAACCAAATGTGTCCCAACAAGCCTTAGGGTCCCTAGGGACATATGTTGTCATGAAATGCATCAAGAGGGGTCACAAGTTAACCTATGAACCCTCTCAAAGCATAAGAACCAACAAAATAGGTCCCTAGGGGGCCTAGGGTTGCTAGGGATATACATTTTCATGAAATGTGTCAAGAGTGGTCATAGGTTAACCTATGACCCCTCTCAACACATTCAAATCAAAAAAATGGATCTCTAAGGGTCCTAGGGCCCCTAGGGACATATGTTGTCATGAAATACATCAAGAGACCTATGACCCTTCTCGACAAATTCAAATCAACCAAATGCATCTCTAAAGTCATAGGGACCCTAGAGAAATATGTTATCATGAAATGCATTAAGAGGAGTTATATATTAGCTTATTACCCCTCTCGATGCATTGGAACTAACCAAATGCATCCCTAGGGACATATGTTATCATGAAATGCATTGAGAGGGGTCATAGGTTAACCTATGACCCCTCTTGATGCATTCAAACGAACCAAATGCATCCCTAGTGGTGCTAGGGATATATGTTGTCATGAAATGCATCGAGAAGATCCAACTAAATGTGTCCTTAGGGGTCCTAGGGCTAATAAGGACATATGTTGTCATCAAATGCATCAAGAGGGGACCCCTCTCGACACATTCAAACCAACCAAATGGTTCCATAGGGGCCCTAGGGACCCTAGGGACATTTGTTGTCACGAAATGTGTTGAGAGGGGTCATAGGCTAACCAATGACCTATGACCCTCTCGATTCATTTCATCATAATAAATGTTGTAAAGGGCCTTAGGGCCCCTAGGGACCTATTTGGTTGGTTTGAATAAGCCAAGATGGGTCATAGGTTGACCTATGACCACTCTTAATGCATTTCATAGCAACATATGTCCCTAGGGGACCTAGGACCCCTAGGGATGCATTTGGTTGGTTCTAATGAGTTGAGAGGGGTCATGGGTTAACCTATGACCCCTCTTGACAAATTTCATGACAATGTATTTTCTTAGGGGCCCTAGGGACCCTAGGGACATTTGTTGTCATGAAATGTGTCAAGAGGGGTCATAGGCTAACCAATGACCTATGACCCCTCTCAATGCATTCAAACCAACCAAATGGGTCCCTAGGTACCCTAGAGGCCCTAGGGACACTCGTTGCTAATAAATTCTTTGAAAGGGGTCTTAGGCCTACCTATGAGCCCTCTTGATGCATTCAAACCAAACAAATGCATCCCTAGGGTTCCTAGAGCCCCTAGGGACATACATTGTCATAAAATGCATCAACAGGGGTCATAGATTAACCTATGACCCCTATCGATCGATTTGAAACAACCAAATGTGTCCCTAGGGGTCCTAGAGACCCTAGGGACATACATTTTCATGAAATCTATCAAGAGGGGTCAAAGGTTAACCTGTGACCCCTCTCGATGCATTCAAACCAACCAAATCGGTCCCTAGGGGTCCTAGGCCCCCCTAGGAAAATACAATGTCATGAAATTTGTCAAGAGGGGTCATAGGTTAACCCATGACCCCTCCCAACTCATTAGAACCAACCAAATGCGTCGTCCCCTAGGGACATATGTTGCCATGAAATGCATCGAGAGGGGTCATAGGCTCTTAGCTTATTCAAACCAACAAAATGGGTCCCTAGGGGCCTTAAGGCCCTTTAGAAAATTTATTATGATGAAATGAATCGAGAGGGTTTAGAGGTTAACCTATGACCCCTCTCAACGTATTCAAACCAACAATGTGCATCCCTAGGGGCCCTAGGACCCCTATGGACATTAGTTGTCTTTAAATGCATTAAGAGGGGTCATAGGTAAATTGGTCCCTAGGGGTCCTAGGTCCCCTAGTGACATATGTTGTCATGAAATGCATCAAGAGGGGTCATAGGTTAACCTATGACCCCTCTTGATGCATTGGAACCAACCAAATGCATCCCAAGGGGTCCTAGACACCCTAGGGATATTCGTTGTCATGAAATGTGTCAAGAGGGGTCATAGGTTAATCCATGACCCCTCTTGACATATTTGAACCAATGATATGTTTCCCTAGGGGACCTAGGGCCCCTAGGGACATTAGGTGTCATTAAATGAATCAAGAGGGGTCATAGGTTAACCTATGATCCTTCTTGAAACATTCAAACCAACCAAATCCATTCGTAAGGGTCCTAGGGCCCCTAGGGACATACGTAGTCATGAAATGCGTTGAGCTATGACCCCTCTCGATGCATTGGAACCAACCAAATGCACCCCAAGGGGTCTTAGAGGCCCTAGGGATACTCATTGTCATGAAATGCATCTAGAGGACTCTTGATGCATTTCATGGCCCCTAGGGACATTTGTTGTCATGAAATGCATCAAAAGGGATCATAGGTTAACCTATGACCCCTCTTGATATATTGGAACTAACCAAATGCATCCCTAGGGGCCCTAGGGTTCCTAGGGACGTTTGTTGTCATGAAATGTGTTGACAAGGGTCATAGGTTAAGCTATGACCCCTCTCAGTGCATTAGAACCAACCAATGTGTCCCTAGGGTCTCTAGGGCCCTTAGGAACATTTTTTTTCATGAAATGCATTGAGAAGGGTTATAGGTTAACCTATGACCCCTCTTGATGCATTTGAACCAACCAAATCATTCCCTAAGGGTTCTTAACCTATGACCCCTCTTGACACATTCGAAATAACCAAATGCATCCCTAGAGGTCCTAGGGCCCCTAGGGACATATGTTGTCATGAAATGTGTTGAGTGGGGTCATAGGTTAAAACCTATGACCCCTCTCGACATATTGGAATCAACCAAATGTGTCCCTAGGGGTATTAGGGCCCCTAGAGACATACATTATCATGAAATATATCGAGAGGGATCATAGGTTAACCTATTACCCACCTCATTGCATTCAAACCAAAAAAATGCATCCCTAGGGGTCCTAGGGCCCCTAGGGACATTCATTGTCATGAAATATGTCGAGAGGGGTCATAGGTTAAGCTATGAACCCTCTCAACACATTGGTACCAATTAAATGCTTCCCTAGGGCCCCTAGGGCCCCTAGTGACATTTTTTATCATGCAATGCATTGAGAGGGGTCATAGATTAACCTATGACTGCTCTTAATGCATTCAAACCAACCAAATGCATCACTAGGGGTCCTAGGGCCCATAAAGACATATGTTGTTATGAAATGTGTTGAGAGGGTTTATAGATTGACCTATGACCCCTCTCAATTCATTAGAACCATTCGGATGCATCCTTGGAGGACCCAGGGACATATGTTGTTGTAAAATGCATCAAGAGGCCTCTCGACACATTATAACCAACCAAATGCATCCCTAAGGGTGCTAGGGCCCCTGGGGACATTTGGTGTTATGAAATGCATCGAGAGGGGTCATAGGTTAAGCTATGGCCTGTCTCGATGTATTTAAACCAACCAAATGGGTCCCTAAGGGCCCTAGGGCCTCTAGGGACATACATTGTCATGAAATGTGTCAATAGGGGTCATAGGTCCTCTCAACACATTCAAACCAACCAAATACATTCCTAGGGGTCCTACAACCCATAGGAACATACGTTATTATGAAATGCATCGAGAGGGGTCATAGGATAACCTATGACATCTCTCTATGTATTGGAACCAACCAAATGCATCCCTAGGGGTCATAGGGCCCCTAGAGACATATGTTGTCATGAAATGCATTGAAAGGGGTCATACATTAGCCTATGATCCCTCTCGATGCATTAAAACTAACCAAATTCATCTCTAGAGGCCTAGGGGACCTAGGGACATATGTTGTCATAAAATGTATTGAGAGGGGTCATAGGTTGAGCTATGAACCCTCTCAAATGCATCGAGAGGGGTCATAGGTTAAACTATGATCCCTCTCGATGCAGATAAACCAACCAAATGCATCTCTAGGGGTTTTAAGGATATATGTTGTCATGAAATGCATCGAGAGGGTTGTTAAGGATATATGTTGTCATGAAATGCATCGAGAGGGGTTATAGGTTAACCTATGACCCCTCTCAATGCATTAGACCCAACTAAATGCATCCCTATGGGTCCTAGGGCCACTAGGGACATATTTTTTCATGAAAAGCATTAAAAGGGGTCATAGGTTAACCTATGACCCCTCTTGAAAAGTTCAAACCAACAAAATGGGTCCATAGGGACCCTAGGGTCCCTAGGGACAATCGTTGTCATGAAATACATCAAGATGGGTCATAGGATAACCTATGACCCCTCTTGACACATTTGAACCAAACAAATGGGTCCCGAGGGGTCCTAGGGCCCCTAGGTACTTTCCTTGGCAAGGAATGCGTCAAAAGGGGTCATAGGCTTACCTATGACCCCTCTTGATACATTTAAACCCACCAAATGCATCCCTATGAGTCTTAGGGTCGCTAGGGACATACATTGTCATAAAATGCATCAAGAGGGGTCATAGGTTAGGTTAACCTATGACCCCTCTTAACACATTCAAAACAACCAAATGTTGAAATGCATCGAGAGGGGTCATAGGTTAACTTGTGAACCCTTTCGATGCATTCAAACCAACCAAATCAGTCCCTAGGGTTCCAAGGGCCCCAAAGAACATACTTCATCATGAAATGCATCGAGATGGGTCATAACCTATGACCCCTCTCAATGCATTAGAATCAACCAAATGCATTCCTAGGGGTCCTAGGTCTACTAGGGATATATCTCTCCATGAAATACATCAAGAGGGGTCATAGGTTGACCTATGACCCCTATCGACACATTCGAACCAACCAAATTGGTGTCCAGGGGCTCGAGGGCCCCTTAGGACATTTGTTGTCAAGAATTGTATTAAGAGGGGTCATAGGTTAACCTATGACCCTTCTTGATACATTCAAACCAACCAAATGCATCCCTACGGGTCATGAAATGTGTTGAGAGGGGTCATAGGTTAACCTATGACCTCTCCCAATGCATTAGATCTAACCAAATGTATCCCTAGGGGTTGTAGGGCCCCTACGGACATACATTGTCTTGAAATATGTCGATAGGAGTCACATGCTAACCTATTACCCCTCTCGATGCATTGGAACCAACCAAATGCATCACTAGGGGTCCTTGTGCCCCTAGGGACATTCATTGTTATGAAATGTGTCATTAACCTATGACCCCTCTTGACGCATTGGAACCAACCAAATGCATCCCTAAGGGCCCTAGGGCCCCTATAGACATTTTTTATCATGAAATGCATCGAGAGGGGTCATAGGTTCAACTATGACCCCTCTTAACGTATTTGAACCAATGACATGCATCCCTAGGGGCCTTAGGGCCCCTAGGGACATTAGTTGTCTTGAAATGTATCAAGAGGGGTCAATGACCCCCCTCGACACATTCAAACCAATGAAATCGATCCCTAGGGGTCCTAGGGCCCCTATGGACATACTTTTCATGAAATACATCAAGAGGGGTCATAGGTTAACCTATGACCCCTCTCGACACGTTGGAACCAACTAAATACATCTCAAGGGGTCCTAGAGGCCTTAGGGATATTCATTGTAATGAAATGCATCGACCAAATGCATCCCAAGGGGTCCTAGAGGCCCTAGGGTTATTCCTTTTCATGAAATGCATTGAGAAGGATCATAGGTTAACCTATGACCCTTATCGACACATTTCATGGCCCCTAGGGACATTCATTGTCATGAAATGCATCAAAAGGGGTCGTAGGTTAACCTATGACCCCTCTCGATGCATTGGAACCAACCAAATGCATCCCTAGGGCCCATAGGAACATTTGTTGTCATGAAATGCATCAAGAGGGGTCATAGATGACCCCTCTTGATGCATTGGAACCAACCAAATTTGTCCCTAGGGCCCCTAGGGTCTCTAGTAACATTCGTTGTCATGAAATGCATTGAGAGGGGTCATAGGTTAACCTATGACCCATCTTGATACAATCAAACCAAGAAAATCATTCCCTAGGGCCACTTAACCTGTGACCCCTGTTGACGCATTTGAAAAAACCAAATGTGTCCCTAGGGGTGCTAGGGCCCCTAGGGACATATGTTGTCATCAAATGCATCGAGAGACCTATGACCCCTCTTGACATATTTGAACCAACCGAATGTTTCTCTAGGGGTCCTAGGGCCCGTAGGGACATACGTTGTCATGAAATATGTTTAGAGAGGTCATAAGTTAACTTATGACCCATCTCAATGCATTCAAACCAACCAAATGCATCCTAAGGCATCCTAGGGCCCCTAGGGACATTCATTGTCATGAAATGCATTGAGAGGGGTCATAGGTTAAGCTATGAACCCTCTTGACACATTAGAACTAACCAAATGCATCCCTAGGGGCCCGAGGTCCCTAAGGACATTTTTTGTCATGAAATGCATCGAGAGGGGTCATACGTTAACCTATGACCCCTCTCAATGTATTGCAACCATCCATATGCATCTCTAGGGGCCCTAGGGCTCCTAAGGACATTTTTTGTCATGAAATGCATCGAGAGGGGTCATAGGTTAACCTATGAATTGGTCCCTAGGGGTCTTAGAGCCCTTAGAAACATATGTTGTCATGAAATGCATCAAGAGGGATCATAGGTTAACTCTCCATGCATTGGAGCCAACCAAATGCATCCCTAGGGGTCCTAGGGCCCCTAGGGACATTCGCTGTCATGAAATGCATTTAGAGGGGTCATAAGTTAACCTATGAGCCCTCTTGTCACATTGGAACCAACCAAATGCATCCCTAAGTGTCTTAGGGCCCCTAGGAATATTTTTTTTTCATGAAATGCATCGAGTGGAGTCACAGGTTAATCTATGACGCCTCTAGATGTATTAGAAGCAACCAAATGCAACCCTAGGTGTTCTTGGGCCCCTAGGGACATTCATTGTCATGAAATGCATCGAGAGGGGTCATATGTTAACCTATGACCCCTCCCGATGCATTGGAACCAACCAAATGCATCCCTAGGGGTCCTAGAGCCCCTAGGGAGATTCATTGTCATAAAATGTGTCAAGAGGGTTTGTAGTTTAACCTATGACCCCTCTCGATGCATTGAAATCAACCAAATGTGTCCCAAGGGGCCATAGTGCCCCTAGGTCATAGGTTAACCTATGACCTCTCTTGATGTATTGGAAACAACCAAATGCATATCTAGGGGTCCTACGGACATTCATTGTCATGAAATGCATTGAGAGGGGTCATAGGTTAACCTATGACCCCTCTCGACACATTCGAACCAACCAAATGCAGCTAGGCCCCTAGGGACATTTGTTGTAATGAAATGCGTCGAGAGGGGTCATAGGTTAACCTATGACCCCTCTCGATGCATTTCATGACAAGAATGTCCCTAGGAGCTCTAACCTATTACCCCTCTTGATGCATTGGAACCAACCAAATGCATCCCTAGGGCCCCTAGGGAAATTCATTGTCATGATATGCATCGAGAGGAGTCATAGGTTAACCTATGGCCCCTCTCGATGCATTCAAACCAACCAAATGTGTCTTAGGGGCCCTAGGGACATTTGTTGTCATGAAATGCATCAAGAGGAGTCATAGGTTAACTTATGACCCCTCTCAACGCATTCTAACCAACCAAATAAATCCCTAGGGGACCACATATGTTGTCATGAAATGCATAGAGAGGGGTCCCTCTCAACGCATTGAAACCAACCAAATGTATCCCTAGGGGTCTTAGGGCCCCTAGGGACATTCGTTGTCATGAAATGTGTCAAGAGGGGTTATAGGTTAACTTATGACCCCTCTCGATGCATTGGAACTGACCAAATGCATCCCTAGGTGTCCTAGGGCCCTTAGTGACATTCGTTGTCATAAAATGCATTGAGTAGGGTCATAGGTTAACCTATGACCCCTCTCAACATTTTGAAACCAACCAAATATGTCCATAAGAGCCCTAGGGCCCCTAGGGACATTCATTGTCATGAAATGTGTTAAGAGGGGTCATAGGTTTGATGCATTCAAACCAACCAAATGTGTCCCTGGGGGCCCTAGGGCCCCTAGGGACATACATTGTCATGAAATGCATCAATAGGTTAACCTATGACACTTTTTGATGCATTCAAACTGAGTAAATGGATCATAGTTTATAATAATAAAAATAATAATAACAATAATAGTATATGTTGTCTATACTATATTTAATAATTATAGTAAAAATCATTATAATATAATATAATAATCATATATATATAAATATATATATTATATTTATAGGTTATAATAACAATAACATATATTACTATATTATATTTAATAATAATATAATGTAATAATCATATATATATTAATCATACATAGTAATGAAAATTGTTTACATTGCCCATAATTCCCTCCAAAATTTGGAATCAATATCAAGTATCCAGTCTAATATCAAATATGTGATTTAAAATTGGGTATTCGATATGACATTGGATACCTAATAATACTAGCATGATTTTCCCAACATATTCCCTGTCACTACAGACCCAACAATATTGCTTTTTGCGAGCCATTTTCATGGGTTTTGGGAAAATTGACTTTTTGGGGTCCATATGATTGAAAAAGGTTTGATAATTTATAATTAGGTGTCTGAAATTGTCATCTAAAAGGGGAGCATTAGTCATCGAAAGGCTAAAAACAAAAGAAAGATATCGAATGAAGACATTGCAACATATAAGGAAAGGGACAAGCTAAATCACTAAAGGAAGAGACAAGTTATGTTAAATGTGAGTCAAGTTGATGACGTATTGGTCAAAGGTGAAATCATAGAGTTAGATAATGAATATGTGTAGTTGGGGAATGAAAATATACCAATTGATAATGATAATGCCAGGATTGAAAATTTAGAGAATAAAAATTTAAAGAATGAAAGTTTAAAGAATGAAATGCTACCAGGTCATAATGTAAATTGCACAATTGACCATGTTGAACATGACAATGCATAGGAACCTTACATATCTCCTAATTATAATTGACATGAAGGTTTTAGAAAACCCAAATGGATAATTGAAATTGATGAAATGATTATTACCAATTTGGAAGGAAAAAAATTAGAAAGAACCATTCGATTATGGGCTTTAAGACTATATAATATGTTTTCGACAACAAGACAATGGCAGAGCAATTTCAACTTTTAATGCACTTATTAAAGATGCAAAAGATGAGACCTATGATTTTTAAATTGAATATTCGTGTCAATAAATTTTTTGAAAGAAATGTCATTACTATGAAAAATCTTTTCAATGCTCTCAATAGCATTGGGAAAAAGAGTAGGGAGAAGGATAAGAGAGCTACTTGAAGGGTTATTACAACCTCTTTGGTAAGTCATAATTTGAGAAAAGGTAGATATATGAGACAAACTTGTATTGACTTGAACCTAAATGTACTACTTTGAGAAGAGCACTTAGTATATGAGAGATAATTGATGATCTTCTTCAAAATGAAATGTGCGCTTTTCATGGGCGACTTTCACACTTTGATAAGAAGCTATCTGATGATGTGAAGGAAGAAATCACACAATTTTTGCACTCTAGCTCAAGAGTACCACCCAATGCTAAAGACATGTTAAAGTTGAGAATTGGTATCAAACACCACACACCACATCCTAAACATTATTTGAGGTAAGTCAAACTATGTTGTTCAAACAATTTAGAGAGAGTCATCCAAGTCTTCATATATCACAATGGAGTTTTGAATCTTTGAAGCCATTTTATTGTGTGCCACTTAAAATTTGAAATACATGTTGTTGCAAATATCATGTCAAATTTTCTATGGACCATGAACTATTATGCTTCATCCGTTCTACTTTGCATAGTAAAGAAATGTTGGAGAGTTGTGGTGCTAGTGGTCATCCAAAATCATCAAGAGACTTGCAAGATAAATTTTTATGTCATAGATTTGATAGTTGTTTCTTTTATAGAAATGCTTGCTTAATTAAGAAGTGTTCAGAGATTGAAACTACTCTGGGTAGTTTCGAACAAAACTACCCTAGGTAGTTTCGAACAAAACTACCTAATGTAGTTTTGATTGCAAGTATGGCTGACCCATTTAACCACACGAGTTAGCTTTCTTAGTTTTGAGAGAAACTAGACACTTTTGTTTCTATTGAAACAAGTGTTTTTAGTTTCGATAGAAACTTAGTTTCTATTGAAACTAGGTAAATATAGGTTTTTCCTAAGTGTAAGAAGAATTACTCTAAATGAGCTTTCTAATGACTATGAATTTACTATATTTTGAATTTTTAGGTATACATTTTTGCACATGAATTGAACAGATGTTTTTTATTAAGAAAAACTTATATATTGGATGCTCATGGAAAAATAGTAACTAAGAGAATTTTTTTTTTGAAAAATAACTACGGTCTCCATATTTGAGTCCTCTTTTGATAAAAAAAATAAAAATTTGAAATCGGGTAAATATATAATAAGTTACATGTGTCAAAAGCCATGTATGTCCAAATTTGTGTTAGGTCAACTTTAAACTTTGATAAAATATGAAATACTAAGGATAAAGATATTAGATCACTTCCATAGTTTTGGTATGGATGTTAACAAACTAAATTTGAAAGAATCACATTGATATCTATTGTAGAAAAAAAGTCATGTGTGTCAAAAACAATGTCACTTTTTAAAAATAAGGTTTTTGATAACATACCAATTTTTGTGGGAGAAAAAATAATTCAATCAAATCAATTCAAAAAAATAAAAAAAAATATATATATATATATTTGGATTCTACACATAAAATCCTAAAAGACTCTAATTGAATTCATCTTCAAATTCCTAGCTGTTAAATAGAAAATTGCATCAGAAAGTGAAAGTTTTCTTGAAAATTCACAGTTCAGTGACAATTTAGGCAAAAACGTGTAACCCACTATTGTGGGTTCACCTTGGAATGTGGTGGCTTATCCAATTTTGACACATGTTTCCATGAGGGGTGCGAACAAGATCTTGGGAAGACAATTGTAAAAAAAAAAAGGTATATGAAATGGTATTTAATACATAGTCATAGGTCTCAGTGGTTGGATCAAAAATTTAGAATGTGTAAGGAGACTTTTCCCATTGACACTATTATATCAGTTATTGACTTTGCTGAGAACTACACATTGCAACTTCAAAATGAGACACAATTCCAATATTACAACTCCATTCAGATTGCTATTTTCATCCACATAACATATAGACATGCCCCTAATAGTGAGAAAGATAATCGGAAGATTATTAGAGAGTATCATTTTTATATGAGTGATGATAGATCTCACTCTCACGAGTTTGTGCAATATTGTTTTGAGAATTATTTTGATTTCTTATAGGAGTATGCAATTGCTATGGATAGACATATCATTTGGTCAGATAATTGTATAGGTCAATTCAAGAATGCTCGCATGTTTGATTGGTTGTATAGGATGCATGTAGAGAGAGGGGTGCCTCATATTTGGAGTTTTTTTTGAATCTAACCATGGGAAAGGGAAACATGATAGAGCAGGGGCATGCATGAAGAGAGCTCTAGTTAAGGATTAATTGAAGATTTTAGGAGCAGAGCTTCTTGATGCTTGTAGCATTGTTGATTGGTGTAATTCAACATTATCACATGGGGGAACTCTTGATTTAGTAGTATGCAGGTTCTTTTGGTTGGTTGAAGAAGGGTCCATAGGTGATAGATCAAATTGTGCTATAGTGAGAGACTCATAAAAAATGCATTCATTTCAGATTTGATTCCAGTACATGGACCATTTGGACATGATAACTAGCTTGCTTTTGTTCTAGTTGTTTTCAGTGTGATTGGGATCACTGTGAGTTGAGCGAGTGGGTGGACACATGGGCTCCACATTATCTTACTCCATTTTCTATAATACCCTCTATCAGAAATGATGACATGGAAAGTTCACTTGAGCATAACCATCTATTAGATCCTCTTCAGCCAGGACATATCGCACCATAGGGGAATGATGAGAGATTAGATTATTGGTTAGCACATTGTGTAAGAGGTAATAAAAAGATTGCATAATCAATCACAAATGATGACAAATTCACATATCCTACTAGTTCAATGGTTGTCACTGGAACATGGCTGCGACCATACATGCTTAGAAGGAATGGAATTCCTACATTTGAAGACTATCTGAAGCACAAAATAATTCTCATATATTCACATCTTATTATAACAACAAATGTAAAGTTGTTGAAGCATCAAGCAAGATGAAAATTAAAAGAAATTTTTTCTATTACTAATGCTGAACATGAAGCCCTATTGGAGACCCTAAAACAAAGAGAGGACCCTACTAGAACACTCAACTAGGTATATTTACTTATTATGTTATTTTGTTCATGATGATTTAGTGAACCAATGATTATCTTGTTTAATACAATAAGTTACTAATTTTTTTTATGATATTGGAATGTAGGTACATCATGAAGAGTAGCCATGCATGAAGATACAAAACTAAATAAGGAGCAAAGTGAAGAAAAATCTATTATATTTTTGACACTATGATTTTTGACAATACTTTTATTGACATATGGATTTTTGACACTACTATTTTTGACACTATGATTTTTGGTAATTGTGTATTGATGTAATAATGATGAAACACTTGAGATATTGTAAATGTAAACTTGGTGATTTAATGTAAGAAACAAAGATGATTTTACTCAATGCAATTTATGTGGGAGGACCTAAAAAATGATTATTTTAATACATACTAACACCAAACTTGCATTGTTCCAAATGTCAAAAACTTGAGAGAGGTAAAAAATAATGTTTTTGCTTAATACTAACCCTAGTGATACCCTTGTTCCAGCCATGAAGAGCCTCAATCATCCGTGGTGACCCTGTACAGAGGAGTCTCCAAGGTGCTCTAAATGCGTGCCAAGGTCGATATTTTGAGGATTGTAACTCAAAGCTCATGGGGGCTATTGATGAAATGTCAAATTCTACAAGACAGTCATATCGAGGCCTAAAATAACCTATCTCATTTTTAAGAGATCACTTTCTATTTGGATTCGACACAACGATCTCGCTCAATGCCAAAATTTGTAGTGTGCCTTAGTTCATAGGTACACCACAGTGTAACTTTGAAACCACTGATCTTGGAATCAAATCTTTAGTTCCATTAGCTCCATATGGGTGGGTGAACCCTAGTGACACCCTTGTCTTGGCCATGGAGAGCCTACATTGTCTGCGGCCACCCTGTACCAAAGATTCTCCAAGGTGCTCTAAGTGTGTATCGAGGTCGATCTTCTAAGGGTCCTAACTCAGAGCTCGAGGGGGCTATCAATAAAATTTCAAATGATAGAGGATGGTCATGCCAAGGCCTAAAATAATCTATTTCATTTTGAAGAGTTCACATTCTATTTGGATTTGGCACAACTATCTCACTCAATGCCAAAACTCGCAGTGTGCCTTAGTTCATAGGTGCACCACAGCGTAACTTTGAAACCACTAATCTTGGCATCGAATCATCAATACTATTAGCTCCAGATGGATAGGTGAGCTCTAGTGACACCCTTATTCTAGCTGCAAAGAGCCTCTATCATTCGCAGCCACCTTGTACCAAAGAGTCTCCAAGGTACTCTTAGTGCGTATCGAGGTTGACCTTCTAAGGGTCATAACTTAGAGCTTGTGAGGGCTATCAATGAAATTTTGAATGATATAGGACAATAATGCTGAGGCCTAAAATAATAAATCTCATTTTTGAGAGATCACATTCCATTTGGATTCAGCACAGCAATCCCACTTGATGCCGAAACTCACAGTGTGCGTCAGTTCATAGGTGCATCACAACGTAACTTTGAAATCACTGAAATTGGAATCTAATCATCAGTGCCATTAGGTCCAGATGGGTGGGTCAATCATAGTGATACCCTTTTTTTGTCATAGAGATCCTCCATCATCCACAACCACCCTATATCGAGGAGTCTCCAAGGTGCTCTAGGTGCGTATCAAGGTCAATCTTTTGAGGGTGGGGCTATTGATAAAATGTTGAATGCTACAAGATGGTCATGTTGAGGTCTAAAATAAGCGATCTCATTTTTGAGAGATCACTTTCTATTTGGATTCAGCACAATGATCTCACTTGATGCCAAAACTCACAATGTGCCTCAGTTCATAGGTGCACCACAACATAACTTTGAAATTGCTAGTCTTGGCATTAAATAATTAGTGCCATTAGCTCTAGATGGGGGAGGGAAACCTAGTGACACCCTTGTTTTGGTAGTGAAGAGCATCTATCAATGAAATTTTGAATGATATAGGATGGTCATATCGAGGCCTAAAATAACCTATTTCATTTTAAAGAGATCACATTCTATTTGGATTCGGCACAATGATCTTGATCGATGCCAAAACTTGCAGTGTACCTTAGTTCATAGGTGCAGCACAACATAACTTTGAAACCACTAATATTGGCATCAAATTGTTAGTATCATTAGCTCCAGATGGGTAGGTGAACCCTAGTGACACCCTTTTTCTAGCCACAAAGAGCCTCCATCATCCACATCTAGCTTGTACCGAAGAGTCTCCAAGGTGCTCGAAGTGCGTATCTAGGTCGATCTTCCAATGGTCATAACTTAGAGCTCATTAGTGCTATTGATGTAACATTAAATGCTATAAGATGGTCATGTCAAGGCCTACAATAACCTATCTCATTTTTGAAAGATCACATTTTGTTTGGATTCGGCACAGCAATATGCTCGATGCCAAAACTCAAAATGTGCCTCAGTTCATAGGTGCACCACAACATAACTTTGAAAATGCTGATCTTGGCATCAAATTTTTAGTGCCATTAGCTCTAGATGGGTAGGTGAACCTAGTGATACCCTTTTTCTGGCTATAGGGAGCCTCCATCATCAATGGCCACCCCGTATCAAAGAGTCTTTAAGGTGCTCTAAGTGTGTATCAAGGTCAATCTTTCGAGGGTCGTAACTCAGAGCTTGTGAGGGCTATAAATGAAATGTTGAATGCTATAGGATGGTCATGCCAAGACCTGAAATAAACTATCTCATTTTTGAGATATTACATTCTATTTGGATTCAGCACAATGATCTTGCTTGATGCCAAAACTCACAGTGTGCCTCAGTTCATAGGTACACCACAATGTAACTTTGAAATCATTAATCTTGGAATAGAATCATCAGTGCCATTGACTTCAAATTGGTAGGGGAACCCTAGAAACACCCTTGTTCCAGCCAAGGAGAGCCTCCATCGTCCATGGCCACCCTGTATTGAAGAGTCTCCAAGTTGCTCTAAGTGCGTATCGAGGTCAATCTTCTGAGGGTCTTAACTCAAAGCTCGTATGGGCTATAAATGAAATGTTTAATGTGATAAGATGATCATGCCAAGGCCTAAAATAACCTATATCATTTTTGAGAGATCAAATTCCATTTGGATTTGACATAGCAATCTCACTCGATGCCAAAACTTGCAGTGTGCCTTAGTTCATTGGTGCACCACAACATAACAGTGAAACCGCTCATCTTGGCATCAAATTTTTAGTGCTATTAGCTTCAAATGGGTAGGTGAACCCTAGTGACACCCTTGTTCTACCTACAGAGAGCTTCCATCATCCATGGGCACCCTATACTGAAGAGTCTCCAAGGTGCACTAAGTGCGTATCGAGGTTGATCTTCTAAGGGTCGTAACTTGGAGCTCATGAGGGCTATCAATGAAATGTCAAATTCTATAGGATAGTCATGTCAAGGCCTAAATAACCCATATCATTTTCAAGAGATCACATTTTGTTTGGATTTGGCACAACGATCTCGCTCAATGCCAAAACTCATAGTGTTCCTTAGTTCATAGGTGCATCACAATGCAACTTTGAAACCATTGATCTTGGCATTGAATCATTAATTCCATTAGCTCTAGATGGGCAGGTGAATCCTAGTGACACCCTTATTCTAGCCGTGGAGAGCCTCCATCATTTGTGACCACCCCATACTGAAGAGTTTCCAAGGTGCTCTAAGTGTGTATCAAAGTCAATCTTCCAAGGGTCATAACTCAAAGCTCATGAGGGCTATCAATGAAACATTGAATGCTGTAGGATGGTCATGCCAAGGCCTAAAATGACTTATCTCATTTTTGAGAGATCACATTCTGTTTGGATTTGGTATAGTGATCTCGCTCAATGCCAAAACTCACAGTGTGCCTTAGTTCATAGGTGCATCACAATGTAATTTTGAAACCTCTAATCTTGGCATCAAATCATTAGTGCCATTAGCTCTAGATGGGTGGGTGAACCCTAGTGACACCCTTTTTCTATATGTGGAGAGCCTCCATCATCCATGGCCACCCCATATGAAAGAGTCTCCAAGGTTCTCTAAGTGTGTATCGAGGTTGGTCTTTTGAGGGTTGTAACTCAGAGCTCGTGAGGGCTATTGATGAAATTTCAAATTTTATAGAACATTCATGCCGAGGCCTAAAATAAACTATCTCATTTTTGAGAGATCACAGTTTGTTTGGATTCGGCACAACGATCTCGCTCAATGCTAAAAATCATAGTGTGCCTTAGTTCATAAGTGCATCACAACATAACTTTGAAACCACTGATCTTGGCAATGAATCATCAATGCCATTAAATCTAGATGGGTGGGTGAACCCTAGTGATACCCTTGTTCTAGCTGCAAAGATCCTCCATCTTCCGCAGCCACCCCATACTGAAGATTCTCCAAGGTGTTCTAAGTGCGTATCGAGCTTGATCTTCTGAGGGTTGTAACTTAGAGCTCATGAGGTCTATCAATAAAAAATCAAATGATATAGGAAAATCATGTCAAGGCCTAAAATAACCTATCTCATTTTTGAGAGATCACATTCCATTTGGATTTGGCACAATGATTTTGTTTGATGCCAAAACTTGCAGTGTGTGGCAGTTCATAGTGCATCATAATGTAACTTTGAAATCGATGATCTTGGCATCAAATTGTTAGCACCATTAGCTCTAGATAGGTAGGTGAACCCTAATGACACCCTTTTTCTAGCCATGGAGAGCCTCCATCATTTGCAGCCACCCTGTATTGAACAGTCTCCAAGGTGCTCTAAGTACATATCAAGGTCAATCTTTCGAGGGTCGTAACTTGGAGCTTGTGAGGGCTATTGATGAAATATAAAATGATATAGGATAATCAATTTGAGACCTAAAATAACCTATCTCATTTTTTAGAGATCGCATTCTATTTGGATTCGGCACATCGATCTCACTCGATGCCAAAACTCACAATGTGCCGTAGTTCATAGGTGCATTCGAATGTAACTTTGAAACCACTAATCTTGGCATCGAATCGTTAGTGCCATTAGCTTCAAATGGGTGGGTGAACCCTAGGGACACCCTTTTTCTAGCTATAGAGAGCCTCCATCATCTGCGGCCACCCTGTACTGAAGAGTCTCCAAGGTGCTCTAAGTGTGTATCAAGGTCAATCTTCTAAGGGTCATAACTCGGAGCTTGTGAGGGATATCAATGAAATATAAAATGCTACAAGATGGTCATTCTAAGGCCTAAAATAAACCCTTACCAAGTTTTTTGAACTCATCTAATTAAAATTTTTAAGTTATAGCAAAAATTGCTCAAAATTGCAAAAGTTGCAAAATTGCAATTTTGCAACTTTTACAACTTTTTCTTGCAAAGTGAAAATGAGTGCAAAGAGTTAGTTAGGGGTTTGAGAATTACCATACAAGTTGGAAACACCTATATAAGGTGTGAAATGACCTTGCTATGACTATGATTTTAATGTGCTAATAACAACATCTAGTTGAAATTTGTTTGAGATATTGATTTTTAGTTATTTTAGAGCTGTTGGTTGATCCAAACTCATACTTATCAATGTCATGATGTTGATGGAAGCCTTGAATCTTTCTTGCATTGCCAAAATTTCATGTGGGCTTGGTAAGCCGAATGTGTAGTAAAGTCTCATAATAGTACTTGTTCTCATTTTTCTTTGTAAAGTTGATGTACCAGGTTGAAGAAGGTGGATTGCAGAGATTATTTCAAATTAAACATATATGATATCATTTCAAATTAAACATTGCATCAAAATTTGATATTAAAGGTTGTTAAAATGTATATCACTGTGCACATAAATGACAAAAATATATACCAAAATACATGTATCCATAGACAAATTACACAAATATATATCAAAGTTCATGCATCCATACAAAAATTACACAAATATATATCAAAATACATAGATCCATATACAAATGTGGCTGATCATACCATTGGAATATTTATAATATCAATTTTACTATAAATAATGTGGTGTATTGCATCTCAAAATGTCTCATGATGCATCCTATGACAACTATATTGTCCTAGGTTATTGGTGGATGATCAAAATGTAGCCTCTTCACTGCACTAGGTTGATCAGATGCCTCCTAGATAAACAAAAAAGGAAAAGCCAAAGTTAGACTACTAAATTTATATGATTCTTTGTATCTAACATTGAATTACTCAAATGCATAATGATCTTTTTTTAATGAAGATTTATAGTATTAAACCTTCATCATAAATACCACTCTTGTTGACCTCTTGTGCTAGTCAAGAGTCCTCTCATATGTCCTTGGCAATGCTTGTACCTCGCTGATTATGGCCTGTATATGTTCAAATATGTTTGTCAAATGAATCTACAACTTAAACTATAACATTATAATTAATAGCATGCTAAATTTATAACATATAATTAAGAATTCAAACTACAACTTATATATGTAGATTCCTCCTCAGGATATAATGGTTGCATCGGCAATGATACAAAACTCTTCCATCTAACCTCATGTGCACAAGGTGTGTCCTATGAGATACAAAATACTAGTTGTTAATATCACGAAAATTAGTTTTGAATTTATTTATGAAAATAAGGAAAATAAAAAATAAATGATACTTATAAATAAATTGAGGCTCTCAATGCAAATAGAAATGCCAGAGTGTCTATGACGTGGAATCTGTATGGACTCATTGCCAGTAGCCACACCCTATACAATAAAGAATGTAATTAAATTTTATTACCACAAAAATTTTACAAGGATAAATCGATGTTTAATCAAATAGAAAGCACCTAATTACCTTTTCATTCTCAATGGGTCCTACCTCATCCCTCGCACTTTGTCCCCTAGGGACAGGTGATGCCTGCAAGAAAAAAGAAAGATTAGAAACCATATATGCTACAATATCAAATAGAAAAAATAATGGAAACACAACATAATGTACCATAGATGTCTCAAGGCCAAATGGAATAGTTGAGAGAATCACATCATCAACCTATTTGAGCTCCTCCTCAGTCATCAACTAAACATGAATGAAGATCACATACATGTATAAGTCAATATGGCTTAAAAATTAAAATTACTCTATTATAAAGATTAAATTTAAATTGTATATGTCATAACAAAAAAGTGTATACACATACTGACATAGGAGTCCATGCCTTTGCATGCCCCTCCTCTCTCGTGTCAAGGTCTGTAGCCTTTATATGCATGTCTGGTGTATTCTTGTGAAATACAAACTAATACTCAGAAAGATCACCTATGGGACCCAGACAAATATTCTTTCATGTTATGCAAGTATGGGGCATAGAAACATGTGATGATCTCATCGATGATGAACTCACACCAGCATCATCAACACGGGGAGGTAGCACTGACCTAACCTGAGATATCAATAGGCTACTCAATCTATAGACGACTCTAATAGTTTGAGAGCTAGCTTTTGTAATGATATCAAGATGTTGCACTTGAGGAGGGGGGGAGATATCAGTAGGGGGGAAAAAAGTGCCAACTTTCTTCTACTAGGTAAAGGGTCTATCTTGAGGAGCTCCTCCTCCTACACCCATGTTCGACTTCATGCTCCAATAGTTCACCTTAAGGCCCAACACAAATTATGCATACAATTTTCTAACTAAATAAAATGACACCTCTAAATTGCTATGTGGAGGGATGTCAAAAACCATCCACCAATGATCCCAAAAGTTCACACTATAGTGTCATTTGTGCATCATTTAATTGATGGTTTGGGCTTTTTGCAGTTGACTTGTAAATCAGTTTTTGGGTTCACAAAAAAGGTAGCCAAATCATCTTTACTTATATTGAGGGCCATAACCTCATAATAGTCCAACCCATTATCAAACATGGCATGCATTTCATCATGCCAATGAAAAGCAACATTTTTTTCATTGGTAAGTGTTTCAATATTACCCACTATGGTGTTTAATGTGGATAACATAGGAGCCAATGTGGGTATAATATTATATGTGGTTTGCAAAGCCCTCAATTTGGCGAGATTTTCAAATATCAAATCTTTGATTTGAGGATGGTTTTGAATGGGTAGGGGATCATTTGGTGGATGATTTTGAGGGGGCACTGGATAATTTGGTGGGGGTTATGAGGAACAATATTTCTTGCCTCAGTATCATCATTTCAGTCAACCATACCTATTAATTTACAAAACATAATTTCTATTAAAAGCAACCTAAATTTTAGCAATTTCTATTTTAAAAAACCTAATTTTTAACAAATTCAATTAAAACTAAAAAAATTATAATAAAATTCATTGAAAACATTAAAAAAAAAGAAGTACTTACCAATATCGTGTATCCGTTTGCTGATCGGATACTGGAGCTTAAGCCAAAAACACAATGTGAAACAAACAATGATCAATTTTTTAAAATCATAGTACAAATATTAGGTATCCAATTTCTTATTGGATATTTGATATAAAATTGGATATCCAATAATATTAGGTATCAGATATGAAATTGGATACTCGATAAGGCTTGGTTCTAACTTTTTAGCTTTGGTATTAGGATGAGTAGAAAAAAGTTAGAGCAAATTTTGAAATGCTTTTAGATGTATTCAAACTCTATTTTTTTCACATCGCCACTTTTTGGCACACCATGATCCTGCACATACCCCAGATATCAAATCTCAAATATATATCATAAATCATTTAGATCAATATATAATCTAATAAATTATATCAAACATGCATCCGTTCTAAACTAGTGTGTAGAGATATCCAAGAGCTTTTTGTTGACTATTTGAAGTCCAAAATTTGACCCCATATGCGCAAGTTATGCCCAAATTAGTGCTTAAAATAATAATAATAAATCTAACTTTCACGCTCATAAAATGTGACAAAGTGTCAAAATCATAGAAACAAACCTAAACCAAATTATAGTGTTCTAAATTATCTTTCCAAAAACTATAAGAAGACTAAAATTCAATAACCTAAGTGAAAGTTATGTCCATTTTATCAAGACAACCTTTTTATAACTTTTAAAGTGATTTTTTTTGTGACAAAAATTCTAATGGGATTAAACTTGACAACCATCACAGGTTGAAATCAAAAAGCTAGTTTTGCATTTTTTATCAACATGGAAAAATTAGGGAATATTATATATCAAAATTTATGGAAAAGTCAATCCATATCCAATGGCGAGGTTTTTTTTTTTTTCCTAGGAGATTATTTCTACAAGCTCACCCCTAAAACTCTCATTTAAATGAAACATCGAAATAACCCTTTTGACCAACAATTTCACATGTCCAAAATTTGTCAACAACCCATCATAACAAAAAATCAAAAACCCTCAAATCTACAATAAACAACATACAAAACCACATGTCTTTCCCTTTCTTTTTCCTTTTCATGAATTACCATCAATTCAATCTAGGGTTAGAACAATAAAACTATAGCTCTAGTACCACTTGTAAGGAAACTTGAAACAAAAAAATATTATCATTTCCACATAAGACATTATTTTAGGATTAAAGAGACATAAATTACAATTACATGCAAATATAACCAATATTAGAAAATAAAAAATCACATAGAAGAGAACACAAGAAACAAAGATTTAACATGATTCACCCAATCCCTAGGACACATCCACCAACAGCGAGTCTAATTTTTTTATTATCTAGTGATTACAATATGTAATGTACAACTCAATACTATCACAAGAAGCTACAATCTTATCATACATGATGGAATCCCTAACCCTCAACCATTTTATACAATCTTTTTTCCACTTACTAAAGTAGGGCTAGAATAAGTCATCAAATAGAAAAATAGTAGATGATGCCTTTTATAATAATAAAGTCAGTTGCACTTTTAGGGACACTACCCCCAGAAACCCCTGCAAGGGTGTTGCCCCTCAACTCCACCCTAAACTATGATACAAAGAACACCCCACAAGGGGAATTGTCCCTTGATCCTATCTTGAGGGTATTGTCCCCAAATCCCTATAGTAAAATATGGGGCGAAACCACACTAAATAAAGTGGAGAAAAATTAACCTCTAAGTTTGATTAGGCTCTACATCACAACACATTATAGATCTGAAAGTGTTGATTTTTTGGGATCTCTTCAGACATAATAGCACTACCATAATGTCTAGTATGTATTTTCCAAATGACAGTGTCCTTGTATTTATATAAGGAATTAACCAAGAGAAGAGACATGTCCCTTCATGAGAAATGTCTATTCATCATTATGATTAATATAATTTAAACCTTAATTATACACACACACACACACACACACACACACACACACACACACACACACACACACACACACACACACACACACATTTTAATTAATTTCTCTTTGATCTCACAGGTTTATCCTACTAAAGCTACCAAATCATCAACAATTCTTCTTAGCTAGGGAGGATAAACACTTGACATGTACTACACCATTGGTAATATTAGGTATGGAAAATTTTATGATATCTTTGATCACAAGATATCCATAAGTTTGATATTACATTTGATATCACAAGTCTTGGTCTTTCAGAATATCAACATTTGATATTCACCAAGTACTCAAAAGATTTTGATATCACATCTAATATCAAGAGTATTGGTCTCCTAGAATAAATGATATTCACCAATTACTAAAAAAAGTGTTTGATATGCCATATGATATCAAGAGTATTGGCTTCCCAGAATATCAATGATTTCACCAAGTACTCAAAATAAAGTTTGATATAAATAGTACTAGCCTCTCAAAATATCAATGATATTCATCAAGTATTCTTTGAGTAATGGCCTCCCAAAAATATTGAGATGCAGGACATTCACCATATACTCAATTTGTTTAATCTCATAATACAAGTTATTGTAAGATCATCACCTTACAATAACTTTTGCAAATACAAGTGACATCGTTTGGAAGTCACCAATTCTTCACAATGTACACAGGGGGTAGGCCCATTAAAATCACATAGTCATGAGGTATATTAATGAATCAAAATCCTCTTGACTAGTATAATTTATTGATTACTGGAGAATCCATCACAACATGGTTTACTCCCTCTGAATCAATATGATCTAGATTACTAAAGGTTGACTAAATCATATCATCTATCTACTCCTTCAAACATATGTGTTATACTCCTTCTAAATCTCAATCTCCCTCTTCCTTAGATACCTTTAATTGATGCTTGTTAAATCCATGAAAATACTATTCCTTTGACTTACAATAAAGTCCTCTCAAATCAATGTCACCTATCCTCTTGAATGGAAAATTTTATGGATTTTAACCCACTAGATAACCTTAGTGCATGAAACAAATTTGACTTTTATGATAATTTATCCTCCTTAATGCGGTGTCTCACTTTCCAAATAAATACGCAAGCTATAAATTTGCTATCATAAACCATGTTCCACTTTCCAATCATTCTTAATGAATCAAATTATTTATCCTCTTGAATCACCTTGGATATTTTATGTGCCACGTGGAGATGATTGAATTCACAACTCTATCTATTAAAAATATTAGTTGTTTGATCTTTTACACAATGAGCTTACTCTATCTTTATCAATTTTGGATAACTATTTCTCCATGTTATTCATACTTCTCTATGCATATTATGTGGCAGGTTTATTTTGATATGTTCTAAAGTTTTATGCATCTACTTGTTCACCACATGGAATTGTAAGAATAAAGGAATTCTCACAGGAGGACATAATAAGATGGCATATATGATAAACAAATATCAACACAACCAGATCTTTTGAAGCACAAAGAGGTATCTTGTACAAATTTTTCATAGGTTGGGAGCACCACATTAGCCTACACATAATAATCC
Organism: Cupressus sempervirens; assembly: GCA_028749045.1. Classification (NCBI taxonomy): domain Eukaryota; kingdom Viridiplantae; phylum Streptophyta; class Pinopsida; order Cupressales; family Cupressaceae; genus Cupressus; species Cupressus sempervirens. The sequence goes on along the minus strand of CM053783.1, from coordinate 97,858,048 downwards.
ATAGTAATATTCAAAGGTGTTTTTTTTCAAGATCATCATAATCTACAAAAGAACAATGATCTTTCATCTAAAATGCTACATCTTTTAACACTTGAACATTGCACACAAGAACACCCTTTAGGCATGAGAACCACAGAGAAGAACATGTTTACATTGTAGAATAATTACTCCCATTGAAAGTCACCAACACACCATCATACAATCTATGAACAGTAACTTTCAATGTTGAAACAATGACTACACACATTAATATGAGTCATAAACTAATCCCATCCATTAATATTTTCAATCAAGTTGGCTCTCAAGTGCGACACCATTATAGCTCCATCATGACTACCCCTAAGTACAAGGCACTTATGTGCATCCTCTTTAATGGTAGCGATATTTTTCATAGGGTCTCCTTAGCCTTGAAGAATTGTGAGACAAGAGAACATAGGCTTAATCTCCCTTACCCAAATTGACACTTTTAGAGTGTGACTCTTTTGATTATTTCCTACATCTGATGGTTGACTATTTTGACCACTAATAGCTAGTGATCTGCTATTTTCTATTATGTCCTTATAAAATGCTTTGCTCCTCCTAATTTTTTCCATATGATCTCTCTACAAATAATCTTAGTCTTCCTTTATGGATTTCATACATCTCAACCTACCTCTAATACCAAGTTGATTTTTTGGGATCATTTAGATGTAATAGCACTATCATAATGTCTGGTATAAACTTTCCAAATGACAACATCCTTGTATTTATATAAGGAATAAACCAAGAGAAGAGACATTTACCTTCATGGGACATGTCTATATTCATCAATATGATTAATATAATTTAAAACTTAATTATATATATTATTTTAATTAATTTATCTTTGATCTCATAGATTTATCCTACTAAAGCTACCAGAACATCAACATAAATAAATAAGCCCTTAAAATCCACATGCAAGAGAATAGACAATAAACTCACAAAAATGTAACACAAGATATACCTTAGGAATCCCTCATTGAGGGAAAAATATTATCCTCCAAAAGAATCTATCACCAAGTATTATTTATCAAAAGCACCATAGCATTACAACCATGGAAGTCTTCAAAGCTATAGCCACAACCAAGCAATCCATATGAACATGAATGAATCCACACATCTCATACCATGCTTCCAACCTTTACAAATGCTCCCTTGACTAACTTGTCAAGCCTTGTCTTGCTCAACTTTCCCTTTTTTTCCTTTTTCTTGTCTCTACAACTACCCTTGTGGTTTCTTTTATAGTCTTAATTTCCCACAAAACCACCATTTGGTATTACATAAACCATGTGCTACCAAACCCCTATTGACCCACATTTAATATTGGACATTATTTTCCCCAATATTAAATAATTACATAAGATATTAAATAATTACATAAGATATTATCTTAATGTTACAATACAACTCATCAAGCATATTGTATGGGAATCTCTACATGTTGCATGTCCATCTAGGTGATGCCAAGTACAACATTACATAATAAAATAAAACAATATAGCAATATCATGCAATGTGTGCAACACCCATTATCTCAATAAAGTGTTAAGGTTGTGATGAATCTATATGAGTTAGTCATGATCTAATGATTTGGATGTACATGTGGAGGTGATGATCTAGTAGCACAATGATTGAGACTAGAATATACATAAGATTCTAGAGGAGGCATACGACAAGTCAAAATGTGTTTAACCTCTAGCACATAATTCCATGAATCAGTTAGTGTGGTCATGTAAAGTAGTTTGTAACATATGGTATTTTCTTATGGCATTTGGATTTGACTTAAATATTTGAATTTTACAATAGTAATAAGTTTAGGGTTTGGTTGATTTAGTGGAAATGAAAACTAGTATTAAAAACTTAAAGAATAATAGGTTTGATGTTGTTGATCGTAGTCTAGTTTGTGTAGTGAAGAAGTGGAAGGTGTGATCTAGGGAGAAAAAAGAGAAGTGTGTTTAAAAATAATTTGAGCTTTGAGAAGAGGTAGTCTTATTATAGATATCATTCTTTTTGTTGTTCCCTAACAATTGCAACAAGCAAAATACTTTAACAGGGTGGATCCTAATAAGTCCTTATTGTAAGTTCTTTAATAGAGTCACACTTTAGCCACTGCTAAAACTCCTTTAACAAGGATACTCCTACTATGGCTAGAGGTAAATCCCCTAATCTGATGACACTTAATAGTGTCTTTGTAGCTCCTAACAAGGTTAAGCTCACATCAACGTGTACTTAATAAGAGTACAATTATTTGTGGGTTTTGATCCCCACTTCAATTATGATCCAAGTTGGGTTTCCATGTAATAAAGATGTATGTGTCAACTAGGTGAATTATTTTATGTAGTGGATGCTTTTATTTGCTACTATTAAGTTGTTATAAACTAAAGGTTAATGAGGTTGAATTTTTGTTTTGTTTGGATGATTACTAATTCATCCCCCCTCTCACTATTCTAATCACTTAGATCAATTTAGTATATGGAGAAAAAATATGTGTTTCCTCAAAATGGCCTTCAAAATTGTGATGAAATAAAAGCTTATGAGGTGAATGAGAACTTTTTTGGATTCACTACTTCTTTATCAAAGGCATAATTAATTAAGGTTAATTATTTGAATACTTTTTATGAAGTTTTGGAAAATTTAAAGAAATATATAAAGGAAATGATAGGGTTAAGTTATCTAAGAGGCTAACAACTAAGAGACATTATGAGAATATGACGATGGAATATGGTGAAGACATTACAAACTACTTTCTTTGAGTTCATAATGTTTGAATGAAGTTAGGAATCAAGGTGGCAACATTTTTTGATTAATACTTCATTGAGAGAATCTTATTGTCTGTCCCTGATAGCTCATATTGACAATAGCTTGGCTAGTGAGTGGGTTTATGAATTGAAGAGGTTCACCAAGGGATAATTTTTTTCCACCTTAATAATAATGAGAAATTTTGAGACAACTTTCAATAAAACTAAATTCGAAGAAGAAATTGATGACGATGATAAATAAGTGATGGAAGCTAATTTAGAAGAATAATAAAGAAAGGTATTGGAAAGTATAAAGGTGTGCTACCTTTGATGTAGTATGATTGGTCATTTGGATACTAGATGTCCAAAAAGAGGTCCTAAAAATAAATGAAGATGTTTAATAAAAATGCTTACTATGTGAATAAAGATGTCACTATCTTAAAAGATGAGCTAAAATGAGAAGATTCTTTATTTTATGGTGAAGAATAAAATGAAAAATTGAGAATTGACATTTTTAATATTTGTATTGAAGGTGATTGAAGTTGCTTCCTATTTTAGAAGAATTAAGAATGAATGGTTAGTTGATAATGGTTGTTATCATCTTATGACTAGATATAAAATAAAGTCTATATCACTTTACAAATATGATGAAGATCCTTTTAGATTTGGTCATGATAAGGTGGCACATGTTATTTTTAAAGGATAAATTACTTTTGATGGAAATGATAATATTGAGAAATTTTATTATGTGAAGGTTTTTAATACTAGGAAACACTAAGAGGAGGTGGGGGGGACCAATGTAGTTATAATTTAAAACTATTTTACCACATACTTTTTTAGTATGAAACATGCAAATGAAAGAAGAAAGGTAATTCAAATATCAACACATGAAACACTTGACACAAGTATTTTTAACGTGGGAAAATCTTGGTTAGAGGGAAAAATCATGCTGAAAATTATCACCCACAAATCCTCACTACTACAATAATCAAGTTACCTTGTTAGGACATTTTTACAAACAACTAGTTAAGAGTGTTAAGCCTTTTTAGAAATTTTAGAATAAAAATCAATTATATCTATCTAGTTGAGGGATTTATAACTCCTTCTAGGAGTCACCTAGTTAGAAGATTTCCTTCTTTAGAACTCTTAGGATCCCAGACATCCTTGTTAAGAGTGGCCATGTTAAAGTATTTTTCTTGTAAACATCTTAAAATTGATATGTAGCTTGATTTGAAAATTACACCTATTACATGATAGATCCTTTATGCTCCTATCAATTCTCTTCTCTAGACACATCATACTACAATTACACTTCACAAATTTTGCATCATAATGTATTATCTCTTATCAGATATCAATATAACATAACTTTTATATTGTTCTTTTAGGTGGTGTAAAAACCCTAAATGTGTTTCCACAGATTGACCTTAAAATCAATTTAAATCTTATTAACAAAAATTAATACCTTGAATTATGTACCTTCATGTCAACCTATGTACACATATCAAATTACTCTACTAGTCTTGATAAAAAACTATACCATTTCATTGAGTCTTTCCAAATCAACTCTACTAATTAACTATTATTCATTATGTTACTTGTAATCCTTAAGAAATATTTATTTCCTATACATAAATGGTATGTTTTCCTTCACATTCATCTTAAAGAATGTCTTATAAACATATCTTGTAAACCATTACTCATAATTCACCAAAACATGTTGATCTCATAGTGGTTTTGACAAGTGAGTGCCTACACACTTTAGCCATTCACTTAGTTTAATACAAAATAAGTAGTACATGTTGAGCACAACATGTATATAATAGAGCATGCTAAGTCCATAGTGAGTGCCTAGCTACTCATGTGCTGAGTCACTCAAGTACTAAGTAGATAGTATATGCTGAGTAATTCATGAACTGAGTAAGAAGTGCATGTTGAGTGATACAGATGTCGAGTCAGAGTATAGAGAACATTATATACCGAGCATCAAACACTTTAGATGTCGAGTAAGTTTAGTTATGGTTGTTTGTAATGGCACAAATAACTATGTAAACCATTTTTGAGCCAACTTAAAGATTGAATTATGATATTTGGAGATAATGACAAATACTAATTTTGATTCCCAATGCATTACATGCAACCAATTAGAAAAAGGGAAGGTTTAAGTAAAAAAATGTATTAATCATAGTCGTTGGTTCATACCTAACCTTAAGTAACTGAAGTCTTCTTAAGAAGGACAAACCCTAAACTATCTTTGATACAAATAAGGTGTATGAAGGAGTGAAGAGAAAAGTTTGCATGAAAAAAAACCATTCATGGTGGCTAAGGAGTTATGAACTAAGACTACATTGTAGAATCAGTTAAAAGGAGAACATAGGAAATAAATAGTATATAGTAGTGAGACATCCAATCAAAATGATCAAGAGTACATTAGTATAGAGGTGATCTATCATCAGACAATCAAGTGCTAATTGCAAGATCAATGCTAAGTCATTCTAGCATGTGAATTAGTTAAATCTCTTAACAGAGTAGTCCTAATAGGTTGTATTGAAATATTTTAATAGGGTACTTACTTAATTGTGAGTTGAATTCCTTTAACAAGGCACACTTTTAACAGGGTGTTGAAATCCTTTAATAGGGTGAGACCTAACGATCTTTGTAAGCCTTTAACATGGTAGACCTTTCACGAGGTAGATCATGTCTCATGATTAAAACATTGTACCCTTCATTAGCTACACTTTATTACTATAGTAGTGAATATTTGTGGGTGTCATCCCCACCCCAATTTTACCTTCTCATTGGAAGGTTTCTGGGTAAACATATCTAGTGTCATACATGTGTGAATATTTACTTGCTTTCATATTTTAGATGTACATGCTTTACATAATATTTTAGTTTACTTAGTAAAAGTGTGAGATGGATGTGTGGTAAAAGTTCTTGTGGATAGAAGTTTAAACTAGTGATTCATGCCCTGCCCCCGCCCCCCCCCCCCCCCTTTAGAAGTTTACCTTTCCTATTATAATTCCAAGAATTGGTATAAGATCCTAGTTCTTTGAAAGAGAAGCTTTGTAGCTTTGAGAAAAGATCTTGAAAATGGAAGTCTACACATTGGGAAAGATCATTGAGAATCAAGGAATTGAAATACAACTCATTTTACATCAATTGGATGAAGTAAGAGAAGAGCCAAATAAATATTTGAAGAGAAGGGAGAAAATTGCCATTGAGGAGAATGACACACAATTCAGAGAGATAAACACTACTATGCTATTTGCTAATGGAGACTCCAATAAATTTGATGGAGAAATTGCAAATCTAATGTCAAAGAACATAGCCCAAGCTAAGGAAATTAGAAATCTCAAGTTAGAGTAGAATCACAAGCCATACTACTATGTGAGGTGACTGAATAGAAAAAGAAAGCTACGGAGGACAAATCCATGATTGAAGATGAGAAAAGAGTTTTGACAAAAATACTAGAAGAGAAGTCATCAGAGCTAACCAAAATTTCCAACATGCAATTGGATACTCTATGTCAAATGATGAATGCAAACAATGAATTGAATATCAAGGACATTAAAACAACAACATTGAAATTGCAAAATGAGAAATTGAAGAGCAACCTAAAAAAGGAAAAGAAAATTGCTAAAAGTTTCAACAAACCAAATGAAGCCATCAAATTCTTTGAGCAATTATTGAGATCACCTAGATCCAATAATGATACATTTGGACTAGGATACACAAGTACTAAAGAAGGAGAATCATCCAAAAGTGTAGAAGAAAGGAACAACAAAGGTAAGAACTCTAAATCTACTTGTCATAATTGTGGTAAGAAAGGACATACTACTAATGTGCATAGAAGAAAGAATGTAAATTAGAATGTCAAGCATAAGAGCATGGTTCACTACCATAAGTGTAACAAACAAGAAAATCACACAAATGAATGTAGAACCAAGACCATGTACACACAAAGATTTGAAGGATATTGATATAACTATTAGAAGTATGGACATAGAGGTTTTGAGTGCAGATCCAAACCCATGTGGTCATCAAATAGGAAAACAAAGGTAAGGAACAACGAAAACTCTTACAATTGGGATTATAATACAAGATATAGTTATCATTATTATCAAGAATATGGACATGTTCCTAAAAATTGTATTAGGACACACTTCAGAGGTGACTATAAAAGGTGGTTGAGTCAAACCACATGTTTTAGTTGTTTGAAGATTGGTCATGTCAGTCACTACTATCGAATAAGGTCAAAGGCACTGAGTTGTGAATTTGATAAAGGCAAAGGAAAGAAAAATGTTGAAAAATCTCAAAGATGAGATGAACAAGACATGGAAGAAAAAGGATGGTTACAACACATCAAATGGAGGAGGGATTACTTCACCCAATGGGTTAGGTGATCACACCTCATCAAACTAAGAAATCAAGAAGTATGTGGGACTGATATTTAAAGATTAAATCATACATCAGTTTTGAAAGGACTTAATACTAGAAAGACTATAAAAGCATGAATAAAGATGCAAGATGTTATTAGGAATCGTAGAAAATCTTTAAGTATTTCATGTTACTACCGAGCATGAAATGTTTCCTATGACTACTGAGTGGAATGCTATAAGATGCCGAGCTAACATAGTAGCTAGTTAATGTCAAGCTTCTAATGGTCACCGAACAAGTGGAATGATAATAGATGCGAAGTGAGCCTAAAATTGGTCTATGTTGAGCTTACAACTATGTAAGCACTCAACATTTATTAGAGAACTTCAAAGGGTATTTGATCAATTTCAACTCATTTTCCATCATTTCAAAATCAAGAAAGAGCAAGGAGAGAAGAATGTGATAAAAAAACTCATCCAAAGTGATTGCAGAAGATTTTAGCAATGACTCTACATCATTTTGTTGGACCTTGCAAGATATTTATTAAGTGTCAAGTTACATTGTTTATATTCTCATAAACCCTAGTTTTGTACAATGGCATTTAGTTCAAAGAATGTAGAGGGAAACAAAGTCTTAAATGTTCAACTAGTTAGTAATGAGTTCAAGAAACCAATATTCAAATCCATACTAGACATTTCTTATAAACGAGACCCCTCCAATGTGTTATCCATGATAATAATGAATTTTTTGCTGGTGCAAGATGTTAGAAAATGCTACCACTATAAAATTGGAAGTATAGGTGATATGGAGATTAGGCAAGCATATGAAAAACTTTGTGAGAACGGTGTGCTAAGGGAAGAATACAAAATTGTAGAAAAGAAAGGGTTGACTCATGCCCTAGATTTCTCGAATGTGTTCAAAACTAAATGGATTAGGATTGTGTTAAGAAAAATTCATGACAATTCACTTTGGTTAGATAATGGACCCATCAAGACAACCAAATGGATAATCCATTGCGTAATAGGGTATCCAACCCTATATTGGCCTAATGCCCTAAGAAGTGACTCAAAGGAAGTTATTGAGAAAAATACTAGAGCTGTATGGAGTAAGAGAGGAATGGAAATTGATACCATTACAAATCCTTTGATATAATTTGC